>ML785525.1:225114-242509 GCA_009831015.1 Picea engelmannii | reverse complement strand
CTATATATATATATATATATATCCCCACCCAAGAAAAGTTTATTCTCTCTCTCTCTATATATATATATATCCCCACCCAAGAAAAGTTTATTGACGACATATAAGGGCCTCATCATCCTTGAATATGGGCCTCACCGACTCAATATTAGGGTTTTCCAACTTAAGCATCGGTGTGTAATGTGCATGAGTTGTTTCCATGTCACTATCAATTAGCTTTGTAGTTTTGGGAAATTGCAACAACTGGTTTTTTTTTGCTGGGAGACTATTTAGAGTTCTAAGAGTGAATCTTCTGGGAGGCATGCTATTTGTGATCAAATTGAATTCTAAAATTATTATCTACATAAAATTATATTTTAAGAAAAACTTATACTATTTAGATGTTCATTGCTTGCAAAAAATAATTGTCATAGAAAGGCTTACAATAAAAGTCATGTTTAAATTTAACCATCATCAATAAGATCTAGTAATATAGATAAGAAAGATGAGACATAGCAATGCTTACCTATATTGATTGACAATTACAATGAAATCACAATAAAGAGTTGAGCTTACATAGTTAAAATTATTTTGAATGCACCAAACACTGCGATTCTCTCTACTAACATAACACTTTACTAAATAATATTTCCTTTGAAGACAATAATTGTGTATCAAACATTTAAATAAAATCATATTGAAATTATAGTAGTGATTAGTTCTCTAATCCATATATGGAAAAAAATTTGGGGTGATGATATTGCATTCATTTCAGACAATGTCATCTAGTTGTTTAATGGAAAAAACATTTATTGTGGAGTGATGCCATTAGCGATGGTTAGAAAACTAATATTTTAACTTTTAGTGGTCTTGAATCCCAACTTTCACTCCACTAAAACATTAAACTTTGAAAGGAACATAACCCATAGCGACAATGAGAAAAACTTTAAATGGAGGAAAAACTGAAATATAAACTCTATAGAAAGTTTAGGGATGACCCTAATGCACTTTAATTGGCATGGAGAGAAAATTTCTCCAAGTGGTGAACTCCTTGTGCTTTCATGGAGTTGTTTTCAAACTTTCAATTTTAACCAAAGTGTTTTTCTTCCTCCAATTTTGGGGCACACTCTTAACTTTTCATTTCAGTGGGGCACACTTTATACTTTAAATGGAATCAATGTTTAACTTTTGGAAGAGTTGATATTTAACTTTTGATGGAGCTAATATTTAACATTTGGTGTAGTTGATATTTAACTTTTGGTGGGACCAACACAAAATTTAACTCCACGGAACTTTTTTGTAGAACACTTTCAACTTTCAAACAAATAAAAGTGTGCATGCTCCTCCAATAGCAAAAAATTGTTGGGGGAGACTTGTAGCTTGCCATGACAAATAAAATAAATTTTCAACTCCAATGAAAGTGATAATTCGCCTTTGTAGCATGATTTAAAAGATTGTTTTTTGAATTTTTTTTGACTTAGAATTTTTTGGAGTTAAAGAATAAAAAAAACAAGAAGGAAAAGAGACTTGTTGAGAGATAAACTTCTTAAAACAATTGTTCGAAGTAAAATTTTCTTCAATATTTGAAAAGGGAGAAAATTCAAGATTTTAGAGTTGAAAGAAAGTAAGAAGAAAGTTGTACCCAAAAATTGAAATTTTTTTAGGGTGTGTTGAGTTCTCGACAAGTAGCCCAGAAGTAATAGAGTTTTTTAGAGTCTAGGACATAAGCAATATTGCATAGCCTTGATTTTATTGGGATCCACTTGCACCCCATCTTAACTAACTATGTGATCCAAGTATTCCATTTTGCTAGTGCGAAATACACATTTGGAACATTTGAGGAGAAATTGTTTATCTTGAAAAAGTTGGAGAGATTTATCAACATGCTCCACATGCACATTTCAATTTTTTCTATTAATCAGGATATTATCAAAGAATAAAAGCACAAAATTTCCCAGGAAGGGCTTAAAAAGTTTGTTCATGAGGCTCTGAAAGGTGCGGAAGGCATCGCAAAAAACAAAATCACCACTAAAAACTCTTCATGTCCTCCATGTGTGCAAAAGGCCATATGAGGAATGTCCACCTCCTTCATTCTGATTTGGTGGTATCCTGTGTGAAAGTCAAATTTAGTGAAGAACATAGTACCATGAAGCTCATCAATAATTTAAATGGGGAATTTTTTTTGATGGTGAATTTATTGAGAGCACAAATCAGGTCACATGTGCAAATAGCCTTATTTCTTCAATATTGTGACTAATGGGGATGAGTAATGGTTAGTTCTAGGGAAGATGACACCAACCTCCAACAATTCCTAAATAATTTTTTCCATGTCATTCTTTTGTGCAAAAGGGTGCCTATAAGGATGCACATTTGGTGGTTGACTACAAAGAATTAGTCGAAGTGCCATTATCATGCTCACCATTGGAGTCAAGTAGGACATGAGGTGTTTTAAATACCAACTGGTTCTTAGTCAAGACTAACTACAAATCAAGGTGAATTTCATGTGGGAGCTATCTAGAACTAGGATAATATTTAATTGGTTAACGATGCAAGAGTTACCTTTCTTTAATAGCTTTTCTATACAATGAGAGATAACAAGTTTTTATGATCCAAAATTGATCCCCTTAAGTGTATGTTGATGTCCCACCTTAATGAATCTCATGTACAATTCCTTGAAATCCATGGTAATTAGACCTATCGTTTGTAATCATTATGCTCCGAGCACTACATCCCAACAACCCATTTAAGTAATGAACATGTATAATTTGAGTTGATAGTTGCCCATTTGAAGTTTCACATTCTCACATTTTCCACCACATTTCATCATACCAGCATTGGCTATCATAATTTGAAAATTGTGCACCACATGGACATAACAATCATGTTCTTCTACCACTCATAAATGAATAAAATTGTGGGTGATGCCATTGTCAATTCAAACAATCACCTTTTAGTGATTCATGTAGTCAATCAACGTCAAGGTTTGGGGAGTTAAAATTCTTGATAAAGCATGGAGGGGAATTTGAGATTCTTCCGGAGGAGGTTCTATTGTATCCAAACAACAAGTGCCCATTATGATATGAGATCTTCATATAATAATGGGGATCTTTCCAAAAAAATTGTTTATCTACAATTTGTAAATATTTAAATAGGTTTTCATTGACTTTGTATATGGTTTGATTTGATTGATGATGCACTAAATTTTGTTTTGATTTATTTTAACGTGTTTCAATGATTTTCCATAAGAAATCTGGATCAGAAAGGAAAAATGTTTCTTTTATAGTTAATCAAATGTCGAATCTAATGATCCAAATATGTTTCAAGAGCAAAGCCAAGGTGAGTAGTTTGGATACTGGATAAGTTTCATGTATATCTATATCTGGATTCGAGGATGAACAATAGGTGACCTTTTTTGGGGTAATCTGGATATATGGATACCCAAATATCCATGATATTTACGATCTATTCAGATGTTGACGTCAGAACACCAAGTTAGCATCCAAGTCATGTGCCATGTCATGATTTTGAGTCTGTGTCTTGTGTGTCATTATAGTTTTTCTACGTGTCTGTTGTTGTGACATGCTAATTGAGCCAGTCATAGCGTTCATATATGGGAAGAGACCTTGAGAACTGAATCTATGTTTATATAAATGTTCAGATCCTAGATGGATTTACACACCAGAGCATATCTGAATCTGGGTTGCAGTATTTGGTAAAGGTATGTTTGAACTCTCAGTTTCCAACGTACTTCAATATCATCAACATTCAAATCTAGGGAAAACCATAAGCATGCATTATTGCATAACCCAGATTCTGGATGAATTTACATTTGGAAATTGCAACCCAATCCAAGATCAATTCAGAATGCCATGTGGTAACCTGAAGATTTAGATAATGATAATATATGAGCCTTCTCAAAGACAAATCATATTCCATGTCAATTAGTTTAATATGCATGTCATTCCACCTGTTTGTTGATGTGTGCATGGCTTTATGGTCAAAGTTTTGGATTCTTAACACCTGTTTGTTGATGTTTTCATGGATTTATGGTCAAAGTTTTGGACTTTGAATACAACTAGGGCTAAAATTTAATTAAGTGTTTGATTGGCTCATTATGTCATAATTACTCATGAAACACATTCACTTGAGTAAAAATATATAAACCACATTCATCATTTTTATCCAGTCAATGTGGTATAATAACTGCAATCATTAAAAAACTTTAAATAGTCAAAAACCTGCCAACGCAACTATCATTTTCTCCAACATCTTGTTCTAAATGGATTTGATCTGAAACAATAATTAAATTAGTTTCAATTTTATTTAAATAATTGAAACATGTAGATTTTTGTATATTTCTAATTAATTGTTATATTTTTCGAAGAAACTAATTCAATTTATTTTAATTGTTTTTGTCGATTTATAGAAAATAGGAGAATAAACTTAATAACCAAGACTCTAGGAAAAACAAGGGATTAAAGGAGTGGGAAAATAAGAAGTTAAATATTATTAAAATTTTGCTTCACCATGTCACATCATTTACTAATTTTGAGGCCACCATAGTAATCTACTCATCAAGAGATTTCTGAAGACATAAAATTTTCTCATCAAGTTCCAAACACAAAGTTATGATCTCTGGAAGGTTTGTATTATTGTTTTTTTCTAGAGACATGGCAGATGACGAGTCCCCTATATCCACAAGGAAAATGACTTAGAACGCTAACACGACATATGATGTGTCACGCTAAGATAATGATCTAGGATCTTTTCATCGATGACATTGCATAAATTGCATTAAGAGAATAAATCAAAGATTATGTGCAACATTAATTAAAGAGGACATAATCATGGAGAAAATATGAGAAGAAGAGCAAGAACACAAGACATGATAACAAAGTTCGTCCCAAGAATGGACTATGTCTCCGAGCCCGCTTCAAAATGGAGAAGCTTTGTATTATCTCATCAAATTAAATTGGCATAAATACATCATTATACCTCAAGTCTGAAAAATGGCCTTCTGATTTATTGCCTAGATGCAAAAACGAACATCATCAGTGGACTTGTGGTGAGAAAACGTGCAGAAATGAATGTCAAATCATGAAATTATGACACTAGTCATCTCAAGACCCTCCTAGGCTCTTTGTCGCGGTTTGCATGCCAACAATTGAAAATCATGTCCAGATTGTACTTGGGCATGGACCTCGAGCTATCGTAAAAGGCTGGGTTTAACTAGAATTACATGGGTGGATAATGAAAAATAGATTGTTAGCCCGATTGGTTGGTGGGTGTGTAATTTGAGTTGTTTGTTGGGGAGGTCCCGGGGGTCAAGCCCATGGGCCTCCCCTTTTGGTAACCATTACAACCTTTGTTATGATTTAATTTTTAATATAGTATAGATGTTATACTATATAGTTCGTCGTTCTAGAACCCTGCCAATACTTTGATGAGACCATAATCTAGATTGTCTCCCATTTAAACGTTTCCCACAAAAAATTATGATATTGTCGAATTTTCCTAGGAGTTGTCAAGATACGGGCCGCTGGATGGCTGGCCTGGTGGTTGTTGTACTTTTTTTATTTGGTCATTACCCAACCCTCATTGGGCATTTGCAGGCTGCCATGTGGCACCCAATGATTGGGCGACGTGGTGCCTTCCCATTCACTGAACAGGCCTAGTCACTTGTTGACTCATTTTCCACGCATCATGTTGTTGGGAGGCCATGTGGCGGACTCTGAGTGGTGCCACATGGCGTCAGTAGGGGGTTCCATGTGGTGTCACCTGGGGGTGCCACATGTAACTCATTAATAGGCCCAAGTAGCCACAAAAAATTCTAAATTAGTCTGCCACGTGTCAGCTCCTAGGTGGTGCCATGTTGGCATGTTGACATCATCACAACATCATCCTGATGTCATCTCTTCACAATCATTTGTTGAGGTCAATAGTACAAACGTTGAGTCACCATGTTCACTTTCATTGGGTTGACCAAAACTTTGAACGCCATAACTTCTTCGTTAAGACTTTGTTTGAAGTGTCATTTATGTCATTGGAAAGCTTACGATGAGCACTTTGATTTGGATCTATTTTTTCTGAGATTTAATGAATTTTAATTTTTTTCCCTTTTAGATCCTCTTGGATTATTCCTCCCCATTAGAAGCTTTTGGGCCTCCAAAATCCTCATCAGTCAATTGGTAGGTGAGGGAATTTCTCCCTCACTTTCTCTTTCTCGATCCACCGTGCTTTACTTGGATGTGTGCCCTTAAGGCCTACTCAAAGATATTCAACATCACTATTATCAGACAAATCAGTAAGTGCGGACACAAACAGATCTCCCTAGTTTCACCACGAAACTAGAACAAAACAAGACATAATATAAAACTTTCCCTAAGTTTTAATTATCAAGCATACTAACTAACAAGAGATAAATGACATACCTTTTAAGTGTCATTTGTCCTCGCTATTGTCATCTTCACTCCATTCAGAGGCTTATGGGATGTTGAACCTGTAAATAAACTCAAGCCAACGAAGTGAAAGCAACAACGTATACTCAACAAAACCTATGTATGTGATCAATGAGTCATACAAAAAAATAAAACCAATTTTATGGGAAATAAATATATTACTGTATTAGAAATATGGAAGGGAGAATACAACCAATGCCTTGATGTTGTAAGGTCCCTTCCAATAGTTCCTTTATTCCCACACATTTCTGCTCCACGGATTATGAGACCAACAATCTATCTTGACAAAGAAAAGCTCCAAGCTAAATCCAAAAACCCAATCAAGCTAACTTTCCCAATGAGAACTCCTCTCCTTTTATAAGTTGAAAAGGATAGGGTGAGGAGGTTAGGATGATCCCATGAGATAATGGATGTGACTCATATCCAAACCGATTGGAGGCTAACTCACCCTCGAAGCTTCTCTTTTAGAAGGATCGAGAAGATTCTTTTTTTCCTTCGTACGAAAAATTGTCGCACCCTTAATAATGAGCAAATTGTGACGAAGTTGCAGACCAGTGTGGTGCATCCTACAACGATCCTAGATCGTTGCACCCTTAACACTGAATAGAGTGCGATGATCCTTGTTTATAAGGTTTTAAAAAAGGAAAAGATCATATTCATTTCTCTCAGAAAATTCATCTTCATTCTTCTTCGAGGATTAAGGCAATCGATCCTTCTAAAGACAAAGGATAGGTTTACATCATTAATAGTCATAGGGGTGATGAAAATAATGTGTAACAGTGAGCCCCCCAAAGTATGAAGTTAGAACAGAATGATAGCTGAAATACTTTGTTGAGTGTGTGTTGGGAACAAGGAACATGTTGGTCGGAAACCTGCCAACAAATAAGGAAATACAGTATAATAATATATCATCATTGAGGTAGGCATTCCCATACTCAAAATACAAATGACTCAAAGCATAAATTTCGACATGCAAAGATCCATGTCAAGTAAGACATGTCATGGCCACCAACCATACACTATGGATCTATGCCAATATGACTCAAATCTGAACATAGCCACCAAAAATTCACTGTGGATCTATGTGTTAAAGACTCAAATTTGAACATAGCCAGGAGACATACACTGTGGATCTATGCAACAGTACAATTTGAATATACTCCAACGCAACCTGAATCTGTCATAAAAGATTCAGGGTCTTCATCTCCATCACTCTATAGTATGAATCTAACCATGTGAATACATGTGTTGAAGTTGAACATGGTAGAAACCACTTGATTATCGGTCATTCATGAATACCATTAACAAGTGTGAGGGAAATCACCATTAATGTCAATGAATCCTAAGGTACTCTAGTACAATCCAACGAATATGAATTAATGAGTTGAAGTCAAACACTCGACGGAATCTCTCGATCAGGGGTCAATGATGAAAACCCACTATTGAAAGTGAGGAAACCTGCCATTGAGGCATGCAAGTTCCAAGGTACCAATTAGTTTCTAAGTCTAATTCTTGGATAATGAGTTGAATTCGACAGGAAAATACTCGTCACGGGAAGGCCTTAATGTATCCTCCATCAATGACATGAAACAAGTAAAAATATTTGAAGTAGATCAAAGTAACAAGTGATTCAGGACTAACTCAGGGATGACCGACACAATAGCAGGCTTAAGGACTGCAGAAATGGCCAATGCAATAGAAGGATTTTCGGGTTGAACTTCTCTTTGAACATATTGATGACACGACAATTGTCTTGGCAACACTGACTCAACAATAGGGATCACAGACCAAAATGTAATCTTATAAAGGAGTATGATCAAGAGACAACCGGATTTTCCAAACTAGACACGAAGTGAGTGAAAGGGTGTCATGTTCAAAGGCAACTCTTCCATAGAATATAGGTTTAGATACATTTCTTTCCCAATTTACCCCCCACCATTTCTGGCTAGTACCTCTTTATTTTTACACAAGCTTGAGGAGGATAACATATGCTTGAACTGTAAGTTCATCCTTCGGATGAGTCCCTCATAGTTTTTTGAACGAACTCTAGGAAGGAGTGGTTCATTCCCATATGGGCCTTTCGATGCTTGTTTTACGAGTCCAAAGAAAGTAAACTCAGTGGTTTTTCATATTTAGAGAGTTTGAAAAACACTTAAAGGAAACTCCAAAATGTCATTTTTCGTAAAATAGTCCGGTGAGACCGAAAAAGAGATAATCTACTGCTCAACATAAGTTTTCTTCAAATACTTTAACGAGTGTGAAAAGAACAAGATCGCTTGGCAATCTTTTCAGGTTTAAAGAGTCTGAAAAGAGCTTAAAGGGAACTCCAGGGGGTTCCTTTTTCGTATAACCTTTACGAGTCCGAAAAAGTGATAAAATTTTGCTCGGTTACATTCTCAGGTATTTATGAGCATGAGAGAGAACAAAGACTAAGCTCGGGATTGTTTTCATTTTTACGCAAGCTTAAAACAAAACAAAACTATGCTTGGGATATATTTCATTTTTACACAAGCTTAAAACTAAACAAAACTATGCTTGGACCTGGTTTCATTTTTACACAAGCTTGAACCAGAAAAAACTATGCTTGAGGTAGGTGGTTTCATTTTTACACAAGCTTGAACCAGAAAAAACTATTCTTGTGACTTCCCAACGTAAAATCCAGGGATGGTTGGTACTTAGCCCCCAGCTTAAGAAACTAGCAGCTTAACTTAACCATGGAGTCCAGAGGCTGTAAGCATTGCCCCCTAAGCTTCATTTCATCCAATAGCACAAGTGAAGGAAAGGAAGCTTCAAATACTATATGTAACGAAGTACTTGATTCAATTGAAGAGGGGGAAAATCTATTTCATTTTTTAACAAGCTTGACACAGGAACAAGAACTATGCTCGTGAATCCAGGTTCAATCCCTTTTTCATTTCTTAACAAGGTTTCTACAGAAACAAGAACTACGCTCGTAAGCTCTATTTCATTTTTTAACGAGGTTGCTACAGAGACGCGAAAACTATCCTCACTAGCTGGTTTCATTTTTTAACGAGCTTGAAATTAGAAAACCATGCTCAAGGCTGGTTTCATTTTTTAATGAGCTTGAAATCAGAAAACCATGCTCAAGGCTGGTTTAATTTTTTAATGAGCTTAAAATCATAAAACCACGCTCAAGGTTGGTTCTTGATCATGGCTTCCAAGAGGACAATGCTCTGGAAGGAAACCATGTCATGGGACAAAACACGGTCATGGCTTCCAAGAAATCTTCACTCGATGGAAGAAACACACTCTAGAAGGAACACTTGTCAAGGAACGCGATAGGGTTAAGGAGGTTAGGCTCCAATAGCCCTACCGAAGAGATCACCATGTCAACTACTGGATCCAAGTCCTAAGAGATTGAGCTGACAGTGAGATGCTCATCTGCATCAGTAGCTGAAAGAATGGGAGACAACGCCACATAATTGACCTGTGGTGGGGTAGATACAGTCTGCATATAATAATCATTCAGGGAGGTCGTTGGCTTGATAATCAAATCATAACCAATAAAGGAGAGTTGATCAAAAGTCACAACTCTTCCATCATGAGGGAAAGATATCGTACGAAAAAGAGTGGACATGATAGCTTTCATGGCATATAAATAATCTCTCCCAAGGAGTAAATCGAAATCCAAGGGATCTTGGACTACCATGACGTCAATAAATACAATTTTCCCTCCCAAAGTTACGAGAAACTAAGGGAGGGTCCCTAAAGGTTGATTGGTTCTTTTGTTAAAAGATAAAAAAATTCTACATAACTGGTACAAGCTGAGGATAACCCAAAGCTTGCCAAGCAATAGAGGATAAAATACTAACAGATGCACCTTTGTCTATCAACGTCTGAGGAATGTCCCGACAACAAACTTGTATTGTAATCTTGAAAGAAATGTGAGAGGGATGACGAGGTCCAGTTAGTGCACCCCAATAAAAAAGGATGCCCTCATTACTTCGAGGGGGTTCCATGGGAGAAGGAGGAATTCCCCCCAACACAATAGAATTTGTATCAATGAGAAAAACATGGGAAAAATCGGGTTTACTCTTTAGCGGGAGAGTAGGATCGACTGATGACGAGATCAGATCAACCACTTAGGTTTCATTCTCCAAGGGGAGAATGGGGTCGATGGGTGGAAATGGATCAACCGCTTGGGTGAAACTCTCTAACGGGAGAGTGGGATCGACTGAAGATGGGATCAGATCGAGCACTTTGTCAATTGGTTCAACTAAGGACATGACCGGATTGACTACCTGATCAACCAGACTGATTGGTGAAGGAACCAGATTGATCATTCCATCAACTACAGGTGGGTTGAGGGTAAGCCTGCGGTAAACAACTGGAAGTTGAGGTTGGGAAACAATCATGTCTTCCAGTAATTTTGAGGCTTCATTCATACGAGGGAAAAGGTGAGTTTGATGACTCCCTCTACATAACTTACATGGGAACTTGACTCTACCTTTATTCTTCCCAACGATATCCTGACTAGTTGATGGGATGTCATCAACATGTTGTTGAGAGGTTGATGACATGGGGTGGTGAGAGTGTGTAGACCATGCTTCTATAACCTTGGATAGACCAGAGGAATCCTTAAGAATATGGCTACCCTTACAAAGCTTGCAAGGGTACTTGGGATTACGGGTTGTTTGGGTGATACTGGAATCATCAACACTCTCAGCGTGATTATCAGTGACTGGTGGTTTTCCAACATGTCTGGAAGTGGTTGGAAGTTTGGACCTTTGGTTATTTTTCTTCTTCTTCTTATCCATCGAGTTACTAGCTTTAGAGCTTTCACTCAGCAAAGAAGATGAAACAGAAGAAGACCTTGCAAGTGGAGAAGGTGAAGAAGATCTTACTGGTGAAGAAGGTGAAGGATCAACATGAGGTTGATGTTCTTTGGGGAAAGTGTTGACAACCAAAGCACTAGCTGCATTCAGGATTATTGGAGCGGAAAACAACCATACCGACAATCCAATTGTGAGACCTGGAAGGCTCAAAGTAGCGATGTGAGGAGGACCAACATTTTTGTAAGAAGGAAAAACAAAAGGTTCCCCTAGTAAAGGGGTTCCTTTATTGGTCGTTCTGGGAACTAATGCCATTAAACACAAATCCAACCTAGATTCTGCTAGGGAAAACAAGCAGCACACGCTAAAACTCTAGGAAGAAAACAAGCAAACAAAACCTTCTTATAATGAACTCACTAGTTGGTGATGAAATCCAACATCGCAGGAACAATGTAAGAAGGGGTTGAGATAGAGCGGGTAGAAGAGTTACATTGACGAATTGCTTAACAGAATTATGCCTTGGTGCAAGATCCCACACATAATCGTGGGTATACCCTCCAAGGATCCAGAGTGAGTTTGGCCAACGTTGATTCCAGGTACCGTGAAGACTTGCCCCTCCACAGTCACCTTGTGTAAAGACCCTAAAGAGATAGGCCACTAAGGTTACCAATTACGACAATGATTCCTAAGGAAGCAGTCGACAGTCTGATCCACATGCAAGGATAGGGTATCTAAGACCAAAATCGACTCGAGAAGGTCCCCATAGGATTTTCTTCTCAAGTGACCCCCAATAATATGTGCAATATCTACACTAAGACCAACAAAGCAGGGTGAATAACTCTATCGGCCCTAATACGACCTCGTGATTGACCCTTGTGTGAGAAGGGCTTCCCAGGACAAAATGCAACAAGTGGATTTTACCGCTCCCTAACTCAAGATTCTATGTTTGTTTGCAGCTTTGGAAAGTTATCTTTCACACCCATTCCAAATCCCTACAACTAATCTAATGTAGGTTTGCTACCAAAAAATATAAAAATGTCTAATCAATTTTTATAAGCACTTTATTTTAAGGTTGTTGTTACTCAAAAGGAAAATGGCGTGGACTAAATGATGTTTTGATCGACTCTAAACAATGCAAAGAAATGAGAATGCAAATATTTCACTTCGATGAAAGCTATATTACGAGAAGGAGAAAACATTTATCATTCCTAGATGCACAATGTCCCAAAATTTTATTAAGCTCATCAATATCAAGAACTTTAAGAAATGAGCTAAAGAGATTGTACACCAATACACGATTCTTGGCCCCCCCAAATGCCAAAAAGTGTCAAAAATCATGCAATTTCTCTACTTCAAATGCAAAGATGTCCCCAATCTAAAAATTTTCTTTTAAAACGAAGTATTCATAAAAAGAAATGTTCTTGCACTAAACAATTCTAAAGAAAAAATAATGCTTTGTAACTGAAAGACACTCAAAGCAAGAGATAAAATATTTCAAAAGAAAACAAGCTAAAACAAAGCAAAGAATGGCCAAAATGAGATTCATAGTTGTCAAGCAAACTATAATCAGACCCAACAAATCACCCCAAAACCATATCTAAGATCTAGGCAAGAAAAACCATCCAAAATTATTTTTTCACACAATCATCGCAGGCTGTGAGACTAAATCAGTGTGACGATCCTTGATCATCGCAGGTAACTGAAGACCACAGTGAGACGATGTTTCACTATCTCTCAAAGTAGGAGTGCATCGATCCTAAGTTGTCCCACTATCCCTCAAAGCAGGGTGCGACCATCAAAGGAAAAATGGAAAAAATAAAAAGTAAGAAGGTTTTTCTAGTGGAGTTTACCAGTCAGAGAGTCAATCTGGATCTCCCAGTGACTTAGAAAATACAACCCAGACAATCAAAGCAAGAAAGCAAGACAAACTAGGAAAACAATCTGTTCCATAGTATGGTCGACAATTTTGTTATCGGACAAATCAGTGAGTGCGGACACAAACAAATCTCCCTAGTTTCACCCCGAAACTAGAGCAAAACAAGACATAATATAAAACTTTCCCTAAGTTTTAATTATCAAGCATACTAACTAACAAGAGATAAATGACATACCTTTTAAATGTTGTTTTTCCTCGCTAGTGTCATCTTCACTCCATTCAAAGGCTTATGGGATGTTGAACCTGTAAATAGACACAAGCCAACGAAGTGAAAGCAACAACATATACTCAACAAAACCTATGTATGTGATCAAGGAGTCATACAATAAAATAAGACCAATTTTATGGGAAAGAAATATATTACTGTATTAGAAATATGAAAGGGAGAATACAACCAATGCCTTGATGTTGTAAGGTCCCTTCCAACAGTTCCTTGCTTCCCACACACTTCTTCTCTACGGATTATGAGACCAACAATCTATCTTGACAAAGCAAAGCTCCAAGTAAATCCAAAAACCCAATCAAGCTAACTTTCCCAATGAGAACTCCTCTCCTTTTATAAGCTGAAAAGGATAGGGTGAGGAGGTTAGGATGACCCCATGAGATCAGGGATGCGACTCAAATCCAAACCGATCAAAGTCTAACTCACCCTCGAAGCTTCTCTTTTAGAAGGATCAAGAAGATTCTCTTTTTCCTTCGTACGAAAAATCGTCGCACCCTTAATACTGAGCAAACTGCGACGACGTCGCAGGCCAGTATGGTGCAGCCTGCGACGATCCTAGATCGTTTCACACTTAACACTGAACAGAGTGCGACGATCCCTCTTTATATGGTTTTTAAAAAGGAAAAGATCATATTCATCTCTCTAGGAAAATTCATCTTCATTCTTCTTCAGGGATTAAGGCAATTGATCCTTCTAAAGACAAAGGATAGGTTTACATCATTAACGGTCATAGGCGTGACGAAAATAATGTGTAACAATCACCCTTGCATGAATTCCTCGTCCTTTTGTCTAGGATGATATCTTTCTTTAACTCGTCCAAGTACTGAGGAGAAAAATCGTCCACTAAAGGTACCGAAACACTCTCCCTCTGATCCATGATCATCGGAGGGTCATAAAGTTTCAGGTTCTTTACATTTACAACTGATTGTATCTGCATATACGCTGGTAGATTGAGGTGAAGGGAATTTGTGCCAATGTTCGCTAAGATGGTGAAGCGTCCATATCTGATGGATTTAAGCATCTTGCCTTCTCCCTTCAATCAAACTCTATTGATGTGGAACCACACTTGATCTCCCCCTTGAAATTGGCGATCAACTATGTGTTTGTCATACCATAACTTAGGATGTTTGTTGTAGTAGCCATGGAGCACATGAACCACTATTATGTTAAGAACCTTTGTCTATTTGTTGGTCTGTAATGGAAAGAAGTACTCCTCTTTATCTTGGTGTCCATCATTCTCCACAAAAACTTTCCAAAGAATCAACCATCCCTTTACATTCATGGTTACAATTACATTCATTCGAGGCAAACATAAACTCATCAAATACAGTCCAATTCACTCTACCCCAAAATGTCCAAATACAAGATAAGTGTAATCTTCTCAAATTAAATGCATTTTCAAAATGGTAGGAATACACGATTTACCCAAATGGTAGAATAGTTTGTCCTGGAAGCCAAATTGTTTCACCTGCAATCCATGGATTAGTCTCTCAAATACATCTTTGAAGACTTCTTCAATAACATTTTTTTCAACATAGCTTACATGAGTATTATTCAAAACAATAGATGAAAAACTAGGAGGTATAAAAAGTATATCTAGTCTCATGGAATCTACACTGGTACTGGTTACAATCTTGAATGGATGTTGAAGGTCCAGTAGAGCTAGTATTGGTGCGGGGTTGATATTTTTTTTCAAAGTGTCGAAGCCCCTTTTCTGTCCACCTGCCCACTGAAAGACCTATCTCATCTCAATTATTTCATTTTTATGTAAAGGATTAAGAGCAACGAGAGAATTATACTTATTAGGTTCTTTGGTTTTTACAAGTATGTATAACTCTCTTCATTTGACAAGCACTAATAAGTGATGGGTTAGCTTCCCTGCTATGAGATCTAACAATATACTCCAATCCATATTTTGTGAGATGGTATTTGTTCTCTTTTTGGAAGAAGATAGTGTTTTTGTCATAAATATAAGGACTCCCTAGTACAATACCACATATATCCAAAGGAATCAAATCCAAATAAACCTCATCTATCAAATTAGAAGCAATAACAAACCTCAATCTACACTAATTGGTAACCTAAAGATTTGCATTGTCATGCACCCAACCAAGAGGGTAAGTGATCCAGGTGGATATTGGTGGCCACCCACCTATTCCACTTGGACCCCCACCATTGCTTCTTTCAGTTTTCCAGTTTCCACACAGTTTACTATTTTTAGCTGTTTTTCGGGTCCTGAACTTCCAGAGTCGTTTTGAGGCCTTAAACGACGTTTTTTTGGGAAAATAGGGAGCAACATGGATTGTAGATCATGTTTCTCACCCAAAAGTTGTAGTCCTCGGTTAGATCTTTCTAACGAGGTATGGAACGCGTCAAAAAGAGATCGTATGCCAAAGTTACGTCCTCGGGAAGTTGATGTACCAACTTACCCAAACGGGGTCCATAGTCTTGGCGTTTCATCTTCTAGGGTTAGGTCTTTGGATGTTTAGGGTTTTCCATTATTTATCAATAATAATAGGCCTTCGAGCCTCATTGTAAGACAGTTCAGAGGCCAGTAGCCGCCACATCTCTTCTCAGAGATAAGCTACCAGCGCCCTAGCTAGTTTATTTCCATTCTGTTTGTAAGTATATTTCAGTCATTTGTTATTAATGAAATGAAGTCTTATTTCCGTTGCATCTCTGTGTTTATGTGTATTTCTATATTTCATTGTGTTCCTACATAAATCCAGATCAGTGGTATCAGAGCGGTTTGCTCATTCTCGATCCTTCTTTGCATGTCCCTAATGAGATCGAGGTATAAGGAGTTGGGGCTCGATCTGGTTGAACCTTTGCAAGATCAGCCTCACAAACCCCGACTACCGCCCATGGGGGAAGAAAAGAAAGATGAGGGAGCACGATATCCTATCAAAATGTTGCTTGAGGAGGCCCTTGAGAAACAAAGGAACGCGATGATGGACAACTTTGCCCAGATTCTTCAACGAATTCCCACTGGTGGTGCATCAACATCCAACGGCCACTTTGGAGGCGCCACTCCTTTTAAGGTACAAGTAAACTTTGACATTCGCATATTTGACGGCCAAATAGATGCATATGTCGTAGATAAATGGTTGAATCTGTTAGAAGGATATTTCTCGGTTCATGACTTTTCCGACCGAGAAAAGATTATTTTCGCACTCCTCAAAGTCGCCCCCCATGTCAAGGACTGGTGGGAAACCTACTCGGAGCAAGAGGGCGAGGTAGAACCCTCTTTTTTCTCGACCACACCCACTTGGAATTATTTCCGAGATGCCATCAAGGAACAATATTGTCCCATGGGGAGCTATGAGGACAAATACATACAATGGACTACGCTGCAGCAAAGGGACCAAGATGTGCATGAGATGACGAATCTGTTTCATACCCTACGCACAAAGTTGGGTATCAAAGATTCAGAGAAACATTTGGTGTTAAAGTACCGCAGTTGTCTGCATAGATACATTCAGGAGGACATGGAGTTCCTCGACATCTCCTCGCTTGGTGTGGCATACCGATATGCTGCCAAGATTGAGCAGAAGAAGCAAGACTTTGGGTCTGCAAATCAGAAGCAAGGGAAAGGTACTCCCAAATCGCAGAACAAAGGACCAAGCCAAGGCGGGGTAGCCCAGGACAACCCGCCAAAGCCACAAGCAAAGAACAACACCACGAAGCCAAAAAAGGACACAGGGAAGTGGTGTGAGTTCCATAAGAGCTCCACTCACAACACAAGTGAGTGTCGGGCCAAGTAGTCACTGGTAGCCGAGTTGAAGGCTTCTGAATAGGATGCATGCTCTGACTCTGAATCAGAACCTGACAAGGGGAATGACAGAGGGAAGCATATTATCGATGCGGAGCCCAACGCCACCATTGCCACCACGAAGATCCAGAAGGAGGAACCAGAAGATCCAGAGGAGGCAGAGTGTCTCTTCCATTCCAAGATGTGGGTAAAGGGTTCCCCATTGTAGTTCATTGTCGACAGCGGGAGCCAGAAGAA
>ML785525.1:171887-217772 GCA_009831015.1 Picea engelmannii | reverse complement strand
AATTTTATGTGAAGAATGTAAGATAAAGATGGAGGAAGAGCATTGCATCTATCTTATTCTTTCTAATCTAGGTAGTGCATATTCTGTGTTTGTATCTACCTTTTATGCCATGAGAGAGGCTCTAGGGGAAGAAGCTTATGAAACACCCACTCTTGAGTCCTTTTGTGCTTCTTTTATTCGAGAGGAAGATAAGCTTGTACAATTTGAAGTGATCAACATTGTAGGTACCTCCAACAAAGCCTTAGTTGCCCAACAGAAAGATAAACCCAAGTATCCCAAGAAGCAACATCCTCGCTACAACAACAAACAACATAAGGGTCCCAAACCTGCTAAGACAACTCCAGCTCCTACTGGTGACAAAGTAGCAAAATATAAAAGTAAGAATACTAACAAACATTGCAACTTTTGTGATAAATATGGTCATGATGAGTCCAAATGTTTCAAGAAGATGGCAGCTTTAGAAGCAGTGATGAAGAAGCACAACATCAGTATTGATTCTACTTCTTCTCACGGACATGCACTTTCTGCTTATGGTTTCTCCTTCAATTCAAATTCTACTACTTCTTCTTCTTCTAATGAGTGGCTTATTGATTCAAGAGCATCTTATCATATGGCTAAGGATAAAACCATATTTTCTGCTCTAAATGAATGTAACACCAAGAAAATGTTTGTTCGTGATGATAGATCTCTTAGTGTTGTAGGATTTGAAATAGTTCACGTAGATAATGGTCATTTCAATGATGTATTATGTGTTCCAAGTCTTTCTTGTAACCTTCTATCACTATATCAAATCAATCATTCGGGTGAAGGTAAAACCGTCAAGTTTTCACCTCACCAAGTTGTAATCAAGGATCTAAAAGATCCTAAGCATGTTCTTGCAACTGGAATTGTTGATGATATTACCAGGTTGTACAAGTTTGACAACTTTGGGTCATTAGCTTTTTCATCAGTTTTTGTTGCTCATAGCGATGACTTGAGCAAACTTTGGCATGAGCGGTTTGGTCATCTAAACTATCGCTCATTACAACAACTATGTAATCAACAGATGGTGACTGGTCTTCCTCCTGTTTCATGCAGAGATGGTGCTTGTGTCAGTTGTGTTCTCGGCAAACATCATCGGAATAGTTTTGACAAACGTACCTCTTGGCACACCTCGGGTCCTTTGCAGCTTGTTCACAGTGATTTGTGTGGTCCACTTTCTTCTCCTTCTTTTTCTGGGTGCAAGTATTTCTTAACTTTCATTGATGACTTTTCCAGACGTACTTGGGTTTACTTATTAAAACTCAAGAGTGAAGTTTTTGACAATTTTTTGGCCTACAATGCCCTTGTAGAAAATCAATCTGGACATCAAATTCAAAGGTTAAGAACAAATAATTGAGGCGAATATGTGAACAATAATTTTACAAGCTACTGCACTACACAGGGAATCCAAATGCAACACACTGTTCCATATACACCACAACAAAATGGTGTTGCTGAGAGAAAGAACCACACATTAAAATAAATGGTTAATTGTATGATCTAATCTAAGGGATTAAGTCTAAAGTATTGGGAGGAAGCCATCAATTGTGAAAATTACATAGTAAATCACACTCCCACAAAGGTTCTTAAAAATATAACACTGGAAGAAGCTTGGACTAAAATTAAACCAGATGTAAGTCACTTCCGTGTATTTGGCAATATAACATGGGCTCACATTCCTGACGAGAAAAGGAAAGCATTGCAACCTAACAGTGAGAAGTGTATATTTGTTGGTTATTCTAAAGATGTCAAAGGTTACCGACTTCTTCAATCACATTGTAATGAAATTATTATTAGAAGAGATGTTAAATTTGATGAAAATCTCTTGGCCTGTGAGCCTAATTCGTCGATTGTGCCTTCTTCGGCCTGCGATCCATCTTTGACGTTTGTGCCTTCTTATGATCTGGTTTCTTCTTCAGATGATGACAATGAGGATGAAAATCCACCTCCACCTGCTCACCCTCCTCCAGATGAGTCCTTTGAACCTGAACCAGCACCAGCTCTACCGCTTCCTAGATGGGTCCGTTCAACACGAGAAGCAACTGGTGATCTTGTCGGTGATCCTTCAGATCAACGTCAGACATGTTCACAGTTACAGCAAGCCTCTTCTCTTTTGGCTTAAGTTTCAGAAACTCATGATCCAGAGACATTTGCAGAAGCTTCAGGTCATCCAGATTGGGATACAACAATGAATGAAGAGTATCGTTCTTTAATGGAAAATGATACTTGGGATCTTGTACCTCTTCCAAAAGGAAGAAAACTTGTTAGATACAAATGGGTCTACAGAACTAAGTATGCATCTGATGGAAGTGTTGAAAGACACAAGGCTGGGTTAGTTGCCAAAGGACTTTCCCAAGTTGAAGGAATTGACTATAATGAAACCTTTGCCCCTGTAGCAAAAATGAATTCCATCCACCTTGTTCTTGCCCTTCCTGCCTCACATAAATGGGAGGTCCATCAGATGGATGTTAAATCCACCTTCTTGCACGAAGATTTGCAAGAAGAAATCTACATGGAACAACCTCCTGGCTATGTTCAGAATGACTCTAACCTTGTTTGCCGCCTCAAGAAATCTCTTTATGGTCTCAAGCAAGCTCCCCGAGCTTTGTATGCCAAAATGGATATCTTTCTTATTGCCACTAGATTCTCTAGATGCCATTTTGATCCTAATTTCTATACCAAGAAAGTAGGAAGCCATCTCATAATCCTTGACCTTTATGTTGATGACCTTATGCTTACTGGTAGTGACTCAAAACTTTTAAACCATGTGAAAACCAGCCTTAAGAAGAATTTTGAAATGACATACTTAGGATTTTTGCACTATTTCCTTGGCCTCCAAGTTTTGCAAACCAATGAAGGAATTTTTCTTTCCTAGTCTAAGTATGCTTGTGACCTTCTTTGTTGTTTTCACATGGACGATTGTAAACCAACCCCTTCTCCCTTCCAGTCCGAAGTCAAGCTTTCTGCCACCTGTACTTCTCCTGAAGTTGATGCCACCCTGTACCGTTAGTTAGTTGGTAGCCTCTTATACTTGACTCATACTCGTCCTGATCTTTCCTTTGTTGTTGGTCTTGTTGCTCGATATATGAAAACACCCCATGAAAGCCATTGGAAAGCAACTAAAAGGATACTTCTCTATGTTCATGGTACCATTCTATTCAGGATACATTATAGTTTAGGGGGGACCCCTCTATTGGTTGGTTTCACTGATTCAGATTGGGTCAGCGACCCTGATGATCGGAAGTCTACTGCAGATTATGTTTTCAGCCTTGGTTCAGGACTTGTCACTTGGGCCTGTAAGAAACAACAGGATATTTCATTTTCTTCAGCATAAGCAGAGTACCAAGCAGCAGTAAATGCAAGTTAGGAAGTCCTGTGGCTTCGACAGATCCTTTCAGAGTTTGGATTCCAGCACCAACATCCGACCAGCCTTTGGTGTGACAATCAGAGTGCCATCAAGCTCGCCAAAGACCTTGTTCAACATTAGCGTAGCAAACACATCGAGCTACACATGCACTTCATCAGAAAGCTCATTCATGATCAAGTTATTGAAGTGCTCTTTTGCCCTACAGAAGATCAAGTTGTAGACATTTTCACAAAGTCTCTTATAGAAGCGAAGTTTTCCAAACTTCGATCTATGTTAGGAGTTCAAGAAGTTGTCATTAAGGGGGGATAGGCTCTAATGCCTTCTTCCTTCTCCTATTGTGTCACTATTGTAAATCCTTCAATCCTATCCCAAGTTGTTCTTAAGGGGGGATGTTAGGATATTTAGACACTTAGGAGTTAGTAAGAACTACTTGGTCTATTGTGTCGTTAGGTAAAAGTGTGTTTTTTAGTGTGTTTCTTTAGTATGCATTTGTAGTTAGGAAATTTGACGGTCACGATATGTTCCCAACGTAGAGTGATCCGACGGTTCATACTCTCTTTGATCTTAATGACCATTGATCCATGGCTTAACACCCGATTGGTCCATGATCTCTATTTAAAGAGTATGGAGGGTCATTTGCCGATGATCGATTATGAGAAACTCTCTTGTAAAATCTCTCTGTAATCTTTTTCTTTGCATTAATAAATTGCTCCAAGTGGCCGCGTTGGCTAGGGCCGTGGATGTTTCCCCGTAGGGGTTTTACCACGTGAAAACATCGGTGTGTTGATCTTTGATCTAGTTGTGTGAGTGGTTATTGAAGGTGTTCGTCCTCTGTTAGAATACCTGTGTTGTCGAACAAAGCTTGAACTTGAAGATGGTGATGGAGGCTCAGGAGGATCTCCTCCAATTCCATGGTTCACTGAAGCATTGTGCTCTTCTTTCACTTCCTTCTTATTCTCCTTTTTTGTCACTCTCTTCTCATAATCTGCAAACAAAGTTTCTACCATGTTTGACATGCGGTAGAAATCCTTGTGGAAATTCTTCTCATAATCTTTATGAATTTCTTCATCTCCCATTTTCCTTCTTCAGGTTGCACGTCCAATCTCTCGGTTGGAAGTATTAAGTTTTCCTTCACCTGCTTTGAGCTTGTCCCTATTAAGCATTCACACTCGCAATTCAAGTCAAAGAAGATCGCTCTGATACCAACATGATACGAGATCTTTTCATCAATGACATCACATAAATTGCATTAAGAGCATAAATAAAAGCTTATGTGCAACATTAATTAAAGAGGACACAATCATGGAGAAAGTATGAGAAGAAGAGAAAGAACACAAGACATGATAATGAAGTTCGTCCCAAGAATGGACTATCTCTTTCGACCCTCTTCAAAGTGGAGAGGCTTTATATTATCTCAACAAATAAAATTTGCATAAATACATCATTATACCTCAAGTCTGAAAAATGGTCTTCTGATATGTTGCCCAGATGCAAAAACGAACATTACCGGTGGACTCGTGGCGAGAAAATGTGCAGAAATGACTATCAAATCATCGAATTCTGAAATTCCTCATCCCAAGCCCTTCCCAGGCTCTTCACCTCGATTTGTGTGCCAACAATATGCAATTATTACTCAAACATGCATTGAAAATCGTGCCCAGACTGTACTTGGGCACAGACCCCAAGCTCAGGAAAAAGGCTGGGTTTAAATGGAATTACATGGGTGAATAATACAAAATGAGTTTTTAGGTCGAATGGTTGGTGTGTGTGTAATTTGAGTTGTTTGTTGGGGAGGTCCTGGGGTAAAGCCTGCGGGCCTCCCCTTTTGGTAAACGTTACAACCTTTGTTATGATTTTGTTTTTAATATAGTATAGATACTATACTATATAGTCTGACCATTCTAGAACTCTGCCAATACTTTGACACGACCACAATACAGATTGTTTCCCATTTAAACATTGCCCACCAAAATTTATGATATGACCGTATTTTTGTGGGAGCTACTGGGATACTCGATGTTGGTCGGCTTGGTGGCCATTATTTTTTTTTGATTCAGTCGTTACCCATCCCTCATTGGGAATTTACGGGGTGCCAAGTGACACCCGATGATTGGGCCACGTGGTGCCTTCCCATTCACAAAACTGACCCAATCACCTGTCGACTCATCTACCACGCGCCATGTTGTTGGGAGGCCATGTGGCGGCCTCCAGGTGGTGCCATGTGACATCACCTAGGGGTGCAATATGTCACTCATTAGTAGGCCCAAGTGGCCACCAGAAAGTCAAGATCATCGTGTCATGTGCCACCTTGTAGATGGTGCCATTTCGACATGTTGACGTCATCTCTACATAGTCAGCTGTTGATGTCAGCAGTACAGACCCTGAGTCACCCTGTCGAGTTTGACTGGGTTGACCAAAACATTGAATGCCCATAACATATTCGTTCAGACTCTATTTGAGGTGCCATTTGCGTCATTGGAAAGCTTGTGATGAGCACTTCGACTTGGCGTTGTTTTTACTGAGATTCGAGGACTTTGAAATTTTTCCATTTTAGATCCTCCTGGATTAGATAACAATTGATGTGGCAGATGATATGTCACTTGGGTCCACATGGAAAATGATCTGACAGATTTGGATTTTATTATTTATTATTTTCTTGTTTTAATTTATTATTTCATGTTTTTATTTACCTTGGAATCTATGATTTTGGTTTTACATTTATCCGGGGTCTGGTCAATCCTAGATGCATGTTATCCGGATCTAGAGGAGCATGACTTCATTTTCGATTTATTTCAACTCATAATAGTAAGCCTTCACATTATAAACCCATGAAAGTATTTTTCATCGGTGCATGTGGGATAATAGATTCACCTTGAAAATCAATGGCTAAGATTAACTCTAGAATTTGATCAATAGTGGTTGAGCGTTATCTTTGGGAGGCCATATTTGGAGTTCTAAAAGGCAAAATTCAACATAGAATAGCTCCTTAGAAAGTTGAGAATGGAGGGAATGGTTTGGAAAAGTTATTTTTGGAAAATTCACGGTGGAAATGCCTAGAAAAATCAAAATTAATTGTTACATGATTTCACTTTTATTTTTCCCATGTTTTTATTATTTTGATAAAGTTTGTCAGTTTTATTTATTATCAATTTTATTTTTGGATTTATTAATGTAAGGTGTGGATTTAAAATGATACGAGAGCGATTTTCAATGAAAAATAAATCCAATGTACCTAATCATGAGGGCCATGTACATAACAATTTTTTGTATATTATTGAGCCGGAGGCCTTTGACTGAAAGAAGATATAACCCATAACAATGCAATTGCCCAAAAATTTATTATTCTTTAGAGATTATAGAATGTAAGGAATGAACAAAGAAGCCATCCAAGTTTGATTATAAAATAATTTATTTTCTATGAAGAAAGGGAGAGGACAACGAGAGAGAAATTCCACACTATCATGGAGATGAACCTTGAGTTTGTCATCGCAAAGAGAGGTTGATTGTTGCATGAAGAAACATGTGCTTTCATGGTGGATCAACATTAAATATGACAACAAAGGAGGCCATGCTATCATGGTTTGAAAGGGATGATTTTATAGTGTTTGTAGTGTTAGATTAATCGCAACAGTTGGAATTCCTTGTGAAATAGGCTATATTTCTCTACCTTAAAGCAAGACTTCATTTCTGTTCAGCTTGAAAATTTGTGATTAAACTGTATATTTATATCAATGAGATAATGAGTTTTAAGGCTAGTTTTTTTATCTGGAAATTGATTGTGTAAATGGATTGTAGTTCATTTTACATTCCTGTAGGTGAATGACCTGAAGTTGACATTTGGACTACTTGAAATTTCTTTCATTTTTCTATGATTTCCTTTCAGATAATAATTAGACACGAAGTACATCATTTGTTCATTCAAATAATTGTTTATTTGAAGGGATTAAGGAATTGTATATAAGCTTAATAGTTACATGATTTAGTGAACCATTTCCTATATCTTATAATTATTCTTATATTTGTGTATGAAGTTATTCTCAACTTGCTCCTAGCTATCTATGATGTATTAATTAGATATAGAATTGCATTTACATAATTAAATAGGACTACATTTAGAATTTAGGAAATATTTAACGAAAGTCTCCTTTCAAAGAGCAATCTATTTTAGTGGCAACCGGGCCCACATATTGGTGGACGTTGCCATCCCAAACAAGTATAAGTTTAATTGGGGCCTTGATTAGGTGAAGATCCCCTATTGCAGGAAGTAATTTTCCACCTGTCAATAGGTTCCAGGGTGGGTTCATCCCAGGGAGAAGGTATATAATCGACTAATTCCAACTCATGAATGGCTTGCTTGAATATTTCATTGGGATGGTCTGATTGGGATACATCAATTTGAAATATTTTTTGTTCCTTACATATATTCCCTTTGAAATACTTCTCATCAAAATTATAACAAATTTTGAGGCGTTGGTATGGCATCGGTTCTTCCTTAGTCAACTTGTGGACCCATAAGGGCTAAGAGGGTGAAGGGATTATTATAGGTTCCAAAGGCATGTGTATGCAAGGAATACAAGGGTTTTTTTTGGTCTGTACATTGGCCAATATTTGTGACTCTCACTAGTACAAAATGGGTAATTAGTGGCTACGTGACCAAAACCGTTAACACGACAGCCTTATATGACCAAAGTTGAGCAATTTTAAGTAACACAACTAAAAATGACTAACTTAAATGACCAATTTAGTTCAGGGATAAAAAATACAACTACATGAATATGAATTAGTAGTATTTATGTCGATGACTTGACATAACCACAAAACTTGCAGTCCCTTATGCTTAAGAATATTATGGTCTTCGACATCCTCAAAATTTAATTTTGTTTGTTTGTTTATTTACACCTTCTCCTAGCTAGTTTGGAGGAATGTCACATGCCTACGAAGTGTCATATAAATCCTCAAGTTGCAATTTCCTTTTCTATCCATGTCACATTGTATTAACATATTTTTTTTTTTATTATCAGTGGAGTCGGTAGCTTGGAAATCCTTTTCTAGACACCACCTAAGATTGATCATGTCTGTTGCCACTATAATCATTGGAGAAATTGCACACCCCGTAAGCACAACTCTTGGGTAAGGGAAGAATTCAAACCTAGGTTGAGTCATGCTTAGCTGGACACCTTATGGTACGGGATAGCTACTGTTCGGCCAAACCCTTGTGGGCATATTAACATAATTCTTATTCACCTATATTGAAATCCCCTATGGGCTTGAAAACCATAAGCCTATAACAACTTTACATAGCCCTTAATAGTCATACAATATATGTGTGTGTGTGTGTAAAATATATGTCTATAGTAATACAATAATTGTAAAACATATGTATATAGTAATACAATTAATATATATTACAACTTAATACAATATATATAATAATATATAAGTATTTAATTACTTGACTGAGTCTTAATAGTCATTTAGACATACCATAGTCATTATACAATAATCATAGTCTGTGGCACGATTTAGAATCCCAATTTCATAGCGACACATATGGAGCCACCATGAAACTTGTAACAACTCAGTTGGCACCAAATGTTTGGCATGGGTGGCAATTTGCTACCATTAGTTTCTTTACGTGTGATTTGGTTGAGGAGAGGTGTTTTTGGAGTCGACATGGACGGGAAGGGGGGCATTTTGGGAGGGGTATGAGAGGAAATTCCTGAAAATTTAGTTTATTTCCTATGCCAGTTGATTGAGGAGAGGGGTTTCTGGTGTTGGTATGGGGGGTTTTGGAGGTTCCATGGAGAGAACAAAAACCCTCAATTGGAAATTCACAATCCAGGATATTTATAGCGAATTCCCGTTATTTTATTAATACATCTAGTTGCTCATTCTCTTTGGGATTTCTTCTGCGATTCAATAAGAAATTATGGCATTATAGATGGTGTATTTTTCTGACTTTATGCTAATCGATATCATTTTTTGTTTTAATGTTAGGGACGTAAATGGAGGATTCCTAATGTTGTAACCCATAATCTGGATCTTGAGCAATTAGGCTAGGTGGTTCTACTTTTATTTTCCCGGACAACTAAATGGAATCTTTAAAATCGAGAAAGAAAGGGAGGAAATTGGAGGTAAGGGATTTTCTTTTTTGACTTGTCTATTTAGTTTCTTAGAAAGGTTTGTATGTAAATTTCATATTGAATGGATGCATGGTATAGTGTTAAGAAATATGAAGTTATTTGCAAGAGTTTGTGGACACCATTATGTCGTTTCAATATGTATGTTTTTATGGGTAGAAAATGTAAAGTATATGAAAAAATCGAGCCTTGGCTTCCATTTTGTTTTAAAAGAAACCTACCCCTCTTGTAAAAACAACCTCTTTACTGAAGCTAGCATTTTCTTCCCTTTTAAATACTTGTTTCAAACTTATCGCTTCAACAATGTATAAGTATCTTGCATCTGAGTAGATTAGACCATGTATAAGTATCTTGCATTTGAGCAGGTTAGACCCTATATACGTATCTTACATTTGATCAAGTTAGACCATGCATAAGTATATTACATCTGAGTAGGTTAGAACAATGTATAAGTATATGATATCTTGATACACCATCACGTATGTTGACAGATCCTGCCACCTGTGAACAAAGTGTCATCGTGCTACCGTTGAGATGATATTCATATCATGTTGTTGGATATGGGGCATAAAATGAGTGCCTATTAAATAGTTCTCGATCATATCCCTCGGTTCTTATCCACCAATGTGGTGACAAATTTGGACTAGTAGCGACTTGCATCATGTTATCACTATAACAATTTCTGTGTGAAATCCAATTTCCAGGACTTAGCAAGGCGCTAAACTAATATGGAAGGATGATAAACTGGAGGACAGGGCCAAATATATCAGGAGGAGGCTAAAGCTAGCAGTAATGCGGATTTGATGGAACCCGGTGGGACATAGATCGCGGGCGCTACGGATCAACGATCAAGGATCGTTTCGGGTAGAGAACTTGCATGGAGATAATTCCCAAAAGCGGGCCGAAAAGGAAACCATGGTTTCAGCTTGGGACCACATGGCGCCACTGGGTGCATTTCGGGGTGATAAGCGGGTTGTCCCAAACCGTTTCCCCTCCCCCCCAAAATCAGAAAGTATATAAAGGGGCGCGCTAGTCCTTATTTTATTGTTTTTCAAATCGCTGGAACGTTGGAAGATTGGCGTGACCGCCCTATTCGAAATGAAGCTCAACAATATGCCAAACTCACCCATTTTTTGCTCATTTACATGTATTTTTCATCGCCACCATGGACCCTGTCATTATGTCTGTTGCAGAGAAAGATCCCACGTCGAACGAAGAAACCCTAATTAACAGAGATTCATATGTGTTCGACATTGAAATAATCATTTCGCCCATCTCCGTGTCCATAGATAACCTATTGGATAGTGTAAGGAAACATGTACCCTTCCTTGAAGCAGTCCAGGCCACCATAGTCCCTTACGTTGTCGAGGTCGCATTCCCTTTTCCAGAATTTATAGGTTGGTGCGCAGAGCAATACTCGTAGGAAGAGAAAGTCATCCTAAATAAGCTAGGGCCTGATGTCCTATGTAGAGTAGATAACCCGTCAATTTGATACCCCCTCGGCATACCAGAGTCTCCCTTCGCAATGTCTGAACTATTTGAAGAAGAAAAGCTAATCACAGTTTAGAGGGAATGTCCCTCCGAAGTCAAAAGCCTATTTTTGCAAACGATTGTTAAACCAGAGCATATTTCCGAGAGCCTGTCCCTGTGAATAAGTGTAAATATCATGGTTATTGAAGTCCAATGGGTTTGTTCCATACTCAGTGAGATTTTAGGTTTAGATAATGACAAGTATGCGGTTGAGGTCATGATAGGTTTACTGTTAGCATTCTTCCAGTCAGAGTCCAGTTTGTCAGTTCGCATCAACTTTGATAGATTCATAGCTGATAATATACACAAGCAACTAGTGAATTTTCGGTCACTAAGACATTTCAGATATTACACATATTTGTTGAAGACTTTCGTGGAGACAAACAAGAGAGAGTTCCCTGAAGCAACATTCATATCAACTAAATGAAAAAGAATCACAATGCTCATCTTTATCAACAAGGTCATGTCCAGAGTTTACGACCTTATTTTCAACACCAACCTGCCAAGAGTCCTAGATGACATAAAGAGTTATTTGTAGCCAAATCCAGAAAACAGAGTGGGGGACTAGGTGTTGTTCATGTATTCAACAGTGATATGGGTGTATGGTTGTCACAAATCCCCCTATCTTCTGCCTATCTTTGTGACACCCAAAGTCTTTTCACTCGATCTCATCAGGGAAAGAATTATATCAGAGACAAAGCACTTCCTGAAACAATACACAACATCCAACCTCAAATTCCCTTTCATTATTGGGCCCTTCATTGTAAAAACTATATCATGCTTATCTCAGATCCATGCCAAGCTCAAGGAGTTTGGATTTGCACAGTTATAGGGGAGAAGATATGATCCACCTCAGATCATATCCAAGAGAAGACTGATAAACAAACATGCCCTCTATGAGCATGAACATGTTGAGGGATTTGACAAATTGGCAAATCTAGATGTCTGTGCTGATATGGAAGCAATATTGCAGCCATCTCAAACACAACAAATGGAGGCAACTCTGCAACCAACTCAAATACAATAGACTCCTCAGAAGTTGATGGTTAAAGTTCCCAAGATAAGTGTTTACAACAAAAGGAGCAGTTCAGAGGCCCTGGGCACCAATAGTCATCATAATGTTCCTAAAAATATGAAGATCACACAATCCCCACAGATAGTGGATTTAGAAGAGGAAGAGCCTAAAGGTCATGTAAATATGGATATGGTGGAGAGTGGTATCAACAATGTAGAAGTTGGGAAAGGAAGCAAGCTCCAAAGTGAAGGCAATTCAAGAAATTTCAGCAACAAAAAACACATCTTTGATAAGGCAGCTGGAGCAACCTATCAATCTAAAGAGGATTTGGAAAAACAATATGCTGAGAAGGGAAACTTGACTATCAATGAAATGAGGGAGTTAAACCCTGAAGTAGAAAATATATCTCAACGTAAGTATTCTTTGTTCACAGTGAGAGATGTAGAGAAGAAAACATTTAATATAGCAGTTGCAGATGAGGATAAAGTATTTGAAATCAAGATGAAATATGAGAACATCAGTGCTCCTGACAAAGTGAAATTCCACAAGAATACCAGTGACATGTTGTATTCAAATTACTTGGGTCTAAGCCCGAAGAATTCAAAGTTGTCAACTTATGCACTTAAGTTGGAAGGGCAGTTGAGGCAAAATAAAGCATCCAACAAAGCTTGGAAAACTCAGGTCAAGAGGCTAGAATCTGAAGGCCCTCAAGGAGTGAAATCCTCCTTAGAAGAAAAAGACAAGCTGATTCAAAGCTTGAAGAAAAAACTAAAGATGTCTGCCACAGAGCATCCACAAACAACAAAACTAGTTGCTCTAAAACAGGAGAAGGAGGCATTTAGACAAGAGGCATTAAGTTACAAGGCCAAGGTATTACAACTGGAACAAGAAAAAGTGAACTGGTCATAGGAGCAGATAGAAGTACCAAACATGGTTGTAACTATATCTTCTATTACAGAAGTTGGGCCAAGCAGTGAAGGACTTGTCCAGGCTATGTCCTAAGTCAACATGAAGGTGGGAGAGATCAAAGGTCTAAAGGGAGATATAGATAAGTTGCAACAATAAATGAAAATAAAGGATGAAAGGATGGCCCTGTTCCAGAAGGAGAATCAAGCTTTGCAGGAAAGAGTAAACAAGCTTAAGACAAGGTTGAGAGGCAAAGGACTGTTGCAAGGAGCCAAACACATCATCTGGGATTCTATTGTTGCTGAAGTTGCCAAGTTTAGGGTGTACTTAAACTTCATCAATAACAAAGATAGCATGGCCATCATAGCCAGAAGCAGATGCATTGTTGTAAGTGAGACCTTGGCTAAGAAACCATCAGAGTAGGCCCAAAATGCTATAAACCTGTTGAATTTCATCCCCACTGCAGAACTTCAGACCATTGGGGTCAAAGATAGGACTACATTGATCATTTGGGCCATGAGGGTCATTGCCAAGCATAACAAGCTTAAATCAGGCCAAACCAAGGCCATACAAATGGAGCAGAGTATACATGAATTCAAGGATATGTTTGAAGAGTTGTTCATCAAAGGCCTCCCACCATTTTGGGATGGCAAAGGGAAATTATATGATCAGGAGGAATACAACTCTCACGTCGCCAAATGAAGAATGGATCACCCCAAGTTTGAAAGCCTGGAGGAAAACTTGAAAGGAGCCACCCTGGTAGAATATTTGATCACGAATTTTGAGATCTTGAATCAGTTGAAGACAATGAATATTGGATTGCCAGTCATGACATATGCCTCTTGCATTGACCTGGAGATCCTAATCAAAGAAATGATGGACTACAATATCTCTTCTGACTTGCAGTGGAAAGAGGTAGTGCGGCTAGGAAAAACAAACTGCAGTCTTCCAAGAACCAACAAATAGCACCCAGGTGTCACCAGAATGGCAGATCTGACAGAGGACCAAAACATGACAGATGACAAAGACCAAAGATGAAGAGTTAGAGGGACCGATCATTGCTGCATGAAACGTTTTTTATTAATCATTGTAATCGGTTCCCATACCAAAACTGTCAAATGTAATTATTGTAGTCAGTTTTAGAAGCTAAAACATTTCAGTTCAGCTGTTGTAATCGATTTCTAATTGAAAGGAACTCGAATTGTATAAATGCTAGAAGTTCTAAATGTATTAATGTTGGCAAAAGTGCAAGGGCACCTTTTTAGTTGTTCCGAACTCAATTGTAATTTTCTGGAGCTGAGTTGAATACATATGCAGAAGCTTTTGAAGTATCTATGAAAAGATTCTAATGGTGGTGATATGAGTTTTGTCTTCTCTCCTTGTATGTATTTCCTATGTTCTTCAATTCCATTTGCACTTTCTTCTATTTAAATTGGATAGTTAAAAGTTCAGAATTCATCTTGTGATGCTCTCGGCTTAAGCAATTTAAACTGTGTGAAATTCTTCATAACTAATTCAGAATTCATTTCATTAATGCTCTGAGGAAGTTACTTGTTTCCTTTTTCTTCTTACACTCTGCAAGCTACAATTTATAACTCAGATTCATCGCCTCACTTAGCCTTTATCCTCTGGGGAGTTCTACCGACCAGTCATTGTTTTGATTCAATTTTAGAATTTTGACTCCATAGCGTAAGTGTCCCTCCCCTTCCTTGCCATCAAATTTATAAAAAACCCCCCAAAACAACAAAACCTAGCCATCAATTGCCAAAGAAACATCAAGTGACACGAGAGAGCCATCTCTGAACTGAGCAGGCTAGTGCCCAACTCTAAAGTTGGTTTGCAGGTTACATATGTCGTTTGTTTATCAACCGAACAAATTTACATAATTCTAACACATCCAACATTCCTTTTCAATTATGCATACATATCTGTGATCACATGCCCTGTCCTCATACCTTCCAAATTGACAAACTCGATTTATTTCACCCTCTCATCATACCTTCCAAATTGACGGCCTCAATTTATTTCGGGGGGNGACCTAATTATTCTCTATCATGTTGCACTTTCGAATTACCATGGTATCCATTCCCCTTACTTGTTATCCGTTGAACACTTTTGGGGCCAAAATTATTTATAGTCATTGATCTCCACACCCTCTTCTTATTTCTTTTGATCGTTAGGTCCCACCCCGCATCCTCGCGCCACCTGTCCCTACCTTCGTGTGTCAATCCATTATATCTCGCCCCATCTATCCCACTCTTCCTCCTTGTCATCATAACTTCTGTCATGAATTCTTCCTTAACTCCTCACCATCATTTCCCTAGATGGATTTTCTCTTGGATGGGATGGCTTCCCCTCTTCATTTACCTGGCCCATGTGATATTGTGGCTCTCCTACTTTTCTCATTGGTTTTCTCATGTGTGCTTGATCCTCCCTCCCTCTGCCCATGTAGGCAGGTTCTTCATGACAGTTTTGTTAGCTTGTGTGAGCATGACGGGGTTCATCTCCTTGGATACCTCCATCACCTTCAACGATAATGTTGTTATATGGCTCAGGTAGTCTAGGCATCGAGAATTAATGGTTCTTTTGTCATCGTTCTCTCAGCTAGCCACTAAATTTAAACTTGAATTTCCTCTGGACCAACACTCATTATGTTCTCAGCGACATTGCTCTCAGGATTTTTAGCTGTCCCATTCCTCGGGACTCTGAGTTCCACCTTCCTCCTAGTCCTCTTGATTATTCTTTTGCAAAGGCTAGTAGTCAAAATAGTTGGAGCCTTTGTTTGGACTAGATGGAGAAGGATATCAAATACCTTTGGAATTTTGTCTAGGTAATCCAAGAAATATTATGCAATCTCTCTTCCCAAGTCTTGACTATTCTTGAACTCTCTCTTCAACTAAAGAAATCCATTCAGAGCCTCTAGGATGAAGGCAATGACATATGTCTCCAGATAGAAGGTGTGCAGGCCCACCCAGTCTTTTGCAACAACAACTTGGAGGATCTAATTGATTCTAATGTTACGTCTCCATGCACCCGCTCTTCCCTCTTCTCGACCTCAATTCCTTGCCTCTTTTGTCATATAGGGTTGATTTAGCCTCAAAATCCATCTCTCCCCCTCATATGTAATGTAGTGTTTAGTTTGGTTATGCCTATGTGTGTTTTTTATTTATAGATTTTACACAGTACGAACTCCAAAATTGAGCCATGTCTATAAGCCTATATTTAAACTTGATTTGAAGTGTTAGAGTGGTTGGTAAATGTCTTGGTAGTCAACTTTTTGTGATATGTTGAAATTTTGGATCCCCTCTGTACATACTACCAGTTCTCTGGCAACATTTACTTAATATAAAACCAACGTAAAAATAAGAGGATTATAACTCCACCTGACCATTTTTGGAGTTGAATTTGTAATACAATGTTTGATATAGATCTCATGAATAAAATGTCATGGGTATATATATTTTAAATATTATAATACCCATAATGTTTTTACACAAACTTTTAAGTTTTAATAAAAAATATTATTTAAAATTAAGTTTCTTAAAAGTTTTAATTTAATTCTATTTGAAGTATCATGTTTTACATTTTTATTATTTAAAAGTTTATGTAAAACATTATCGTGGTTGCATTTAAGTTGAAGTATCATGTTTTACAAGTTTATAGAATGTAAAGTTGAAGTATCTTGTTTTTTCAACTTTATTTAAAAGTTCAGGAGCATTAAAAGAAAGATCTTTGAGACCTTGTGAGCCTCGAGAGGGCATAACTGAGAATTCTTATATTACTTTAATGGTTATTTGATTGATGAGACCGTGCTAGCCTTGATGACATAAGAGTTACGTGATGATCTTTAGTTGTTTCTTTTAATGTATGCAATTGTTGGGTGTGTGAATGCTTGCGTATGTGTTTCTTATGCCCTCAAGATGCATGCCAAACCATTCCTTGGGAGTAGTCCCATAATCAATAATGGATTTGGGAGATTAAGTTATGCCATTAATTAAAGATATGTGGATATTTTATGGGACAGTAGTCCAATAATATAGAAAAAATAGCTTTGATTATAACAACAAATACATTCAATGTTTTGATTTTGAGCTATTGAGATATATTAATGTAGTGTTAACTATGTGGTCCTTGACACGTCATTGAACTAAAATATTCATTGTTAAAACTTGCAATTGGGTGCTTTTAACCACATATATCTCACCCAAACCAATAACCAACTCCATTATGTATGTTGTTGATGGTTTTCTTCTCATAGTGCAGCCTTTGTTGGTTTTTTGAATGAAAATTTCCTAAAGACAATAACTTCCAAGTGGCATTTGAATTATGAAAACTGGTCCACCTCACAGTAGCTAAAGAAACTTTGAGTTTTGGGGCATCCTAGGTTTAATTGATCAACTCTTGGTGGGTACATTTAATTTCCTTTAACCTCTRTTTTTTTTTCTTCRACATTTGGGCACATTTACTTTCCCATACYTATGTGTTTTAGGTTGGTACCATGCTRGTTGATTTATTGCATYTCTTCCATGTTAATCAGAACTATGGCACTATATATATGGTTGGTTGTAACTTTTTGTTGAAAACTAGACTTGGTCAAAGCATTCAAAATGTTGCTACATGTGTATATTTAGATTGATAAGACTTGAAGGAATCCATTGTACATTAGTTGTTGCATTCTACTAAAAGGTATAATTATGATTTGTTTCCTTCAATAAAAAGAGTGAATTTTGCATCAAAGTTTCCTTCAACCTGTGAACATATGTTGGATAGTTGGTTACGAGAGTAAAATTTTAATGTTAATGTTTGGAGTTGAACTTAGTTTAGCATGGTGGTTACCTCATCTACATGAACAGGTGCATTTGAATTCCTACAAAATACTAAGAATGAAGTTCATCAATTTGGGTTGTCACCGATTCTGTTGCACTCATGAAGCTTGTTTCCTAGCCCTTGAATTACTAAATTAATATATATTTGAAGGCTTCCTTTAGATGTTTTTGGCATAAATTGCCAATAGTTTTGGTTTAACAAAATTTTGATATTGTTATTAGTCATAGCTCGATGATGGGTATGCAATTTTAAAAGAAAATTGTATGAAGATTCATGTTGTAGCTATCTTTGTTTGTGTGAAATTCCTCTTCAACTTGTGATATTATAATAGGTTTACTTTTTCTCCAATGGCACTATAAACATTGTCTTGTATTTGGAAAGTTTCATCGAAGATTCAAAATCTCATCTTTAAATAACAATCAAGTACAAAATAACTGTTATCAACTCAAGGTTTCGTTATTTCTTGTCCACTGAAGATATAGTTTGGAATGTTTGCAAGATGATTATTGGTGTAAGCATCCATGAAAGATATTTATTGCATTTTTGGGTGCATTGATTCTCTTTAAGTTGCCTACGACTATGTGTTTTTGGGTGCATTGATGCTCCTTAAATTTATTGAAAAACAAATTTGCAAAGGGGAAAGGATGAATGCCATTTCAATTAATTTATTTATCTTTTATTATGGGTTGTTATGTGCTTGAATATTCTAACTGCAAAATGCATCATTTGACAATAGATTGCAATCTATTGCATATATGAATATTGTATATATCTATTTGCACATGCAAGAAGTGTGTATTAAAATGGAGAGAACAGAGGGGAAATTGATTTCATATTAAATAATGCTTTGTGTATTAGAAATAAAGAGGAAATTGAATATTATTTATATTTTAATGTGGGTATATTACATGAGTGGAATGGTAAAGTCTGTAGCTGCAACAAAGTGGTTCGTAGTCCACAAAGGTTTAAAATGAGGAAAATAATCATAAACCATCTAGAAGAGAGTCACAGTCTATCAAAAAGAAGTTTTTTCCAAACTATTTGAACATGGATGTAAGTCATTCATTTTCTTGTAACGTAGAGTTTTTCTTACCATTTCCATTGAAAAATGCCACATGTTGGTGATTTCATATGACTTGAGGGAATTTTTTATGATTATTTATGGTATCCCTTAATTAGTCTCTTAGTTCACCATTTGCACACAATATTTGCATCATGTTGTAAAACTTTGGAGGTACTAGAAAATTATTACAATTGATTTTCATTTGATAACCAATGGATCTTATCCTGGGTATGGCTTCTAGTGGCACGATTATTTACACCTGAGATAGCAACCTAGTATGAGGAATACTGCAAGAATAACAGTGTTCAATTCATTAAGGGTAATATTATGCCATCTTTTGAAAGTGACTCACAGGGTAAGGTGAGTAGTGAATTTTCATTGACTCATTTAATGGATGTGGAAATTGGTCTAAAATCTAGGTTAAGCATGCTATTTTTTAATTTCTTCTTTCACATGTGAAAAAGGGTATAACTAGTTCAGATACCTCCATCTAAAGGGTATTTTTTTATTACTTTTTGTAATTTTGTATGTTTCCATCTTAAATATTAGAGGTAAGCATTGCATTTAACATTGCCAAATGTAAGCGATTGCATACTGAAGAAACCTTAAGCTAGGGTTTGACAGTCGCGGTCTCAACAACATACATAATGGTTACCAAAGGGGGTGGGAGTGGTACCCCATCATACAAGTAGGTAGTGGTGGATAGGGGGAAAGGCCCACGAGGCATTGGTTTCAAAGAACTGTTGACAAGCACCTCAGGATCTGGATCGGGAAAGAACCAAGAGAGCAACCAACAAAAAGGGGATCATGTGGGGGAGGAAGCCAGAGAAGCCCAGAAGGTTGCGCAGGAACCAGCGAAGCCCACTGGGGCAGATGGGCGCAACCCATGTAAACCTAAAACAACACTGATACCCAAGCTTATACTAGAAGACCCACAAACGCAACTCTATCGGGACCAGATGAAGACGCATGCACTAATATGAAAGTTCATGGGGTTATGGCCCACAGAAAGAACGTTTTGCAACTGGATAAAATATCAATGAAAGCCAAGTGGAGAAGTGGAGCTCCACCTGGGCTCGAAATGATTCTTCACAACAATCTTCATGAACCTGGAGGATAGGGATAAAGTCTTTTAGGGGGGGGCATACTTCCATGCCACAACAGGGTTGTACATGCGGCCGTGGAAGGAAAACTTCTCCCCAGAGAAAGAAACCTTTAAAAATGTCCTATTCTGGCTAAGGTTTTACTCCTTACCGCTAGAATACTGGCTTTCGTCCACCTTCGAAGCAATCGAGAACAAACTTGGAAAATATGTTAAGACATTGGAAGAAACTCTAAAAGGGAGATATACATCCTATGCAAGGATCTGCATAGAGATGGATGTTTCGGGGGCACTCCCGGAAGCCATAAGCCTGAAATTCAGGGATGAGGAATGGATACAAATTATCGATTACGAGCATATCCCATTTATATGCAAAAGATTCCATGAACATGGACACTTAATCAGAGAATGTCCACTCAATAAAAAACAACATAAAACACCAAAACACAGTAGGATGAAGACAGGTTTGTAAAACCAAACCACAGGAACAGAGAAAACAAGAAACAAAGCAAAGCCCCAATAGAAAGCAACTCGGAAGCCAGGACCAAACCAGAAGGATGGGATAGGACTAACTAAGGGGAAGAAGGAGGAAAGGAAAAGACAAAAGCTAGAGTAGCCAGGGAACAAACAACTCAGGAGAACATTGATATTCCAAGCAATAAGAGGGAACATGGAGGTAGCAAAAGTCCTATGAAAGGAGGAATCAGAGATACCAACACCCCATTGCAGGAGGCAGACAGAGACTCGGAGATGACACCAAGTAGGTAGGCACGAAATATATTGATCTCAGAGACATCGTGGAAAGGGAAGGAATAGATCTCCCAAACATCTTGGAGCAATGGAAAAAGCAGGGAGTAGACAATGTGCCAGTGGAACAACTAGATCGTATCCAATACCTCCTTCTAAGGGAGGAAGAAAAATTTAGAGGGATCAATCATATGCATGACAAGATAGGACACCTCGGAATCAAAGCAAGAGAGGGAAACCCACAACAATCACCCAAGCAGACAAGGCGGATGAAAGGCAGGAAATCAAACAGCATAGCCCTACAGGAACTAGGAGCCCTGCTGATAAATTCAGGTAAGATCAAAAAGCTCTTTCCCAACTCCCCCCACATGTTTAAATAAATATTATAACATGGAACATAAGAGGCCTAAACGTCCCATGAAAGCAAAGAATCCTTAAAAGACTGAGGAAGGAACAACGAGACCTTTGTTTCATTCAAGAGACAAAAAGCATTGTAGACAGAATGGAAACAATCAGTAAAAAATAATGGAGAAAGTACAAGATGTTGGTTGTCGAAGGCCAACAAATGGCAGGCGATATCCTCACCTTACGGAACCCACAATCACTGAACCTACTAGCAACTGAAGCCACGAGACACACAATCTTGGTTAACATGCAAATTATAGGTGTTGGCTACTATCTTCCTCTCTACTGTCTGAGTTATTGAACCAGGGTTCATGTCTTTCAAGTTTCCAACAAAGCCTCTAAAACTATCGACCCTCCTGGTGAACTAGAAGGCAACACATCACACAGAGTGCGCCGCGCAGTCTCACCTGAGATAAATTTAATGGGTGGTTGTAAGACTCATGTGTTTATAGCCTAGGATTGAGTGCGAGATATGTGATATGTATTCTGAACCATTTACTATAACTTGTGATTGCAACCTACTGTTATTCACGACTATGCATTACCTTCAACAACTTATTTCCTTAACAACACAACCATATTTCATAGCAATATAATACATCGTTTATTCATTCAGCACAATAATTAACTACTGAAACGAGGATAAAGATATGCATGCATTCATCACATTACACAGATATTACTATGGTTCACCCCCTCCTGGGCTACGTCCACAAAGATTTGGCTCTTGGCTCTTTTATTATGATAGTTCTGTATCTACAACGCCGTGCACTTACAACTCTCCTCAGATGGGTAAGATCTATATGAGGCGAACTAGATCGCACCAGGATCCTCAGCCTGCGATCTAATCCTCAAGATCTACCTTCTCTTCTCTCCTCTATCTCAACAGCTTACAAAATAGTTCATACAGTAAAATGTAAACCCAAATACTAACTCACCCGAACAACTACAAAATCCCTCAAAAACAAGAACCCTCCATAATACCTCAGTATCAGTATTTATACATCTTTGGCTCTTTGGCCATTACAATATGTTACCAAAACCCTAACCTACTGACGTTAGGTCTTCCTCTCATGCGCATGTGTTGTTCTTCCCTCCAGCTGTCGCTTTTCCTTGTGCACGCTTTCTTGCATGTACGCGTGCTGTGTTTCCTTCTAGTTGTTGCTTCACTTTCTACACGCTTTCATTCCCAACGATCATCCTTCTTTCCACTTCGGTCTGCTGCCAACAATAGGTAACACTGAGGTGATTCTATGCACCAATGTGTATGGTCCCCAGAGGTTGGAGGAAAAAGGATAATGCTAGTAGACCTAGAAAATCTAAAGGCCCGATCCTACAACCTCCATTGGATCTTGGTAGGGGACTTCAACATAATCACGACACTTGTGGAGAAAAAAGGGGGCACCGGGATACTAGATAGAGATGCGGAGGGATTTTCAGCTCTCATTGATACAATGGAGATGGTAGACATCAGAACCAACAATGGCCAGTTCACCTGGAATAACAAATGAAGTAATCACTACCAAGTAGCTACAAGGGTGGATAGATTCCTGGTGTCAGAATCCATCATTCTACAGGGACTAAGCTTAGATTGTTGCATCCTTCCATGGGGGGGTTCAGACCATTGGCCAGTCCAATTGGAAGCAAACTTCCAAACCACTCCAAAGAACAAACCTTTTAGATTTGAGAAATTTTGGATCAAACATCCCACCTTCAAGGAGAACATCAACCAATGGTGGCGGGAGGAATTACCGAAGCAAGGGACAAGGATGTTCAAACTTTATAAGAGACTCAAGCACATCAAACACAAACTCAAGAAGTGGAACAAGGAAATCTTTGGCAACATAAACCAAGAAAAAAAAATATTGAGGATAGAATAAGGATACTCTAGGAACTCTGCATAGATGAAGGTTACACAGAGGAGAGAAAAAGAGAAGAGATCCAAATGACCCAACAATGGGAAGCAAGATGCCTGCAGGAAAAAAATCTATGGCGCCAAAAGTCCAGAATCAGGTGGTTAAAGGAAGGGGAGCGAAATACCAAGTTTTTTCATAGAACCACCATTGCAAGAAGAACCCACAACAAAATCCTGAAAATTAGGGATCGGGATGGGATCGAAAAAGAATCCCACAAGGAAATAAAAAATACACTGGTCAATCACTTCCAGGGGATAGCCCAGGAACCCAACCAAGACAGAATTGAGGCCATACAAAGGATAACTCAGCACATCCCCAAGTTGGTTATAGAGGAACAAAATATCAATCTAAAAAAACCCATAACAAAGGAGGAAATTGACCAAGTGGTCCAGTAGATGCCCAATGGAAAGGCCCCAGGTCCAGATGGCTTCATAGTGGAATTTTTCAAAGCCTGTTGGGAAGTGGTTAAACATGACATTTATGGGGTGGTGGAAGACTCCAGACGTTCAGCCTCCGTCTTGAAAGCGTTAAATGTCGCAATGATCACTCTAATCCCAAAATAAAATGAAGCAAGGACCCCAGATCACTATAGGTCGATAGCTTTATGCAATGTTGTTTACAAGATAATCTACAAAGTCATAGCCAATAGAATGAAACCACTCCTACCCACACTGATTTCATAGGAGTAGGCGGTTTCATAGAAGGAAGACAAATATTGGACAGCATCATCCATGCTCATGAGCTTATACACACGCTAAAAAGACAAAGGAGAGGGGGGATGATAATCCAACTTGACCTGGCGAAGGCTTACGACTAAATTAGCTGGAACTATATGGCTAAAATGCTAGAAGCCTTTGGGTTTGAACAACATTGGATCAACTGGATTGTTAATCTAGTCTCAACAACCAGTTACTCGCTCCTAATCAATGGAGCCCCAACAAAACCCTTATGGTCTTTGAGAGGCATCATACAAGGAGACCCATTGTCCCCCTTCTTGTTCATTTTGATGATGGAAGGACTCAGCAGAAGCATAAAAAGTGCAACTGCAGTAGGGGAACCAAAAGGAATCAAACCTTTCGAAGATTGTCCAACCTCCACACACCAACAGTTCGTTGATGACACCCTACTCCATGGCACACCCACGGTCAAGGAAGCAAAATCCTATAAAATAATCTTAGAAGACTTTGAGGAAGCCTCAAGGGCGGAGATCAACCACTCCAAATCCACGGTCTATTTCTTCAACACTAATCCCGCAATTCAAAGAAACCTGGCCAACATTCTAGGGTTTGAACGCAAAACGATTGCAACAAAATACTTGGGAATCCCCCTGATGGACAGAGCTTGCAAAATGGAAAAGTGGGAAGGAGTGATCAACAAACTACAGGAGAGGGTAAAAAATTGGACTTATAGAGATCTCAACCTGGCAGGGAGGCTTATCCTCACCAAAGCGATTCTACAAGAAATTTCGACGTATATAATGTCAGTGTTCCCCGCTCCCAAAGGAATACTACAAAAGATAAGAGTCATTCAAAGAGATTTCCTATGGTGAGGTGCTAAAAATAAGAAGAAATGGGCCCTGGTAGCCTGGGAGAAGGTTTGTAGACCAAAAGGCAAAGGCGGCCCGGGGTTACAAAACCCACAGGTAACCAACGAAGCCTACGGGGAAAAAATCTGGTGGAGATGGGTCAAGGACAAATTAGTATTGTGGGAAAACCTCTGGAAGGCCAAGTATGCCCCGAACATCAATGATCAAGACCGAATTCAACTCATGGGCACAAGGGAGGGATCAACCATCTAGAATCTCGCCTGGCGCAACAAGAACTAGATTCATAAACACAACTTCTAGGAAGTCAGAAATTTTCAAACTGTCAGATTATGGGAGGATGCGTGGCAATACGAACCCAGAATGGAAAATCTGGACAGGGAGGAGCTCCAACAGGAAATTACAGAGCAAGGAAAAACAAAAATTCATCACTACTGGAAGCAAAGAAATGATAGCAACAGATGGAGGACCTGGGACAAACTCAATCCACAAAATAGAGACTATATCGCAACTCTAGCGAAAGAGGTGGAAGAGGAATTGGGGAAAAGAAAAATTGCAGTCTCAGAGGACGAGGACCAATTAAGGTGGGGCAAGGAAAATGGTGGGTAATTCAACTTAAAAGAAGCATGGTATTACATTGTGGACCAGGATCAAGATGACCTGACGCAACAGTGGGGAAAGACCTAGTGTAGACCCCACTGGCCAAAAATCAAAATGTTTAAATGGTTAGTTCTCCACAATCGAATTCTAACCTGGGAAAACCTCAGAAAAAGGGGTTATATAGGTCCATCTCGTTTCCACCTATGTCAAGTTAAGGAGGAAACAATGAATCACCTCCTCAATGAGTGCAGTTACACAACAGAGCTATGGGATTGGGTGGCAGGCATCTATCGCCAGTCCAATAGAATTTGGGGCAACATCAATGCAACCATCAACAATTGGAATGAGAGTTACAATGAAAATGAAATGGTGAACCTCTGCTGGAATCTAATGTCGGGGATGATCATCTGGGCAATATGGAAAGAGAGGAATTGGCGCATCTTCAGGAATGAAATCCTACCAAAAGGAAAGCTCAAGGATGCAATAATATCACAAATACGAGAAATGGTGCAGAGCCGCAACTGCAAGAAGGAAACAATGCAACTCACAGACCAGGACTCCTGCATCTTGGAGTTTTTTCACCTAAAATACGGGTGCAACAACGCAACGGTAGGGCGGGAACCGCAACTCCAAATAGGATACTACAACTGGAACCCCCCTCCATTAGGGTCCCTCAAATTAAATTTTGATGGGGTGGAAAAAGGAAACCCAGGAGTGGTAGGAATGGGAGGGGTGATTAGAGATAGTGGTGGTAACATCATTCAACTGTATGCTGGGAGTATGGGAAACTCAACCAAAAATGTAGCAGAATTTGGAGCCCTAGAGCTTGGCCTTGAAATCCTAAGGCGCGAAAGGATGACAAACACTATCATGGAAGGTGACTCCACCATGGTCATCAACACGACGAAGAGACTCCATAATGGTACCAGAGTGGGAAAAGTTCAGAGACATTGGCACTTGGCACTCTCCCTACAGAAAATCTAGGAGCATCTGAAAACTCTAAACACAGTGGAGTTGCATTGGGTTCGCAGGTCAGCGAGTAGCTTGGCGGACAGACTAACCAACGAGGGGGTTGGCAAGGAAGGTTCAGAACTAGACACTACCTGGATCAGCCTCTCGAATGGACAAATCAGAACAGACTGCATCCACCTAGTGACAAAAGACCGTGAAGGCAGTTTAAGAAAGGAAGGTCACATCAAGAAGGGTAGTGCAAGGCCTAGCGGCAGGCACACAATACCTAGGAAGGAAATGATTTTCAAACACTCAATCACCAATGACCATGCAAGATCAACATAAACAACTAGCGGGGGTACGAAAACAAGACCCTTGCGACAAAAAGAATTGTGGGGCAAGCACGTGGGAAAGTACAGACGACAAACCGCATGCAACGAATGACGTAAGGCATGAGGGAGTGACATGGTTCAAAATCGATCCTTCATGCCAAAGTACAGGTACGAAGAGCAGCAGAGTAGGATCTCAGGCGAGAAGGGGAAGGGACCTGCACATGGATAAAGGGTGAGTCATCATGATCATATGAGCCGCAACTGGGAAAAAGGATGGGAGGGATCACCACTACGGACAAGCCATGATTGGAAGGACAAGATCGCAGCAGGAGAAGATCAATAAGAGGAAAGACAGCAGGAATAACCACAAACAGAAGGAGCACAATTGTAGGGGTTATCACAGATACAAGGGCTGGGAAAGGAAGAATCCTTGTGAAGTGAGGTACAGGCTGAGTAACCAACAAAGGAGCTGTGATAGACCAAGTGGGATGGTGCGAATGAAGCAAACACACAAGAAGAGGAATCCACTTGGAAAGGAAGTTTCGAATAGTCCACGATGGGTGTCAAGAATGGAGAAGGCGACAAAAGATGCGGAGGTCACCTTCCAAACTTTGGTTGCGTTGAAAGGAAAAGCGACCATCAGCCGTTGGGAAAAGGAAATCAAAGAAAAACACAAAGGCAAAGCTTGGGATGCACTGGCATAAGAAGCGGACTAGGTAACTGATCTAGGGGCCACCTAGCCCAGGGAAACCCTCTACCATAAAACAATGGAGATGGCGTGGCTAACTAAGATAATGATCGGCAAAGTGAGTTTAGAAATGGAAGAAGCCAGATGGGAGGATAACACGAATCACAAGAAAATGTTGGACAAAATCCTGAGTCGCCTCAGCAGTTTGGAAACTATTACCAAACTATTGGTTGAGGTCAAGAAGGATCAAAAATCCAAGATGGAGTGGTTGGCTGCTCAATTCCACCTCTATCTGTGCTATGTCCATCACATGGACATCACACCAGTCGATGGACACGGTGTGCAAGCCCACATCAGGAAGACTCGCACGATATCCCAGAAGGAGGATAACAAGAGACATGCAGATGAAGAGAAGAAACACATCATTGTCCTAGACGAGTGAATGGTTAGTCGAATGGTTAGTTCGACCACTAGCCTCTCGGGCCTAGTGGGTTGCCTCCGCATATGTTTTTTATGTCAGTGTTGCTTTTCATTTTCAAACCGGTTATGGTGGGACTAGCCTAGTTTTCCCTAGTGGCAGACCAATCCCACCTCTCGTATATATCAGTAAGCGCAACTCGGGAACCCCTAGTCTGGTCTACTAGGCAGGCCAGGAGGTCCCCCTTTTTTGTATCATAATCTATTTTTCAGTAATACAACTTCTTACACTCACTTACAAAAAAAAAAACATTGCCAAATGTATCTATAGGAATGGGTGGCTTTACTGCATTCAATGTCACTTAGCCTTTTTGGTATTGCAACTTTGAATGAATGCAAGCCTCTTTCTAGAATAGATGTAGAAGTGAACTTATTCCACAACATTATTCACATTCAAGTTTGATAGCATGCCTTTCCTTTCCCGTTCTTCCAATTTTCTTCTTTGTGTTGAAAGCGGTCTAGATATTGACTAGAGTTTCTTTACTTATGTAGAACCATAGGAGATCAAGAGAAATGACATGGTTTAGAAATATCTTGGATGCTAGAAATCTATCTAAGGTAAAATATAATGTTTAATTATGTATATTTTTATATCTATGGGTGACATTGGAGTGGTATGTTGTTATTCTTTGCTCTATCATTTTCTGACCATTCATTACTACAATATATTGGCATTGCTAGTGTATATGGAATATTATGCAAATCAATCTCATGCAAATATTTGTGCCACTCTTTTTTGGTTTGTTGTTTTAGGCCAAAGGTTGTAGGGAGGGGAATGTTATGAATTATTGCTTGGAAACCCTTGATTTTATTATTGGTCACATAAGATGGAACTCTTACCTCAATTTATTGATGAAAGCATTTTGACTAATGGCTTCCAAGGAAGAGAATAACAATATAATTGTATGGATGATATGTTCTATATTATATAAGTTTCATTTTATTCATGGAATGTTATCAACCATAGAACCAGAAAAATGTGATCATCAAATTGAGATTGGTGAAACATCATATTTTTAACCATTATTTTTCACTTTGATTGTTTAACTAATAAAATCCAGTAAAATATATTTGGTCTCATCTTGCAAGTCCTTTCAGAAAAGGATGTAGGAGAAAGTGTGATCCACCCAAGCTACTGAGGACCATATTATTTGACACTAACTTTGAAAGTCTGTTGTGGAGTTTATGCTCACAAGGACAATGTTGAGGGGGAAAAGACCACTGGGATTTTACCACTTACCTTCGCCTTGGAAAAACAACATAGATTGGGTAAGACGCTTTTGAATATTTTGATGAGGTTTTTCCAATGCATAATTACATTGGTCTTGATTCATTCTTATAGTCTAAAAGGATTAAATACGTGTCTTAATAGCTTGATTTTAATCACCTTATTTTGATAAAATATTTCATATGCTAACAAGCCAGTAGTAGTATCAAATTTTTCTTCAAGTGGCACTAAATTGACATTCACATATGTCTTCTACTTATATTCATTGTCTACATTTTCTCCCATAATCTGAAATTGACTTTTCTTTAGATATGTTCCCGTTGCTATCTCAACAACAAACTCAAAAATCAATGAGAAAAAAGCATAAGGTGCCACCCAAAGAAAAATCCCAACTTGCATAGGAAGCACATGTTGAAATATTGTAACTGCGAAGAATATTCTAATTATAATTGAGCTATTATTATATTGATCAAATCCCCTTTTGTGGATTGATCATGTTGGGTCTTGTATAAGACCAAATCCCCTCTTGTGGATTGGTCAAACCATATTTATATGGTGGTATTTGAGAAGTCGACCCCTAGGATTTATTAAAGTGGTTTCAACCATTATTGGAAGAAGTCGTCCCTGCTTGGTGAAAAGGCATAACCCTAGTGCTCCTCAACTAGTATAAATAAGTGAGGATGGTGCCTCATTCACTCACTCACTCAAGTCAGTCATCTAGTGCACAAGTTTTGGAGGAAGTTGCAGTTAGAAGAAGGAGAAGAGAGAGGCACATGCTTAGTCTTGGATATTCTTGATGGCTTGGTCTTTAGTGTTGGCATTATATTGACAATATATTATTGAGGAATTTTTTGTTGGGTTTTCTCCCCCATGAGGGTTTCCCAGGATAAAATGTTGTGTACCTTGTGATTGTGTTTCTTTCAGTGATCCTGCTTATGCCATTATTGTCTAGTAAAATAAAAATAACTTAATAGCAGCTCTAAATTTAACATGGTATCAGAGCTAAACTGAATAGAGCACCTTTCACTGGGTATAAAAAAATGTCATTGTTGTCATACAAGAAAATTAGGGCTTTTTATTGGAAAGGAATTTCTAACTAAAAATCATATAGAAAAGTGTGCCCTACCATAGAGCATCATTTGGAAGCTTGAGCCCACCTTTTCAATGGTCAGAGCCTCTGGAAAGTCAAACCCTAGTTTTGCATGGTACCAGAAAACTAGGAAACCAAAACTAGTACTAGAAGTACCAGTCCAGATTTGCGCAAGTCAAGTTTTAAGGGGTAAAACTTGAAATTTTTGAAATCAGAGAGCTCCAGTCTACTCGCCTCAGCCCATCACATCTCCTGGTAAGTTCAGATTCAGTTTCCGAGCACTTTTATTTTCTGGTCATTTTCTTAGCTCCAGGTTAAGATGTCTGTAAGCACTAAGCTTGTTGACAAGTTGGAAGGTGTGGAAAAATTATGTGCCTGGAATTACAGGATTGGACTCATTATTGAAGAGAATGGCCTTGAAAAATTCATAAAAGGAAATGTATCAGAACCTGAAGAAGATGTAGCCAAAGCAAAGTACAAGAAGGATATGGTTAGGGCCAAAAGGATCATTGCAGACTCCATTAAAGATCACTTTATCTCTCAAGTGTCTTCTAAGGATACACCAAAAGATATTTTTGATGCCCTAACCAGAATGTATGAAGGAATGAACATCAACTGGAAGATGAACTTGAGGACCCAACTCAAGAACACAAAGATGCAGAAAGGAGAAATAGTTCATGATTATTTCTCTAGGGTTACTCATTTCAAAGAACAGTTAGAAGAAATTGAAGACAACTTGGATGAAGATGAACTAATCATGAAAACTCTTAATGGTCTCACAAGACCCTAGGATTCCTTCAACCAAACTATCTGCACAAGAAAAGAGAAACTCCAATTTGATAGTCTATGGGAAGAATGTGTTCAAGAAGAAGCAAGAGTAGCCAACCGAGAAGCTATACTATTAAGGGATGAATATCAAGCCATAACTACTCATACTAAAGGTGGAAATAAAAGGTCTCATTTCCAAAAGGAGACCCACCCTCATAATGAATCTCACTCTCCAAAGAGATTCATCCATAAAGAATATCACCCTCCAAGGAGATTTCAGAAATATCATAAGGGTCAAAGAAAAGAAAAATATTTCTCCTCTTATCAATGTTATCATTGTCATAAGATGGGACAAATTGCTAAGAATTGTCCTTCCAGAAGGGAAGATTACAAGAAGATAAATAACAAAAGACATCATGCCCATGCATTTGAAGATGATGAGCCACCCAAGAAGGTGACTAAAGAAGAAATTGAAGATTATGTTTTGTCATACATGGAGAAGATACTTAACTCTTAAGCACATGACAGGAACTCATATGAGAATAAAAGATGTATCCTATGTACCAAAAGAAGGAGGTTTGTACTCATCCACTCAGATGTATGCGATACAATACCATCAACCTCTCTAAGTGGGTATGTATACTATGTTTCATTTATTGATGACTATTCTTGCAAGACTTGGGTTTATTTCTTGAAATCAAAAGATGAAGTACTCGAAAAGTTCAAGGAATTCAAAGTCTTGGTAGAAAATCTCTCTGAAAGAAAGATCAAGATACTCAGGTCAGATAATGGAGGAGAATAAATCTCAAATGAATTTGGAATATTTTGCAGAGATGTCAGGATTAAGAGGGATCTCACCACTCCCTACAATCCTAAACAAAGTGATGTAGCATAAAGAAATAATAGAAAAATAATGGAAGCAGTGAAGACTATGATCCACGATGAAGATCTTCCAATGCACTTATGGGATGAAGCAGCAAGAACAATGGTTTATTCTCAAAACAAGTTATCCCATAGTGCACTTGGATTCAAAACCCCCGAAGAAATGTTCTCCGGGAAGAAGCCAGAAGTAAGCTATCTAAAAAAATATATTTGGTTGTCCAGTGTTTGTACACATTCTAAAAGAAAGAAGAACTAAGTTGGATCCTTCATAAAAGAAGGGAATATTTGTTGGATACTATGAGGTCTCTAAGGACTTCAAAATTTACATACTAGGTTACCATCATATTAATATCAACAGAGATGTAACCTTTGATGATGATGCAACACTCAAAAGATCAAGGAAATTCTAGCTTGAAGAAGTATATGAAGAAGAACATGTAGCTCCCAGAGTTGCAGAACCAGTGAAGGAAGTTACAGTTACTCCTAATGATGAGATTCTAGAAGATCATGATATGATTGAATATCAAGAACCTCCCCATATGACAATCTCTCACAAGAGAAAGTCAGCTTGGGTGAGAGAACTTATTCAATATGGAGAGAAGTATGGTGCCCCAGAAGGAACCATGAGATGAAGCAATCAACCTAATCCATTATCCAGTTATATGGCCCTGATGTGTGATCTCATAGAAAAGGAACCTACTTGCTTTGAAGAAGCCATTCAGAAGAAAGAATGGGTGGATTCCATGAAAAAAGAATACCAATCCATTATAAAGAATGATGTATGGGAAATAGTTCCCAGACCAAAGAACAAAGATGTGGTATCTTCCAAATGGATATACAAGATAAAACATGCTATAGACGGAAGTATTGAAAAACATAAAGCAATATTTGTAGCTCATGGATTTTCTCAAAAGGAAGGAATTGATTATGAAGAGACGTTTACTCATGTAGCCAGATACACTTCTATCAAAACAATCATAGCTCTTGTAGCCAATATGAAGTAGAAGTTACACCAAATGGATGTGAAAACAACCTTCTTAAATGGTGTTATTGAAGAAGAAGTGTATATAGAACAACCACAAGGGTTTGAAGTTGAATATATAAAGACTCATGTATGCATATTGAAGAAAGCTCTGTACAGGTTGATGCAAGCTCCTAGAGCTTGGTATGGCAGAATTGACAATTTCCTGACGAGTTTGGGCTTTACCAAGAGTAAATATGATTCTAACCTTTACTTAAAGGTTATGAATGATGAGCCAATGATATTGCTACTATATGTAGATGATTTATTCTTGACATGAGAAGAAAATCTCATCACATATTGTAAGAAGAAGCTCATTGCAGAGTTTGAGATGAAAGACCTAGGCCTAATACATTATTTCTTAGGTCTTGAATTTTGGAAGAGCCCAAAAAAGATGTTCCTTAACTAAGGGAAATATGAAGTTGAAATACTAAAGAGATTTGACATGTTGGAATGTAAATCCATGAACACACCCATGGAAACAAAGTTGAAGCTCTTGGTTGATACTTTATCAGAGTTGGTTGATGCTACTATGTATAGACAAATTATTGGTTCGTTGATGTATTTGATGAATACCGGGCCAGATATATGTTTTGATGTGAATGCCTTGAGTCAGTATCTAGTAGAGCCCAAACGTGTTCACCTTTTTGTTGCAAAACATGTGATGAAATACCTTAAGGGCACGTTGGAATATGGTCTATGTTATACTGGAGATTAGGACTTCAGACTGTATGGATATACTTATTCAGATTGGGCTGGAAGTGTTTCTGATAGAAAGAGCACTTCAGGATGTTGTTTCAGTCTGGGGTCATCCATGACATCATGGTAGAGCAGGAAGCAATCCAATATTGCTCTCAACACGACAGAAGTGGAATAAATTGTAGCTTGTTCCGCCAGTTGTGAAGCCATATGGCTTCAGAAGTTGTTGACAGGTCTATTCGATCTAGAGATGGAAGCCACCGTGATTCTATGTGATAACCATAGTTGCATAAATATGACGAAGAACCCAGTGTTCCATGATAAGTCGAATCACATACAAATCTGGTGTCACTACATTCGTGATATGGTGCAGAGAGGAGCTATAAAGCTCCAATATGTTGGCATAGATGAGCAGGTTGCAGATCTGGTAACCAATCCTTTTTCTTGTGTAAAGTTTGAATACTTTCGAGACAAGATTGGTATAGTTGGAAAGGACCTCCCTCGAAAGGGGGAGTGATGTCGATAATACTATGGTATCCTGACCAATAGCGGGTAGCTCGGTTAGGATTTTATATCGTAGGGGACTGATCATCCCTGGACAGATCTCAAAGTTCATGTAAGGATGGTATGTCAGAGTACATGTGCATGTATATGCTAGTTGTGGTTAGTAGTGGTAGCTCCATTAGGATTTTATATCCTAGGGAATCTTTTGATTTCTGGGAAGATCTCGAAGATCCGTTAAGGACGGTCTGTCGGAGTACCACATGGTAGCTCCGTTAGGATTTTGTATCCTAGGGAATCTTATGATTCCTGGGCAGGTCATGAAGGTCCGGTAAGGACGTTATGTTAGAGTACCACAAAATATTGTTGTTACACCTGCCTCATTCAGTTGCCATGTGTTGATGATGTTGTTGTCGCAGCCTCACGTTGATGATGTTATTGTCTCAACCTCATGTTGATGATGTTGTTGTCTCAGCCTCGTGCTGATGATGTTATTGTATCAACCTTGTGTTGATGATGTTGTTGTCTCAACCTCACGTTGATGATGTTTTTGTCTCAGCCTCTTGCTGATGATGTTGTTGTCTCAACCTTGTGTTGATGATGTTGTTGTCTCAACCTCGTTTTGATGATGTTGTTGTCTCAACCTCATGTTGATGATGTTGTTGTCTCAACCTCGTGTTGATGATGTTGTTGTTTCAGCCTCGTGTTGATGATGTTGATTGATTCAACCTCGTGTTGTTGATGATGTTGTACCAACCTCGTGTTGTTGATGATGATGTACCAACCTCGTGTTGGTAAGATTATTGTTCTAGCTTCATGTTATTGATGCTGATGTTTCAACCTCACGCTGACAATGATGATGCTATTACGGCTCCATGCTGTGAATGATGATGATGATGTTATTCCAGCTCCATGATGTGAATGATGATGATGTTATTCCAGCTCCATGTTGTGAACGATGATAATGATGCTATTCCAGCTCCATGCTGTGAATGATGATGATGATACTAATCAAGCTCTGGGATGTGAATGATGATGTTATTGATGATAAGAAAAACTTTCGATGATTTCTAGATATGGATGTCAGTGTTCCAGATGTTGATGATGATGTTTCCCTCTCTCTCTCTTGATGATGTTGTATTGGGTTATGTCAGTAGAATACTCTTCTTGTTAAGGGGGAGTGTTGAAATATTGTAACTACAAAGAATATTCTAATTATACTTGAGTTATTATTATATAGATAAAATCCCCTTTTGTGGATTGATCATGTCGGGTCTTGTATAAGACCAAATCCCCTCATGTGGACTGGTCAAACCATATTTATATGGTGGTATTTGAGAAGTCGACCCCTAGGATTTATTAAGATGTTTTAACCACTATTGGAAGAAGTCGCCCATGCTTGGTGAAGATACATAACCCTAGCACTCCTTAACTAGTATAAATAAGTGAGGATGGCGCCTCATGCACTCACTCACTCAAGTCACTCATCTAGTGTGCAAGTTTTGGAGGAAGTTGTAGTCAGAAGAAGGAGAAGAGAAAGGCGCATGCTTAGTCTTGGATATTCTTGGTGGTTTGGTCTTTAGTCTTGGCATTGTATTAGCAATCTATTATTGAGGAAGTTTTTGCTGGGTTTTCTCCCCCATGAGGGTTTCCTAGGATAAAATGTTGTGTACCTTGTGATTGTATTTCTTTGAGTGATCCTACTTATGCTATTATTTTCTAGTAAAATGAAAGGAACTTAATAGAAGCTCTAAATTAAACAACACACAACCACACAATGAAGCAAGAGGAGTGTTTGTTAATGGCTCAACACAATTCAATGTTGTACAATCTGCACAAAGAATACATTAGAAATCATCTATAAAGTATCTTAATGTTTAGCTTTCTCCTCTTGACCAGAACAATTGAACAATTAACCATCTTCTTTATAAGGCTCCTACATTTTCTTTGACTAACATGAAATCTTCTTTTTCTTATGCTAGGAAGTGACAGACACCCAGTGATTCCCGATGCAACAGATCAGAGCAACTTGAGATTTTTTTAGAAACAATAAGAAATGATCTTTTACCTTATGGAGGGATTCACTTCTCAATGTTTGTAGCACATGGAATAGAATCTCAACCCTAGAACAAAGAGATCATGAAAACATATATATCTTCTTCTCTTTTCCAGGATAATATGGTTGACAATCTATTATCATTGAGAGAAATCTCCAAGGTTTATGAGGTTGCCTTTGATGGGCTTCTTCTTGTCACAAATGAAGATGCTTTTGTAAAGTTGTTCTTTGTTTGAAGAATTGTTGGAGAATTTTTGTGTAAATGAGGTTATTTAGCATACAGTTAGTTTTATCATTATTTTTTTCGGTTAAAAATAACATATAATCCATAATGTTATAACAATGTATTAATTTCTATCTTTTGCACAACATGCTATCAAGTTTGATTCTCCAAGAGGGTATCTTTAAAGAAGTCTCATTTTGGATCCATATTTTTTTGTAGGTCTATAGTACACAACCTTTCCTACAAGGATATGACTACAACGATGGAGAAGGTCAATCCACCTATTGAAATTCCCCGACCTATGGTTACCATCATGGAGAGAGTTGAAGGAAGGAAGTTCAACTCATGAGTAGTCATTGAAATATTTGGAAAATTCATTGATGTAGATGATTTTCATGTACTTGTCCCAAAGCTCGATGTTGCAATTGAGTGTATATTGGAGACATTTTTTGTCATGGACTAGATGATCAATGATCATCATGTATTAGTGGATATTCAACTAGAAAATCAAATGTATTGTGATTTGTCTTTTAATATTTTTTATATATAATATTTATGTGGTTCAAATATATGTGTGTACTTGATCTTATTTATAGTATTGTTAATTAATGCTGCAAGTTTACATGTTTATATAAATTTAATGTCTTTCCACTAATTCAATTAAATATATGAAATCTTTATTTATTGTTTAAGTATATAATGTGTTTCATTGTTTAAGTATATAATGTGTTATAAAATTATTCACATCATATTAATTTATATCGAATAGTAATGAATATAAAACTACGATATTAGGATAAATATAAACACATATATTATTGTTATTAGTCCCTGTCGAAGGCATAGAGGAACTATAGTGATCGATAATTCGTTGACTTCATATTAGTTTGTCCTTTGACTAAAAATATTTGCATAATATCTATTGTTGGAACTAGGGAACTAAAAACATTGGTTTTTATATAATAAAAAATACCATATATGTCATGCTTTGATTGGATAACAGATTGGAGGTCTTATTGTCAGCTTCGTTATTCCCAATGTTTGATATGTTAGCATATCCAAAGTTTTTGATCATATACGATCTTTCTGAGTTTTTATTTTTTTCTTGAAATGTTTGGATATCCAAAGTTTTGAAGATAGAGAGTCAGTTTTTTATTAGTTGACTTCATATTAGTTTGTCCTTTGAATATATATATATATATATATATATATATATATATATATTTATACATAGCCTCTATTGTTCGAACTATTGTTACTAATTTTTTTTTATTGTTATAAAATAATATAATAAATGTTTTTTCGTACGTAATAGACCTGTCACACTGCATTATTTCTTGAATGTTTACAGGGCAGTCCTGACAGACTTAAATGTTTACCTAGCAGGCCTCACAGCCTTAAATGTTTACTTAACAGGCCTGTTACAATACATTTTCTTCCACTCTTTTTTTTTATATGCAATGTTCTCTGGAGTGAATATGGGTAATATTGTTCTTCAACGACATTGTTGGTTCATTGGTTCATGCTTGCTTCTTGCTTGTTCACTGATTTCTTATTTGCCTGTTGTTGTTGTTCTTGTTTGCTTGTTGGTCTTGTTACAGTTTGCACGCTTGGGATTCTACAACCGCGATTGGAACTGGCCAGGACCCAAAATTGATATTCAAGTCATTGTTTTTTACGAATCAAGCATTTGATGATCAAGTTGAAATCTATAAAAGACTGTCCACAGGCTTCATTATTGTACATATTTACTTTTTTTTGTCAGCGACAAGCCCAATCGCAGTCATTATGGAAAATAATCTCAGTTGTATTTTGTAACCCAGTTTATTTGAATATAGAATATTTGAGGTTTTTGTATGGTGTTTTCCAATCTCTGGTATTGTTTTTTATTTTATTTTGTACTTTTTTGTGTGTGTCATTAAACATGGACGACAAGCTTCTCTTTCTGCTGCCCAACACTTCGATTTAAATAAAGGCTACTCTATTCGCTCCTTACATTTTATACGGAAGAATAATTTGTCATAGGCCATACTTATGTGGTGCCCGCCCTATACTTAAAGAAATAAATGGGAGGACTCATCTTTCTTTCATTCTTCGAGGTCCCATAAATAGAATGAATTAATGACTCTATTTCAACAAGGCAACTCAAGTGTTGACGTCGTGTTCCTATTTAATATTTTGCATATATTGCAACTTCTTCTATTTGATAATATCCGTGCATATAAAAAATGTTGCGTCATATATATATATATATATATATATATATATATATATTATTTATTTTTTCTTTCTTTCTTCTTTCTATTGCTTATGGGTCTCAACGAAATTTGCGAACCGAACAACATCCTGCAAATTGGAAGATGCTTTACATTTGGACCAGAAATAATCTATTATAATATATTAATATGAATACAATTGGAATAAATATAAACACTTTCTCTTTAAATTTTCCATGTTTTCTCCCCCTCTATTATCCCTTTGTGGTTTTATATTTAGTCGCATCTCTATGATCATGACCTCCTAGATTCGCGGATTGGAAGATGCTCATCTTTATCTATATCTTCACACCATGAGCCTAACTGATCGCGGTCCCTTTCAATACTTAGCCAATTATCTGACCATCGTGTCCCGGATTTGCGGTATCCAACACTTATGTCCCATGTTCCATCATATACTTCTTGCACCCAAAAAAAATTTGTGATCTGCAATTTATGCTTTTACTAGTGAGAACTCAGCAGGGGTTCGAAAAGATTGGCATTAATAAATGAACAATAGATGTTGTTCTGTGAGATACTTAGCCCTTTTTCCCTTTTCTTCTTCCCGTCTATTATCACTTTATGGTTATATACTTAGTCGCCTTTCTATCGTCGCGGGTTCCAGGGTTGGCATGTTGACAAATTTTCATCTCCATCTATATCCTCACATGATGAATTCGACCAACCATTGTTCCTTTCCATACTTAGCCAATTTTATGGTCGCGGTTGTCGGGTTGGTGCTTTCGAACTCTGTTGCTTCTTGTTCCGTGATATACATCTTGCACTCAAAACTTTTGTGATCTACAATTACACCACAGACTCCTCGAACTCGTAAGATTCACTCTACCAGGGTTCATAAATGTTTCAAAGCATCTATTACTACAACCGTCGTTCCTTTCTATACTTAGCCAAATTTTTCCACTTGTTCTGTGATATACATCTTGCACCCAAAAAATTCCTTGATCTACAATTCCACCCCGGGCTCCTCCAACTTGCAAGCTTCACTTTACCCGAATTCATAAAACGTTTCAAACCATTTATGGCTCTCTTCCATCTCCGCCACAATCGCACCCTTCCCAATGCACATTACTTATTCCAGCCTCTAAATTAACTTCCATTGTTCCATGACCTACAAATAGCACCCGGACCTCCGCCATATACAAATTGATTGTCGGACTCCGACATCGTCCCCTCTTTTGTGCTACACATTATGTATTCAAATATTTCGAGCGATACAATTTGACAGTCGGGGCCTCACGTCTTCTGGGGAGACCTTGTCACCCTATTTTGGATCGTCAGGTTGGAGGGTTCACGAAATCTCCAGTTCCTAGTCACTGTTTCCTGTGTTGACCATCTTCGTACTTCTTTCCAAATATGAAACAACAAAACATTAATGCTAAGACGCCATCATGCAACAACCGTAAAGATCGCCATTAATAAGCAAAAGCCTCGAGGACTAACCATCCCTACAGAACTTGTCCAGAAACATGCAGAGAAGATCTTGCCAGGAAATGGGAAAGCTATTACAAATTTCAATATATTAGCGAAAACAAGTCCGGGCCACCGTTTCCCTATTCCATACTTGGACACATTTTTGATTGCGGGTTCCCGGATTGATGATGTCAAAATTATGTTTCAAATATTCAAGTAGTCCAGGGCATACTCTTACTATTCATCCCGTTTCGCCCAGAACGAAGTGATTTGGACCTCTGGAATCGCTCGTGCAGGTTGTGTCCCTGAGGTTTTTTACTGTAAGGAGGTGGTCTCTTGGTGCGCCGAAAAATATATTTCAAGCCAAAGAATTATTCCACTACGTGACCATTCTCCTATTTCTTTGTCACCTCAGGTCTTCCGCAAGATGTTAAGATTGTCGTAGCCAACATTGACCTTAAGAGGACAAGACTGCAAGCAGTTCCTAAAAAAGCATGATAACGGGTTGGACCTCTTACCCGAGTTCCTCAAAGATCTGACAACAGTTCCTGAAGATATCACAAAGTTGCAGGTCAGTTCCTTTAGCAATCCATTCTGGGAAATTGCTTGGTTGTTTATAAGAATAACGGGATAGGAATCCACGGCAAGCATTTCCCATATAGTTATTTATATTTTGTACTTCACAGTCAAGGAACAATTAATTTTCGCTTGGGGGAAGTTAATTTCCATTGAAATTTGTTCCCAACTGTCACGATTCGAAGTATCTAATAAATTTTATATGTCATCCTACTTGATTTTCGCAATAATGCGTTGTTGTCTATTTCCAAAATTGTCTATGTCCAAGGAAATAAACTATGAATTCGACCCAGTAACATTTTTCTACCAGGCCTTGTGGAGGCACAAGGCCTCCCATTGTTTTTATGAGGTTTTTAATGGATTTGTCTCAGTTTTCAAATATTTATTGTTAGGAAAGGATGCTCCCCAGATGTATGGCTAAGAAACCAAGTTTTTGGACAGGAAGGGGATACTTGAACAAAAGGAAAATTACGTTGTAATAATGATCTTTGGCTCCAAAGAAAATCATGCTTTCCTTCCATGCCACATCACAGACAAGCTGTTTGTTACAAAAATAGCAAGGCAATACAACCACTGGTTGCATTTTTTCCATGACAAGAGAAAAAAACAGTTCATTCCTCTACCTTGGAAAGTCAGGGACTTTGTGTGCAGAAACGTCAACAAGATTGACGAATTCACAGGCCATTTCAAGAACTTGAACCTAAAATATGTTGAAAGGATAAAAGAGTTTGACCCTAATGGGATTTTTGGAGAACATTTACTATTAGCTGGCTTTAGCAGCTCTTTATCCATAGATACCTGACCGAAGATAGAGACAGTGACAACAACACTCATACTTTTGACGATTGTGACGTGGAGACATTGCAAAGTGCAACTAAATTGTACAGACAATAACGAAAAGGATATGGTGAGAAGAGTGTCCAGTCCCCGGCCAACACTCCCAAGAAAACGACATCACAGAGCATCGCTTCAACGGCCCACCCCAGTAAGAAAGCAACCCATAAATCTTCAAATAGGAGGAGGAGGAGATAAGAACCCTCCTCGCAGAAAAATTGATAGTTCTCACAAGCTTCCCCTCACGAAGAAGAAAAAACATTGTAGGGCAGGCGGGAGAACCCAAAATTGAAAGTTAGCACATGCAACTTGAAACTTCTGTGGATGACCTGTTGCATAAAGTTGACCCATCCGCGGATGCGATGCACCATAGTTCCACAATGGAAATAGCTGAGACTGACATTTTTTACGAAGATGAATCCTTCGTATTCCAAAGCGTTGTTTTTGACAGCCAATCTAAAAATTTAATCATTGAAAAGAGAGATGTAACAAATAAGAAAGGCAAATCTCGTACATAGATTAACTTTAGGAAAATGCAGTCGTCCCAAATCTCCTGATTTCATCATGCAACGGTTGATGCTCTTGATGATTCCATTGGCGGAATTGAGGTGGAGAATTCCAGACTGAACGGTCGAATCAAGGAATTGGAGGATGCTTTCATTGCTACCCCAGTGTTTGTCAGTCCTTTAGCAAAAATCATGCCTGTTAGCCCTGTAGCCAAGTTAAAAGGATCCTCCAACATCCTCACATCCTGTAGAGCCTTTGCAAAGAAAAAACATCAAGAAAAGAATGCAGCTAATTACTGAAGCCTCAGAAACATCACAAAATAGAGCTTCCTTTCGAAAGAGGGCAAAGGATTTGCATGAACATTTGCAAAAGAATTTAAAAAATGAAGAATGTTTCTATGAACAAATGGTGACCGCTTTTTCCAACTATGCCATCAATAGCTTGGATCTGAAAAAAAGACAAGAGGATATCCCCTCCCCAAAGTGGATCAAACAATTAAAAGCATGCTGGCAAAAGAAAGTTAAGAACCCGCAGCTCATTGTCAAATCATGTGAACAAGTCATATCAAAGAAAGAGGAATTATTCAGAAACCTGACCCAAATAAACTTAGCAGGAAGTACCAACGAGGTTCAAGACCCAAACTTAATCCTCAAATCCTAGTCCTTGACCAAACAAGCCTTCGATGAACAACTTGATATTTTAAAGGGGTTGTCTTTAGAAAAGTTTTAGGGCATCCTTGAATATGGTCAAGATGAGGTCGAGAACTGGCTAGTGGACTATTTGGCACACAATGAAGAAATTGAACAGGCTCGGCATAGTATTTCTGTGGATCTAAGGAAATTAGAAAACGAGCTTTTCGACATAGAAATTCGGGATGAAATCAACGTGGCCCCCATGAGAAGCTACATTGAAGAATGGTTCCAACGGAGAATGGACAAGCTCATCGACGAAGGGAAACAACCGGTTGGCACGATTCCAGTGGTCGTCGACGACAGCAATAAAAATGCATCAACTTCATAGTAATTCTATATTGATCACATCTTGTTTTCTTTATCAATCAAGTTATTCTACCTCTTTAAATAGAAATCTCTAACCAAAGACTCATAACTTCCAATTTCTTCTTTTCAGGTCTTCCTCTCTACCATCGCTCACTTCTTCTTTCTACAGTCTTATTTCTTGTACTTATTTCTTTTATGGTCCGCGGGAGCCCCAATCCCAGTCTATATGACAAACACATTTAAATTTCCAGAAATATGTAACAGACGTTATTAATTTTTAATAAATTTCAAAGAAAACTAATTTGAGAATGCTAAAAAAAATTTCCTTCAACTATGTTGGATGTCAAGAAATTATGTTTATTATATTTGAATGTTTAATGTGTGTGATTCCTGGTCCTTTTTTCCAGGAGCCTTTATTGCAAGTCATTATTAATTTTTGATAAATTTCAAAGAAAACTAATTCGGGAATGCTAAATTTGTTTTCCTTCAACTATGTTGGATGTAAGGAAATTGCGTTTATTATATTTGAATGTTTAATGTGTATGCTTCCTGGTCCATTTTTCTAGGAACCTTTATTGCAAGTCATTGAGACAAAAATTTTCTAAGTCCCATGTTTGAACTATACACACCCCGGGAAAAAACAACCTTGTTTGCATATTAACCTTGGGGGTCATCTACCAGCCCAATGTCTTGTGGCTGGCCCGTGACACACTGCCACAAGTCATCCTCTACATGGATACCACCTGTACTTCAAGTTGCTTCCCACATGTCTCTGCTCAGTCCCGCCGTAACAATGCAATTATTCCCATGGCAGGGACTGCACTGCCATGCAACACTTGTTGTAGTCACATTATAAGGGACTAGGATTATATTGTTTGCATAGTGCTTTATAATGTGACTAAATATATGAGTAAAAATGATAAAAAATAATGATTAAATAAACTGATAAATATGCTACAAGATGACAAAAATTAATGACTAATTAAACAAGTAATCTTACTACAAAATAGTGACAATTAATGACCAAATAAACGAGTAAATGTACTACAAAATGGTGGCAATCAATGACCAAACAAATGAGTAAATGTACAATAAAATGGTGAGAATTAATGACCAAATAAACGAGTAAATGCAATACAAAATGGTGGAAATTAAAGAACAAATAAATGAGAAAATATATTACAATATGATGAATCAAGTCAACCACTTAATGACTAAGTGAAATACGACTAAACGTTAGTCAGGTGAAAAGAGACTACTAATTTATTGCTAATAGTCTCCAACTAAAAAATAGTCGTACATATCCAATTCTTAGTTGGCTTTTTAGTAACAAATTACTCATTTTGTATTAGTGTCTCAAGATTTCTGAGAGACCTCCAATCAAGTAGCTAGGTGAGCCATTAAGATTTGTGCTTGAATCTCCTCTTTTAGACCAATATAAAAGATTATTTGAAAAAGGAATTGGTCATGCCCTATGTGCGGATTACCAATTGCTCGAAGGCCATTATAAAGTGTTAAATGGTGCTTGTTTAACATAATCAACCTTCCCAAATATTGAGTATTTGTTTCAAAACAACCATAGATGGCCTTCAGAAAGGGAGTTTAAACCAGGTATATGTTATAGGGATTGTTGTTCCATTGCCACCATTTCTATCGCTCCATGTCTAAGTATGACACACCCACTCTAAGTGTTTTTAGGTCATCAATAATCCTTGCAGAGAGAAACAATGTTCCATTCAGATAACCCAAATTGTGGGTTTTGAACCATCAAACTAATTTAAGTATACTTTGGGAAATCTATGCCACATCTTTTGTGGATTATCCTAAATGTGTGGCCTTGAGTTGTACCCTTCCCTAGTGGAAGAATCACCTCCTTCTGGTAGCACTGATTGATTTCATTGTAGTCCTTTTTCTTTGAGAACTATAGGGAGTTAGGTTTATATGTCTTGAAACTCACACACACACACACACACACACACATGCGTGTGTGTGTGTGTGTGCATGCGTGCGTGTATGTATGCATGTGTGTGTGTGTGTTATGTATTTATAGTGTCTACACTTTGTATGTTGCCTATGGTGATTTTTTTTTGCATATTTGGAAGTTTGAATGGGGTTTCTGGAGAAATCATATTCAACTTAGCATTGAAAACCTTTTCAGTGTGGATCTACAAGCTTATTTGAGAAGTGAATTTTGTGGTGATGGTTGTAGTGAAATTGCATCTCATTATATATATATTGAGATGCAAGGTCAGTACAACCATCACCACAAAATTTATTGCTCAAATAAGATTACATATACACACTCAAAAGTTTTTCAACGTGATCCAAAAATATTTAGACACCACTTATTCTTGAAAATCTATACATGCAGTATCTAACTTGTTTCTGTATAATTTCTAGGATTTATTGAGGTGATTGTAGAATTTTGATGACGTGTTTTTTACCCAAAAAAAAGTTGAAGATTAAATACCAAAAAACGCATGTAATATGACTCACATATGTCAATTTAATGGATTCTCTTAAATTCCATCACTCACAACAAAAAAATAACTTCACCATTGAAATCCTTTCAAAATTCTAAAACTTTTGACTATAAAGTCGACCACTTTCCAAACTAGCTCAATTTTGCGCTTCCCGACATGCAAAAAAATGTATTAAATACACATAAATGACAAATTGAGTACAAAGTTTTATAAATTACCTCAAATCACAAAACAAACCCTATATTCATGATCCTTGCGAAAATTTGTGCAATTTTGACATAAAACACTTGAAATTTCATCAAGGTACCATTTGGCACGCTTTACAGTGCAACATAAATTTACGTTGTACTGTCACATACTTCTGTAAAGTATTGAAATCCATGCACTTTCCTTTGCTTGAAATCTGTGCAGTCTTAGAATGCATGCACTTAGGGATGTGTTGTGCATTGGGATCCATGCTCAATATATAGGGTCGGGTCTAAAACCACCTCCACATTTGGATGCAACGTATTTACTATATTTAGCGACATCTTCGTTAAGTCTGGAGGCATTGGAAAGTTGGTTAGAAACTCCCTCTAACTTAGTGGAGGTTTTGTGTTTTATTCTGGTTCGATGGCATATTCCTGGTTATATTTAACATATGGTTTAAATAGTTGGTTAAAGTTCTAATGTATGTGTGGGCATATGCTATACAATATGTATT
>ML785525.1:153098-171811 GCA_009831015.1 Picea engelmannii | reverse complement strand
TATATAATATATAAACTCCCGTGACATTTAAACTTCTCGCCCATGTTTAAGGTTAATCCCCCTATAGATAGGTGTTGGTTGTATGGATATACATGTGAACCAGGCGCTGGGGGCTAGTCTCGGCCCCTTTTCTCCTCCATATGAACTTTACATTACTTTAAATAAATAAATGGTCATATGGATAACATGAACCAACATATTGTGTATTGGTATGGAGGGCTATGTGAAGGCTTTAAAGATTACAGAGGTCATGGGGTCGAACCCCAGACTCCATAAAATTTTACCAACATAAGTTATTACTGACCAATGGGAGGTCGCCACATGGCATCCTCTCATTAGCCCACTTATGCCATGTGTTAACATCTCATTGAGCCACTTGTTGTACAAATTCCAACACCACTTGCGAAATCAACTGCTGATTATACATGCCACGTCACTTGTTGATGTCACCTTACTGCCACATGTCATTGCTGAAGTCATCTTTTTGACCTTTGACCTTTGACTTTTTGCCCATTCAAACCCTGAAATTTGATTGCTCATAACTTTTGGATACAAGCTCCGTTTGACTAACTGTTTGCACCGTTGGAAAGATAACAACAATCTATTCACAATGATGTTGATTTTGAGACGATTTGAGATGCTAAAATTTTGAGAATTTATCGATCCCCTGGGACCTCTATGAGCATTCCAGATCCTCCTGAACCTCTGTGAGTGTTCCAGATTGATCTAGGTGGATATTAGTGGCCACCCACTTGTTCCAAATTCCAATTGACTCATCTTGACATTTTTCAGTTCATCTCGTTTCTCTGTAATGGGGACATTTCTTTGTAATTGTGGGTTTTTCACTTATGGGGTTGTCCTAAATCCCTACATAGCATCCAGGTGGATATTGGTGGCCACCCACCTATTCCAATTGTCTTATTTTGTAAGTTTTCATGTCAGTACATATTTATGTATTTTTAGGGTCGTTTTGGGGCTCCAAACAATGTTTTCTTGGCTTTCCATAGTCAAATTGTAGATTGAGTCAAAGTTTGACGACATAATGCATAGTTTTCGAAAATACCTTTCCAATGGGCTATCACATGCCTAAAACAAAGATCGTATGCAAAAGTTACAATCCCTTTAAGTTAGTGTACTAGCTTACCCCAACGAGGCCCATATGACTTTTGGCGCTTCATCTCCTAGGGTTAGGTTTTTGAATGTATAGGGTTTTAGAATTCATGTTTATCATAAAAATGTCTTCAGAGCCTCATTGTAATCATCTTCTGGTGAATGAGCATAGCTGTCACATCTCTTCTCAGAGATAACGCTGCCACCATTCTAGCGAGAATTGCACTTTGCATTTTTACAGCCTCTGTACATTTCTTTTATTAATAGAAATCACGTATTGTTGTATTTCTTTGTTTCTCACAATTTTTATGTGTATTTCATTGTAATATATCTGCTTTCATTTTGTTCCAAAAATAATCTAGATCAATGGTATTAGAGCAGGCTGCTCTTGATTATTTTTCAGTTCATGTCCCCGACAAGGTCCGAGTATGGAAAATTGGGTCTCGAGCTTGTCTCTCTTGAGGAAAATCACTCTCACACACCTAAGAAACCCTCTATGGTGGAAGAAAAGAAAAATGATGGAGCAAAAGATTCTATTAACATGTTGCTTGAGCAAGCTCTCGCACGACAGAGGGATGAAATGATGGAGACTTTTTCTCACATCCTTCAATGCTTGTCAATAGCAATAAGAACATATTCATCAAGCAACCACTTTGGAGGAACCTCTCCCTTCAAGGTACAAGTTAATTTTGATATTCCCGTATTTGAAGATCAGATAGATGTGGATGCATTAGAAAAATGGTTAAATATGCTACAAGGTTATTTCTTTGTACACAATTTTCCAATAGGGAAAAGATCACCTTCACACTCCTCAAGGCTCTCCCCCATGTCAAACATTGGTGTGAAACTTACTGGGAGAAAATTTCCACAGAGGAATATGGAATATATGGGGCCAAGCCCACTTGGGATTTTTTTGTGGATGCGGTCAAGGAACAATACTACCCTATTGATAACTATGAATACCAGTACATTAGATAGACTACACTACGACAAGAGAAGAGCCAAACAATGTTGGAGTTCACAAATACTTTCCGTACCTTGCACAACAAGATGGGTATCAAAGAGTCTGATTGACATCTGGTTCTGAAACACCGTGGGGCTCTGCATAGGTACATCTAAACCGAAATGGATTTCCTAAACATCTCATCATTGGGAGCTGCATATCAATATGTTGTCAAAATTGAGTAGAAATTTAGGCACCAAAACAAATGGGAGTTCGAGTCTGCAAATCCGCAACAACCAAATCATGGTAAAGCCGACCCTAACCAACAACCTCCATACAACCAGTCCAAGGCATAGGAAACGAAAGGTAAAGGAAAGACGAAGAATGACACTAGGGAGTGGTGCGACTTCCACAAAATCTCCTGGCACAACACCGATGAATTTCACTTGAAATAGTCATTGGTGGGCGAGGTCAAAGACAAGGAGCAGAACCCTGATTCATAATCTGATCCAGAAAATATTGAAAATAGAAGACCATTGACGCATACCCCACAACTACTGTCACGACCACAACGATTCAACCAGAAGAACCAGTAGCTCCTGAAGAGGGGGAGCGCCTCTTCCATTCACAGATGTGGGTGAATGGGACCCCGTTGCTTCTCATTGTTGATAATGACATCCAGAAGAACATCATCTCAACTGAGATCGTCAAACAATTGGGGTTGTTTATAACACCACACCTGCAGCCATACAACATTGGGTGGCTTCACCAGGGACAAGATCTTCGTATCAGCTAGCAGTGCCGCCTATCCTATGGCATCCAACCCTTCAAGGATGAGGTAGTTTGTGATGTTGCCCCTATTTATTTTTGTGATGTTGTTATGGGACAACCGTATATGTGGAAACATCATGTTGTTTATGAGTCTCAATCCCGTATTTTCATTATTACTCCGGGGGTTAGCTCTATATCATACCAAAGGTAGTTCCAGCTACTATTCCACCAAAACAATGCCGCAAGGTAATCTCTCATACTGTGAAATTCATCATCTTCATAGTCTGTTAAAAGGATGCATAGAAGGCCACTACAACCTCAACACCTTCTATCTGACAGAAGCAGATTGTAGAAGACAAAGAAGATATTATTTCTTCACCTACAATGGTGCCTACACAATGCCCCATCAAGCCCAGAGACAACAAGTTGGTGGAATAGATTCAACCCCACTAGCAACAGGTTCATTATAGCCTTACATAGACCAAGCAACGTAACTTCTCTAACAAGGCACGTAGCTCACCAAGATTCAAATTTAGAAAATGCTTTCCCCTCTTCCTCGGACACTCAACACAATGGAGACCATTGCTTCCTAAAGGGGGAGGATTGATCTAGGTGGATGTTGGTGGTCACCCACCTGTTCCAAATTCCAACTAGCTCATCTTGACATTTTTCAGTTCAACACATTTGTCTATAATGGGGACATTTATTTGTAATTATGGGTTCTGCACTTACGAGGTTGTCATGAATCCCTACACAACAACGAGGTGGATATTAGTGGAAACCCACCCATTTCAACAACTAGTGATGATAACTCTATCTCACTCTTCCATATTACTTAAATGCTTTGATCAATAACTTAGTGATGAAGCTTATTCACTCTTCCATCTTGTTAATTCTTTTGGAATTAAGTCTTCATCTGTGTCTTCGATCTTGGGTACTAGATTATTATGCTTATGTCTGCTTCTCTGGAGTATAGCTTTGACTCTGGCCTCTGGCTCTATAGCTAATATGATATATATAGCTCTGGTTCAGGCTTATTCTAGAATATAGCTCTAACTCTGGCCTCTGGCATTGTAGTTAATATGATATATATAGCTTTGGTTTTGGCTTATAGATTCCCTAACAATAAAAGTCTTGTTCATTGAATCTCTGCTATACTTGTATCTTGTATTTCAACATTCACTCCCATCTTTTTTCTATCGAAGATAGTCTATCTCATCCAATTTGACACCAAGTCGAATGTTGATCTACACCTTTCCCATTTGGACTCCCTGTTCTTGTACTACTAATGTATCTGTAGAAGTCCCTGAATGAATACTTTGTTCATTGTTGCTCCTGCCTTAGGAAAACAATTATGATTATAATGATATCATATGTACCTGCCTTGATTGCTTCTGTTCAAGGTATACATCATACACACATGAAATAGTATGTAAAGATGCTCATAGCATGCACCTTTATGTGCCTCTTTAAAAGAGGATTATTTCTCCTTTACCATCTATAGAAAGTTTTGCATTACTTTGATTCTCTTTCTACTCCTGAACTACATGTTCCAATTGTTTGCATCCTTCTGTTTGTTTGCTTTCAGATCTTTAGAATCAAGAATGTTTACCAAGACAATTCGATCCATATGTAGCCCCTTAGCTGATTACAAGACAACACAATTGTCCATATTGTTGTCTCGAGGCTTAGAAATCTTCATAACAAGATTCCTCTCACTGTAAAACAATATGTATAGACAACTATCCATAAATCTATTGAATGAGATTCCTCTCACTCTATAACAAAGTGTAAAGGTGTATATCTAGAAATCTCTAACAATATTACTCTCACTCTTTACAACATATAAGGTGGCAATATAAAAAATCTCTTTACAAAATTCCTCTCACTCATACAACGTGGAAATCTAGAAATTTATAGAGTCTCTCACTCTTTTAATTTACAACGATTCACTTACAAGCCTTCTAATAGACTTCAAAAGATTTACATATATGCATATCATATTTAAAAATATACATATTTACAAATTTTTGAAGGATGGTTTATTTATGGACTCATTCTCCCTAGTGTACTGTGAGGAGTCTTGCAACTTTCGACCTCTAACAATTACTCTATTGTTGATGTTGAATATGACATTGAATATGATGTCGAATCCAGGTAACCATTGGACCAAATTATCGGTCTTCCCAGTAACCTGTATAACCTCTCTTTGCGGATACCAAGTACCATTTCCCTGTCTGGAGTAATTTCCCTTGAATACACAAGTACTCGACCATTCTGGAATGCTACTGCATAACCGTCATCCTCAAATGCTGCAACTAAGGGAAGGTTTAATTTTAAGTCTCGGACATACAACATATTCTCTATTCCTAGAAATCCTCCCGAATCGAGCTGGAATCTTACATATCCATACCCTTTTATTTCTTGTCTAGTATTGGTTCCATATCTCACAAAGGACTTTGTGTCGAATTCTGAGAAAGTCAAAAATATTGATCTCATCCTGGTCATGTGGTGAGATAAGCCATTGTCCATGAACCATTCTTCAATGTCTTCATAAATCACTTTGCCAAGACCAACCATAAAGAAGTATTCTCTTCCAAGCCTTTCAGTAAGACCATTGACTTCATCTGTAGCAGTTGCTTCTTGTCTTCTCACTTGTGTCTTCTCATCCTTTAGGTTTTGCTTCAGACATAAGTGCAGGTAAAGTGTCCAACAATTCTCAATATGGTGTCCACTCTTGCCACAATAAGAGCATATTATCTTGTTCCACGATCCTTTCTTATCATTCCTCCTTTTCCTCTGACTTGAGAAATGATATGCCTCCTTATGCTTGGAGGGTTTTAGTCCTTCTCCTGTAGCATGGATATATTTCTCCGAAGATGCCTTACACATGTTACTCTTCTCTAAACTGGAAGGTAAGGCCATTTTCTTATGCAAGACTTCTTCATCTGAGGTTCTCTTTGTTTCAGCTACCCTCAAGCACTCCCCATCTTGATGGGAAAAAGAATAATATGAAGAGTCTTCTTTCTCAATCATGTTCCTTAAGGGAGATGATCTCTCTTGTAGTGGAGCATTCTCATTCTCTGTTTGTCCCAATTTACTGATTGATGATTCCATCTGCAACTTTCTCTCTAGCTCATAAAAAATACTCATGTGGAAATCTTCATGACTTAAGAGCTTCTCTTCCTCAAGATTTTGCAACTACACTCTTAACTCAAAATTCTCTCTCTATATTTTCCGATTAATGTTCTTCTGGAGTGTCAACTTCATAAGAACCTTAATCATATTCCTTCCTTGAAAAGAGCCTTCCATATCTTCACCAACTTGAGCTTAAGATTTTATCACATCAACAACTTGCAAAACATGTCAAAACTAGCTCTGATACCACTTGATCCAAAAATATTTAGAAACCACTTATTCTTGAAAATATATACATTTAGTATCTAACTTGTTTCCATGTAATTTCTAGGATCTATTGAGGTGATTGCAAAATATTGATGATGTGTTTTTTACCCAAAAACTCATTAAAACTAAAGATTAAATACCAAAAAACACATGTAACATGACTCACATATACCAATTTAATGGGTTCTCTTAAAATACATCACTCGCAACAAGAAAATAACTTCACCATTGAAATCCTTGCAAAATTCTGAAACTTTTGACTGTAAAGTCGACCACTTTCCAAACTAGCACAATTTTGCACCTCTCAGCACGCAAAACAATGCATTAAATACTCATAAATGAAAATTTGAGTACAAAGTTTTGAAAATGAACTAAAATTACAAAACAAACCTCATATCGACGATCCTTGCAAAAAATCATTTAATTTTGATATAAAACACTTGAAATTATGTCAAGGTACCATTTGACACGCTTTATGGTGCAACACAAAATTGTGTTGTACTTGCATGTACTTTTGTACAGTCTTGAAATCCATGCCCTGTCCTTGCCTTGAACTCCATGCAGTCTTGGAATGCATGCACATAGGGAGGTGTTATGCATTAGTATTTGTGCCCAATATATAGGGTTGGGTCTAAAACCACCTCTTGGCTGCAACTTACTTACTATATTTAGCGGCATCTATGCTAAGTATGGAGGCATTGGCAAGTTGGTTAGAACCTCCCACTAACTTAGCAGAGGTTCTGAGTTCTATTCTGGTTCGATGGCATATTCATAGTTATATTTAACATATGGTTTAAATAGTTGGTTAAAGTTCTAATGTATTTGTGGGCATATGGTATATAATATATATATATTATATATTATATATAATATATATAAACTCCTGTGACATTTAAACTTCCTGCCAATATTTAAGATTAAGCCCCCTATAGATAGGTTTTGGTTGTATGGATATACATGTGAACCAGGGGATGGGACTAGCCTCGACCCCTTTTCTCCTTCATATGAACTTTACATTATTTTAAATAAATAAATTGTCATATGTGAAGACTTTGGTTCTTACGGAGGTCATGGGGTCGAAACCCACAGACTCCATAAAATTTTACCAACATAAACTAATACTAGCCAATGGGAGGTCGCCACGTTTGCCACGTGGCGACCTCTCACTAGCCCACCTATGACACGTGTCAACATCTCATTGATCCACTTGGAGTATGAATTCCAACACTACTTGCCAACTCAACTGCTGATTGTACATGTCATGTCACCTTGTTGACACATGTAACTATTGACATCATCCTTTTGACCTTTACCTTTGACATTTTTCTTCCTCAAACCCTGAACTTTGACTGCTCATAAATTTTTCATACGAGCTCCATTGGACTAACCGTTTCTGTCATTGGAAAGCTAACAATAAGCTCTTTGCAATGATGTCAATTTCAAGAATATTTGAGACGGTTAAATTTTGATCATTTATGGATCCCCTAGGACCTCTATGAGTGTTATGAATCCAAGACTAGAAATGGTATTGTTTGAGATACAAGAAATGATAGAGAAGGAATTCTCAATATTAAATTTTTTTCATCCACTCCAACTAGAATCTCTACATTCCTTGTCAATTGCCCATGTTGTTACTTTCCCTTCCCTTTCTTCTTCTCTAGACATTGACTGGCACAACCCCCCTTCTTTTGGCACCTAAGACAAATCGCATCACTTAAATCCTTTTGACCAGGGTTACAAGAACATGACTCTTCCTTCTTAAACATCTTGAGAAATAACCATACTCTAATCACTAGAATACTAGGGAATCACACCTACAACCCATCATAGGTCCAAATCACCTCTCTAGGGAATTAAAACACACTCCATTCATTGGAGTATCCACGACATCACACCCACAACCTATCACGGGCTCAAATTTCCCCTCTTGGGTATAACAACATACTCCAATCACTATATTATATCAAGCCTCACACCTATTGAAATCCTTTGTTCTTTGTTCACTAGTACAATTTTTTAAATATGTGGTTATGCGACCAAAAATGTTAGTCATGACATCTGTTATATGATATATACTACCAAATTTGAATAATTTTGAGGTGTATTAAGTGCTTTGCATAAATTAATAATAGAAACTACTAACATAGGTTTGTGATAAGCATACACTGCTAGCCTATAACTATGTTAATATAAGGTAGAGTGATTGGAGAAAAAACCCTAACAATGGTGGTACAGATTTGTCAGACTGTGAAGCACTAGCCTGACCCAAATCGTACATTGCATGGGGTCATTTCAATCGACAATATGGATAGCAATGATCCTTTGGTAGATTAATATGATGATTTTTTGTCGGAGTCGAATATCTTATCCCCTCCCAAAGAATCAAATTTTGTCGCCACCCATAACTCCACGGAGGATCCTATTTCATTGGGCGATCAATTAATGAAGAATGAAGTACACTAGTGGGAAAAAATTATTTTTATTTTATACCAAAGGAATTCTTGTTCATTCCTTTTGCATACAAATTTTTAATAAAATAAAAAATGCACACGCATTTTAGTGAAGAAAAATATTAGGTCTCCTTATTTGACTGAGGTTCTCATAAATTTTGGTTATTGTCAGTGGTTTGTATTGTTCAAACATTGTTGTTCTCATTAACCTCCATGTGGTGAATGCATTTCACACTTCACACTTAAAACATTGTTGTTCTCATTAATTTTGTCGTTTGATTGTCGAATTCTTTGTGTGAGTCATATTTGAGTCTTGAAACCTTCTCATACCATCAATGCATGCATCTACTATAACCATGTCAAATTTCAGTGCATACAAGCACAAACTAAAAAAAATTCAACGTTGGCCCCATTCATAGATCGATCTGCTCTGGGTCAAATTAAAGAATAATTTCCACTAATTACAACCTTATAATGGTGCCATTATCATGAGTACACATAGGCCAAATATTTCATTTATAGGTTATATGGGGTGGTTTTAGTCCATGTGCATGGTTTGGGAGTCCTAAAAGCATATTTCATGCCTTAAGACATTTATAGTTTCTCCTCATACCATGTCCATGACTTTGAGAAGCATACCCCTTACACCTGTACCCCTAAACCTTAAACCCATTAACCACTAAACCATACCCTAAACCCTAATTAAAATCTACATCTTATGTATACTTCTTCTCTTCTTAACTTACTCTCTATTTGTTCATGTTTACGTAGAATATATCCATAAAGAAAAAAATAATACATTATTTTTCTTCTACATTTAACACGAAAACATTTACAAAAAAATATGCAATATAAAGACATATAATGAATAACTTACCAAGGTACGATATTCATGCTCGCCTTCAAGGTGTCTATACTCACTACAATGTTTTTTAGCTCTTTTTATTAAAAGTCTCATTCTATTATAGCCCCTGCATTTTTTACAAGGGCAATAACATTTTCGATCACCCAAAGCCTCGACCAATGAAGATCTCAAGTCTCGGCCTTGTCCCCCTGGAGGAATGTTATGTGACATTTTCCCTTACCAAACTTTCAATGATGATCATTATCTTAAAAAAACAACCTATGTAATTTAATTATTTCTAATGTAATTAACAAAATAAAAAGAAATTGTATTCCAAGCTAGAAATATCTCTTATAACCTCTGCAAACCGTCGTTAGTATAGGAACAACGTCTAACGCCTTTAATATTTCAAACTTTTTAAATTATATATCACTTTTTCATCGGACTTCTGATGGTTGTTGAGCAAATAGACATTGCTTAACATAGAAAAATATTGACTTTGTCAATAGTTGGTAAGCATAATCATTGACCCTTTACACTGTCAGATATCCAATAGTTAGTAACATGTAATTGTCATATATATGACGCTAAATACCATGTCGTCGAATAGTCGATGAATGTCGGGCTTTTTTGAAAAAATAAAAAAATGCAAGTAAAATATGACAGTACGACCGATTTTATTCGTACTATTGGAGTACGTCGTTGGTTTTTCCATACATATGTAGTAGTACTTTAGGTGGAATCAAGTGTCATCCATCAACTTTGAGTGCTTTGGTGCCTTGTCCATCGACCATATACTCCAACAAGTGCACCCAGGTGTGTCTAGTGCATTGGCAATTAGTTTAACTTTACTAATGTTGAAGGAAATGCATGCCCTACCCATAAATTTAGGTAATGAGAACCATTAATTGCTAACACTTAACAATATTTTCCACCATAATAGATTCATTAATGTGTAACGCAAGTATTTATAATCACTTTAGAAAACATCATACATCAATACACATTTGTACAAAATGACACCTCATGCCCAATATACAAAACGACAACAAGTGCCCTAACATGGAAAACAACCATATGGTGGCCTATATACAAAATGGCAGTAATTGGTCAAACATTGACCACTGCCACCCTTACCACCCTCGGGAGAATCCCAAAAATCTATCTTTCTTCTCTTTCTCGTGGACGCACCTCGAGTGGTTTTGGGCCTGGGCATGCTTCTTCGCTCCAAAGACTGCACAAAGAAAAAACATTGTTATAATTTTTTTTTCCTCAATGAATTAAAAAACATAGAAAATGATACTTTGTAATTTAACCTAAGACAACTCACCACATATGCTACTGACAATCATGAGGGTGTTACCCTCCTCCGTGAACCCAATCTCTCAGTGATTCCACCCTGTGTCAGTTACAAGGATGAAATCAATAAAATTAAACAAATATGTGTAAAATCAAATTCATGATACATAAAAAATTATCATCAACACATTATCTCACCGTGAATATCTCGTGCCTCACTGGACAGTCGCTGGCAGGTGGAGTGCCCAATTGTACAACTTTCTCTGAGACAACGTCTACTGTGGCAACGTCGATGGATGGGGCCGATGGAAATGGTGGTGGGGGTGGGTGGCATACAGATGCATTCATTGTGGATGGATGTGATGGAAGAGGTGGTGTATATGGGTGGCCTACGGGTGAATCCACCCATGCATGGAATAAGACAGATGTTGGGGGTGGGTAGCAATGGACCCCCACAGGTTGTACAACTGATGAGAACTCCCTTGGCCTAGAGTAAGCTAACCCAGAAGCAGAGCCCAGATGCCCAGGGAGTGCAATAGTATTATAACTAGTGAATATGTCTGCAACCTCCATACATATCAATAATATTGAACTATTAGTGCCAAATAGTAAAATTCAAAAACATAAACACAACAACTTTGAGATTTAAACGATATTTAACTCTACACATGAGACCTGCGATGTAGGTGACTTGTCCATCCTAGATGGACATTCCCCGACATCGCCTGGTCCCACATCCTGTAGAAACACAAGAACATTAAAAATTTGAGGATGCCATAAATTAAAGAAATGTCTATGGTGAATTTATCAAATGTGACACAGACCTGTGTATGCGGTACGCCCAATGAGCAGGTTGCCTCTACTGCTACATCAGTGGTGATGATATGCACTAATGCATTCATGGGCGTAGAGGGTCTGCTACACTGACGTAACAACTACAAAACAACATACAATAAAATATCGATATAAATACACATAATACAAAATAAATATATAATGATTAACAACATAGTGATGGTTAAGATACTAACCTCCTCCATGAAGCTATGTTGTCCACTAGCCTCCATAGACCCATAACAAGTCTGCCTGCAACTCGAGTATGTGTGAGTTTCACATGGATAAATGTTATGTACATGTGCCCTCTCCTCACTAAAATATTCTATGCGGGGTGAAGCTTAGACCCCTCTATCAATGTCATTGACATGCACCTCTTGCCGAGATAGTGAAAACAAAGTTGCCATGTTGCACTAGGCTTCCGGTCAATGATGAAATAACTTGTTGTATTTATTGTAATCTCTCTGCAATAGGAGGATGTTGGGTAGGGGGTCAGGCCTTCGCCTGGGGGGAATGAGGACCTAACCTGGGATCACGCATGGCATGCTCTCGATCCTTTGTGGACCCTCGACCCACCCCCTGGAACTCACCCATGTCAAAGTAGTTGACATGCAAACCCAAAATAAATTCATTCCATAGTTTTCTCAAAAAATATAAGGGCACCTCTATGTTATTGTAGGGAGGTTTATCAAATACCATATACCACCTATTCATCCAATTTTGACTAATCTATGGATGGATACACCAGTCAATACAAATGTGTTTTTGGTTCATAAGTAGTTCTTCTCCATTTCGTGGATCCATAAAAATAGACAATAGTTTTTTTTTGAAATACCCAAGTCTCTGACTTGGTTTCTATCCAATCCAGTGTTGTAGTACTCAAACATTGTTTCCCTATAATTAGAAATAGAAGTCAATTCCCCTTAGGAACTTGCAATGGATCTCACAATGACATCCAAAGAAGTATCCAAGGACACTCTACTTGGTTCTTTGGCGCCCCTTAATTGTTCTACAAGTGTTCTTAATGTAGCCAACCCCTCATCAATTTCGGTGTTTAGATTAGGTGGTTGTGGTGGGTTGATATGGATTTTATGAGTAGAATGAAATGACTAAAGATTATTAACAGATGTTTAACACAGAATAACAAAGATACAATAAAACTGGTTTTCTATTCAATAAGGTAATAAGCTAAAACTGTAAAATGCAGCAGAAAACAAGCTTGCTAGAATAGTGGTGGCTTATCTCTGAGAAGAGATGTGACGGTTGCACTCATTCGCAAGAAGATGGTTACAATGAGACTCTTAAGGCCTTTTACAATAAACAGGAATGTAAAAAACCCTAGACATCTAAAAACCTAACCCTAGGAGATGAAGCGCCAAAAGTCATGTGGGCCCTGTTTGGGTAAGTTAATACATCAACTTCCCGGGGTCGTAACTTTTGCATATGATCTATGTTTTAGGCGCACAATAGCCCATTGGAAAGGTCTAACCAAGAAGAACAATTTCCAATTGGACAAAGTAGAGGCCTTTCGCAATCACTTGGGCCCCAAATCCCAAAAAACGTCGTTTAGGGCCTCAAAACCGTCCCGGAAGTTTGGAACCCGAAAAACTGTTGAAAAACTGCCAAGGTGGAAAGATGTTTTTCGAGCCAGAGGAATAGGTGGGTAGCCACCGATATCCACCTAGATCAATCCTCCCTCTTTAGGAAGCAATGGTATCCATTTCTTTGAGTTCCCCCATCAGATGAGGAAATTTCTGTTGAATTTGGCCCCGGGTGAGCCACTTGCCTTGGTGTTGGAGTTGCCTTACTTTGACGACTCGATAAAGCTGGATCCTTTGTTGTCGAGTGCCCTTGATCTATGTGTCCACAATCTGATCATTGGATGCTTGTTGTATATAGTCGGGGTTGAGCTCTGTTGGTGTCAGCTATTCTGCTACTTCTGAGGTGTCCAATAACGGTGGGAAATAAAGTCAAAGGAGATCCACGTTGAACATTGGTTGCAGGCCAAGGAAAGGAGGAATGTTGAGCTCAAAAGAATTATCCCCCACAGCCTTGGTGATGGTGTACGAACCATAACAGAGTGGGTGAATCTTCCAATGGGGTCATGTAAGGCGTTCTTTCTGCAAGTGCAACCAAACTTTGTCGCCCACCTGAAACTTATGTGGCACCCGATGTTGATCATGGCATTGCTTGTACTTGTCATTCAACTTCTGTAGGATATCCTAAACCTGTTGGTGGATGTGTTGGATCCACTCAATGAACCGGGTGGTTTTGTTAGCTTCAGTTGGAGCAGGAGATGAGTTGGTCGAGGTGACCGCAAGGGGAAGTGCAATATCTATGGGACCCAATGGTCGAAATCCCAATCCCACCTAAAAGGGGCTGTGGTCAGTTGAGTTATGCAAGGCTTGGTTGTAGCTATGTTGGACATAGAGAAGACTCTCATCCCATTTGCAAGGGTGCTTAGAATTATACATGCGCAGGATATGTACAATCATTCAATTTACGACCTCGGTTTGGCCATCTATCTGGGGGTAGAAGGTTGTGGATTTGGTGAGCCTGGTGTCCAGTAATGGCCAAAGGCTCAAACATAATGTGTTGAGAAATCAACTATTTTGATCTGAGACAATGGTTTGTGGGATTCCAAAATGTACCCAAACTCGTTCAAATAAGAGCTTGGCAATGGCCTCTGCTGTGATGCTCTTCTTGCAGGAAACCATAATTGCCATCTTAGAAAAGTGATCAACAAACACAAAAACACTGTCATTTCCCCACTTGGTGGAAGGGAGGCCTGACATGTAGTCCATTGAGATGGATTCCCATGGCCTGTCAGGAGTAAGAAGAGGGGTGTACAAGCCTTGTTTCTTAGTGGTCGGTTTGGCAATAACGTAGGCAGTGCAAGACCTGATATACTTGCTGACCTCCTATCGAAGTTTCGACCAGTAGAAATGTTTATGTAGCATCACCACTGTCTTTTTGATGCTAAAGTGTCCTACCACCCGACTGTAGTGGGATTCCCATATCATCTTCGCTCGCTCGCTTGATGGAACACAGATATGGCCCAGACAACACAACAACCCATCTTGAAGATGGAAATTATTGACAATTGCGTTTGCACCCAACATTTGGTAGGTGGTGGTGAAGTTTGGGTCTGTCTCATAGAGTTGGGGCCATCCAAAGGTCTCATGGCTGCAAGATTCTAGCACCGCGACTGGTGGTCTGTTGAGGTAATCAACGATGTGGTTGGTGCTTCCTGTTTTATACTTGATGTTGAGGTGGAATTGTTGCAAGTATGTGGACCACTTGTTATGGTGCTCATTCTGCAATTTGCCTTGTGTCTGCATGAACTGTAGTGGCTTACGATCAGTGTGGATGATTGTCTCCTTCCCAAGAATGTAATGTCTCCACTGGCAACAGGCTTGCATAATGGAGTACATTTCTTTGTCGTAAGTAGGGTACTTACATACAACATCTGATAGTGTCTCACTATGAAAGGCTAGGGGGTGGCCGTGTTGAGTGAGAATGGCGCCCAAAACATAGTCTGAAGCATATTTCTCGATCTCAAAGGGTTGTTGTAGGTCTGGTAGTGAAAGTAATGGGGATGAGCATAAGTGCTTCTTCAAATCATCAAACACTTGTTGTTGGGGCCGACCCCACGCAAATTCCTCCTTACCACCACCCCTAGTTATTTGGCTGAGGGCTTATGCAATATGGGAGAATCCAAACACGAACCTACGGTAGAAATTGACAAGGCCTAAGAAGCTTCAAAGCTTAGTGAGTGTGGTTGGGGCTGGCCAATCACGGATGACTTGGATCTTGGATGGATCCACACGTACACCATGCTGATCAATGATGTAGCCCACGTAATGGACCTTGTCCATGCCGAAGGAGCATTTTTCCAAGTTGGCGTATAGCTTGTGCTCCCACAGGGTGTGTAGAACTTGCTGAATATGCTGCAAGTGTTCTGCCCAAGTCTTACTGTAAATGAGAATGTCATCCAGATACACCACTACAAAAGTATTGGTGAATGGTCACAGGATATCGTCCATCATCCTCATGAAAGTGGTTGGAGAATTTGTCAAACCAAAGGGCATGACCAACCATTCAAAAAGGCCTTCCTTCGAGTTGAAGGCAGTCTTCCATACATCTGTCTGTTCTATCGGGACCTGGTTGTAGCTAGACTTCAGATCAATCTTAATGAAGTATTTGGCCCCCATGAGTTGATCAAGGAGGTCGTCGATTTGGGGAATCGGGTATCAATTTCTAACTGTGATTTTATTTAGAGCTCGGTAATCAATGCAGAGTCGCCAGGTTCCATCTTTCTTCTGTACCAGCATGATTGGGCTTCCACAATGTGATGAGTTGGGATAGATGTGGCCCTTTTGGAGCAGTTATTGGATCTGTCGCTTGATCTCCTCATTCTCTAACAGAGAGCGGTGATAGACTATCCCACTGGGCAGCGGTGCACCGGGGGTCAGATCGATGGGGTGCTTGACCTGACAGTGCAGAGGTACCCTGGTAGATGAGGAGAAGATATCTGAGTATTATTCCACGACCTTATCTACTTGCTTTTGCTGTGTGGAGAGGTCGGCCGCAGAGACCGTGGATGTGGTTGTGATCTTTCGCTCATTCTGAGAATGAATCATGAAGAAGAGAAAGTTCCCCATCTGAGAGATGACCTCCCTGCATTGCTTGGCAGAGATCAAGGAAATAGCACTAGGTGGGACTGCCTCGGGTATCCTGTACAATTTCCTACTCAAAGTAATAATAACACTACAAGGCCTAGACTCATATACAACATGACATTTCCATAAATAAGGTTGACCCAAAAGAACATCACAAACTTTGAGAGGAGCAACATCGCACAATAACTCGTCTCTGAAGGGCTTCAAGCCATACCACAGTCGACACCATTGGATGACGCAGAGATCGCTTCCTTGGCGGAGCCATCTAATGGTGTAGGGTTGTGGGTGCAGCATTGTCGATAGGGCCAACTGCTTGACGACCTCTGCTGAGATGAGGTTCTTTTGGCTACCACTATCGACGATGAAGTGCAGCGAGGTGCCTTTTACCCACATATGTGAATGGAAGAGGCGCTCTCCTTCTTCTGGCTCGTTTGGTTCACCATGCTCGAGCTTGGTGGTAGCAATGATGGCACTGGGTTCCGTGTCAATGATCTGTCTTCCCCTCTCTGGTTCTGACTCAAAGTCAAACCTGCATCTGATTCAGAGGCTTTCACTTAGGCCACCAATGACTGTATTGAGTGACAACCAACAGTGTTATGCCAAGGGATCTTATGGAAGTCGCACCACTTCCTGGTATCTTTCTTTGTCTTTCCGGTGTCCTTGTTTGCTTGTGGCTTGGACTCATTGTCCTTGTTAGCACTCTGTAATTTGCCCAAGGCTGCGGAGGCAGTCACAGAGGCAACATCAAAACTGCTTTGAGTCAGGGATCTAGCCCTCCGAGACTCAGAGAGGGATCTCTTTGTCTGATATAACTTTGTTTGAAGAGATATTAGGCTAGCTATGAAAGTATGGGGTTGGTTTTTTTAAAATATTTAGATGAGGGTTTGGTTGACAAGTTGCTCAGATCACCATTGGGCTATGGGATCTGTTTATAAGATAAGGATCAACTCAGCTCTAGAGGCAAATGTCTCCACAAGGCTAGATAGTAACAATTGTTGGATCATCTTAGACTTAGTGCAGATGAATGGGATGAAAAGGGAGAGATCCACTGAACAGAGGAGCAGTTAATAATTCCTTTGTAAAGCTTCAGATGAATAACATATAGATTACTGAAAAATTGGACGAAGAGTATGCATACATAAATTCTTCTCCATTACTCTCTTTCAACAATAAGAAATGAAAGTGCTTGAATGATAGAAAAAAATGATTGAAAACAGACAAGGAACACACCACCAACGCTCCTACACAAGAATCCTGTAAATCCACTTCTCTATTACTGGTTAATCATTTAAAAATTACAGACAAAACCTCCTAGAGTAGCAAGGCCCACAGTCCATCCAAAAGGAAAAACTTCACAGGTCGAACCCATTTACATTAAAATCCTTTGAATAAATAGGATAGATCTCCCAACAAGTTGTGTGAGTTGATTTTAACCGCCTTGGCAAAAAATAGCCACAAATCCCCCAAAATCTGGAACTGTCCGCCATGAAAGAAGGGACAAATTTCTGCAAAAAAGGGGTCCGAACAGACATCTGTTTCTCTTCAATTATGACACCTGGGAAAAAAATGAAGGAGGCTATTGTATATGGGCATGTTCTGGACAAAAACCTCCTTCGGTTTCTCCAAATTCGCCTCCAGCTGGCCGTAACAGCTCCTACAAGATCGGTATTGTAACAGAAAAACCGAAAATCCGAAAAAAGAGGCTGAAAGACAGATTCAATTCTCCTTGATCATGGCACCTGTGAAAAAACTGAGAGAATTTTTTTTTCTTCAGGCCGTTACGGAGAAAAACCTCTCTCGGTTTTTAAAAATTCATTTTCATTTGCCTAGAAACAGCCTCGGAAGAAGACATGTTGAACAAGAAAAATAGGTGAAAATGAGAAAAACGGTTTTATTTTTGGGAAGACAGTATTCCGGACCCCCCCTAAGGTAGTAAGTGGTTTTTTTTGGGGGGGTCCGCTGGCATATGAGGGCGACACTTGTCCGGGGGTTGGTTTCTTAAAACAACCATTCCGGACCCCCCCTAAGGTGGTAAGTGGTTTTTTTCGGGGGGGTCCACTGGCATATGAGGGCGACACCTGTCCGGGGGTTGGTTTCTTAAAACAACCATTCTAGACCCCCCCCTCTCGTTAAACATCGAATGGTGAGGTGGTGAGGGGGGGTCCAGAAATTTTAATAACCGTTTGATTTATTTGACTTGGGATGTGAGTGTACGGGGTGGGTAGGACTTAGGGTAGTTTTTAAGTTTTTAATTTTATTTAGTTTTTGTTTTATTCTTTTATATGTTTGTTTTTTGTTTTGTTTTTTATATTTGTTTTATTATGTACGTTTATTATAATTTGTATTATATTATAATTTGTTTTATTACTTTTTTG
>ML785525.1:123093-141391 GCA_009831015.1 Picea engelmannii | reverse complement strand
CCAAACATTCTATCAACTTTGTTTAACAAAAAGACAATTCAAATTTCCAAACTGCAATAAAAAATTACGTAACCTAATTGTAGGTTTTCCCTTCACATCCTTGGGCTCCTCACCAATCACCACCATGGTCCTAATAACCTCTGTCATCACTCCTCTTCTCAGGATCATGAACCACTCACGATTCACAGCTACGTCCAAGGCATCATAATCTGGTGTCAACCTCACATATGCCTCATTCAACCCATCAACCTCATTAAAGTGTTCACTTTCTTCATTTGATTTCATCTCTTATGAATAGGTTTTCAAGACCAAGAATATGCATCATAAAATTGGCTCCAACAAACAAATAATAACCATTCGATGTATTCTTGATCTGACTGTGCATGGGTGTCTTGCACAATGGAGGTGTGTTATCTCTCTAAATGCACACTCTGAGAGATCTAAAATAAAAAGGAGGCACTCTAGAGATTAAAAATGAATTGGGAGAATGGTGCAAATATGAAGAAGGCAACGCTCTTGCTGGAGATAGGTGTATTGCCTCTTATCTACGTTGTCCACCACTGAAAAATGAAAAATGACGTCTTGCTTATTACACTCTTGCTGGAGATAGGCGTATTGGATCTTATCTATGTTGTCCACCACTAAAAAATGTAAATGGCATCTTGCTTATTCATTGAGCATAGTAAGGGATGTGCACTAGTTCCTCTTGGTGCGCATTCACTCTCTCAACCCTCACCTAACAACAAAAATGAGAATGCAAGATGGTTCTCTCACTCCTCTTAGCAAAAATGAAAATGCAAGATTACACAAGAAACTGAATAACGCAGGATTCCCAAAACTTCATCAAATGTACTAGAGGATTGAATCACTTCTTAAACAATCAAGGTGATCTTCTACAAACGGTAAATGTTGCTTTATTCTTCTGCATTTCTCTGCGCAATCATAATGGCAAGAGAAATTTCCCACAACATTTACTGACACAACTAACTATTCACTAAAATAGACATCGCCATTATTTACTTAGATTGGTGAATGATTTATTACAATAAAAGACTGACTGATGCTGACAATGATCATAAAAATATTATAGCGTTACTTCTCCTTCTCGCCTTTCTTGTTGCGGATGACTTGTACTCGATTGTGCACTTCCTAAGGAAGGTTGACGTCCTTCCTTATTGGTCCAATTCCTCCTTGTTTAGATCCGGAAGCGTCCCTACTTCCGCCACCCACCGAGGGCACTTTCGCTGCACTATCTCGAATGTCATCCACTTGTCTTGTCTCTAGAGTTTGGCATTGTATTCCAACCAGGTATCAGTGTTACTTGCAAGGATGTTGCGATTGGAATGTGTTTCTGTGATAAATTATGAACGCCACTATGATCAACCTGTTGTGCTCGATGTTGATGTGATGATCTCGATGGGGAGATGAGGTGGAGAATGAGAAGGGGATGGGTTATCAACCTGGTTTCGATTTGGCAGATATCGAATGTGAGGAGCCACCTTTCTTTCTACGACCAAGGCCTGTAATAAAGCCTTGTTAAGAGAATCTTGTCAAAAATATCTACCTCTCTCCAGAGAGGTAACAATAAACCAGAATCGAACTTAATTATTAATACCTTGTCTGGTTTGTTGATCTGGAGTTGGATGTGCAACTTGTAGAAGACATCGATGTAGCCTTGAACTGATTGATTGGAAATCTGACGGAGTTGTAACCACTTTGCGAGTAAATTCTGAAGGTAGCCTAGAGGGTAGAAGCGTTCTCTCAAGGCTTGACAAAACGTATCCCATGAAGTAATGCGGTCATTTGTCGGGGATGGAGTATCGAGCTTGATGATCAATTCCACACTATTAAAGTGTGTGTCCCACCAAGTTTGGGCGATTCCTTCGAGTTGGAGACTGGTTATTTGCAATTTGGTAGCCTCCTCCATCTCAGGCGAGGTTTTGAAATAAGTGGAGAGGCTACAGATGCAAGAATCCATGGTCTCACCATTCATTTGGCCGACGACCTTGGGTAATTGAAAACGGGTGTCCAGCTACATGGTCGCTGGTGGTCTTCGTTGTTGAAGTCGAATAAGTTCTTGGAGAGCCAGCGCCAAATATTCCACGAGGCTTGATGTGTCTGTGCTAGATTCCTCATTGGAGGCTTCTCGTCGAGGCAGCATGGTTGGCAACCTGGAATAGACCCTGAGGAGGGTGTGAAAGAATCCTTGAGAAGGGTGAAATGCACGCTCTGAGCAGAAGCGTGAGACTAAGCATGAAGACCCAAAAAAATAAATTGAACTTGGTGAATGAAGTTTTGGTCCCAAGGACATAACACACTCTGATACCAATTGATCTAACTGTGTGTGGGCGTCTTGCACAATGGAGGTGCGTTATCTCTCTGAATGCACGCTCCGAGAGATCTAACATAAAAAGGAGGCGCTCAGAAGATTAAAAACAAATTGGGAGAATGATGCAAATAGGAATAAAGAAACGCTCTTGCTGGAGATAGGAGTATTGCCTCTTATCTACATTGTCCACCACTAGAAAATGAAAAATGATGTCTTGCTTATTATGCTCTTGCTAGAGATAGGTGTATTGCCTCTTATCTACATTGTCCACCACTGAAAAATGAAAATGACGTCTTCTTATTCGCTGAGCATAGTAAGGAATGCACATCGGTTCCTCTTGGTGCACATTCACTCTCTCAACCCTCACCTAACAACAAAAACGAGAATGCAAGATGGTTCTCTCACTCCTCTCAGCAAAAGCGAAAATGCACGATTACACAAGAAATTGAATAATGCAGGATTCCCAAAACTTCATCAAATGTATTAGAGGATTGAATCACTTCTTAAACAATCAAGGCGATCTTATACAAACGGTAAATGTCGCTTTATTCTTTTGAATTTCTCTGTGCAATCAGATTGGCAAGAGAAATTTGTCACAACGTTTACTGACACAACTAACTATTCACTAAAATAGACATCGCCATTATTTACTTAGACTAGCAAATGCTTTATTACAATAAACGACTGACTGACGGTGACAACGATAAGAAAACTATTATAGCATTACTTCTCCTTCTCACCTTGCTTGCTGCAGATGACTTGTACTTTGTTGTGTGCTTCGTAAGGAAGGTTGACATCCTTCCTTATTGGTTCAATTCCCAAGGAATTTAAATAATGAACACTCCACATAGGCAAAGCTTTTCAAATCAGAATAGACATCTTCCTCTCCACTATTCACGATGTCAAACAATAATTTCGCTTACAACAAATTCTTTGAGCCATTTAGTGGATCAACGCATACATATATTATACAAATACTCAAAGTCTTCAACGAAGAGTAAAATGTCTCAAAATCCCCAGGGTATGAACTGAAATTCATAGGATTCCTTCTTCTAGTTTTCAACTTTCTTAAACGTAAAAAAAAAAAACTTTCTTGCATCGATCTCGGTCTGGACATCCTTGGGATCCTTTCCATCCATCATACAGTTGATGAAAGGCATGTAGCTAGAATATCGTTCAACGTCCTAATCAATTCCTTCACCATGGACCTCATCTCCAGAACAATGCGATGTTACTAGCTGGATTCTTCTCTACGAGCTGAAGGTGTTTGGTTTTGCTATGTTTGGCTCAACATTCACTGCTCTGATTGCTATGAATGATGGTTCGACTTAACATTCTTTGCATTAGTCAACCATTTGGTATCCCTACATTAGTTGCAGGATAAATTTAGGGGAAGTGGAACCTGACAAGTATGGTCATCGGGTTCCGACAAAATGAAGGTAGTACTCTCGGCCTCAATGCACTTACAGCTGAGCATAGTTTATACGTTTAATCGTGACATTTGCACATAGTTTTTATTGTTCATTGCTGCGACTTTCAAGAAACCTTTTTTCGGCCTTGCTTTTTAACTCACCTTCATACCATCCTCACACGTGTAGACTACCTCTTGCCATACATTCCATCCTAGCTTGTTCTGGAAGCTCCAATCGATCCCGACGATTTCTTCTTCACTAGATCGATTCGATGGACAAAACAATCTAAACAATCTACTACAAAGAAATAACAACAATCTACTCTCAACAATCTACTCTACTCTCCTACATTTCCATTTCCCTTCCATTTCCCTGGGCCCTCCCGTGAGGGAGTCAAGCCCAGTCCCGCTCTGATACCATATTGGGAAATGTGAGAGGGAGAGTAGAAATAACTACAAAAACTTAAAATTGTGCTAGCTAGTTGGAGAGAATATCTCAAAACAACTAGGCTTCAACAACCTCCTAAAAACTAGGAACATACTCCTAGTAGAGACTAGAACTCTACATAATAATGACCAATAAACTCAATAATTAAATACGATCACACCAAAGACAAGTGGGAGTTACATATCCCAACATTTCCCTCCACATTTCATTTCATGAGCATGGCAAGAAGATACATAAAAAATCTATCGATGAAAAGTTAAATTGTACACAAAGAGAAATGCACTTGTGAGGAATAACTATTAACATTTGGATTTTGGATTTTTAAGTTGCAAGGCGTTTGTTATATGAAAACAAACTTCACCCAATTTGTTTACCCAATTGATGGAAAAATGGCATATGTTCTCCGTCTGTTTTTGCATTTTCCATTTTATGTGACCATAATAATGATCGGCTAGTAGAGCAATAGTGGGTTGGTGCTCCCCGACTCGATGAACATCTCGAGGGCCTTGGTGAGCATCTGCATCATGGCGATGATAGACCCTGGAAGCAATCACGATCGGATATAGATTACCTCAATGTTCTTGAAGTTGTTGTTGGTACTCCATGTGAGCTCAAGTGCTGAATTTGTGCATGAGGCCACATCTTCTATTGGGTTGGTGTAAAAATGGGTCGGGCATCAACAAATGAAATAACATAAGAATTATTCATAGCAACGAGTTGAAACAACCAAATATATTGATTCTATTTGGGGCCCGGAGGTGGCATATATTGGAAAAGTACCCATATTGTCCAACATCGTTGACATTAGCATCATGGGCATATACTTGAACAACACTAGCACCAACAATGACAATGACAGAGAAATGTCTGGGGCAAACTGTATCAATGGTATCACCAACTCAAGAGAATTGCATCGATTCATGATCATCAACCATGGAAACAATGCTATGTGTGTTATAGATTTATTTGGAAGTTGATGATAGGAGACTCATATATTGAACATTCAATTGTTGTAGATTTTGATGGCAGTGATGAGGCAAATGGGCCTATGGTGTGGGAGGTTATCAAGGTATGGTCACCTACAAAATAGGTGGAAATCAATTAGTTGGGGATATAAAAACCCTAGTCCCAACCCAATTCAAGAACCAACAATGAAAATATTCGCCTACTAATTTTGGGGGCCATCCCTAGTCAGTTGGGCAACCTACACTACTTGAATTAATTCATTTGGTCCCATTGTCTCACAAATCTTTCCAATGACATCCACCACTGGCCCAACAAAGACAATATTGATTTATTTCTTCAAAAAAGGAAAGGGAGTTTGGGGATCCACTATTTTATTTAGAAAGAGTAATTGAAAGGAAGTATGAGGTTCCACTATTTTATTTAGAGAAAGCAATTGATTTGTTCATAATGGGAAGGAAAAATTGAGTACTTCAAATGTGACGTGGTAACGATCAATGGCCCCATACTATTGCAACTTAGGTCATCGCTCGATTGTACACTTCTTATGGCAGTGTGTTCCTAAAGTCAATTTCCAAGACACTTGTAGCTTGTAGACGAACCATCAATAGTCCTTCAAGTAATATAAACATACAGGTTTGTCTAAACATAGAGAGGTGGATATGGATCAATGGTTGTAAAGAAAATACACAATCTTGTTCCATCATATATGATGTCCTTTATCACAATGTATGTGACATGCAACAACTTTGAGCGAATGCAAATGGTTGGTTTGGTTAGTTCCACATCATTACAATCCACACTTTTTTCTTCTCTTCATCCTTTTACCATTGCATGAGGAGGTCAGGGAGGGGAAACACAACAACAACATAGGTGCTTCGTTTACGTGGCACCCAACCCACACAAAAAATGATAATTGTGATATTTTAGATTGAATGAATTGAAAACATGTTATGTGGTTGAAAGGGAACAATGGAGTTTGTGATATGAAAGTGTTGTTCTTAATGGGTTTTACTTCATGAAGGGTGGAGGCCTTTTATGAAGTTATGGCGTTTTTTTTAATACGTACATAACATTTTTTTTAAAGTCTCGATTAGAATGTTCTTTGTCCCATCGAATTATTTAAGTTATCCAATTCAACAAGTTGTTTTTGTTTCACAACCTTATAAATAAATTAACATTCCTATTTAATAAAGGGTTGCAATTGTTTTTAATTCAACTTAGGGAAAACCCGACAATACTCATTAGAATGGTACTAGGTATTTTAAATGTACTTTTGAATTTCGTGATGTTAGACATGCTACAATAATAATAAAAAATGATTGAGCTTGTCCACTCGTTGCTTTACTCCCAAATTATTGAATAAAATGTTCAAAGTTGAAAAAACTGATTACGACAATCTATCCATGGGTTATCGTTGAACAACCTGATAAGATTTTTTCACACCCATTACTTGTTTACTTTCCATTTGTTAGTCTTCGTGTAAGCCAAATGTTCTTTGTTATGAAAAGAGGGTTGTTTTGCATAAAAAAATGGTTTGTAGATAGACAAATCCTGCTCCCTAGCTAGACTTTCAATATTCACACTCGGGTAGGAATGGTAAAGACAAATCCTACTCAAAAGTGTTTCCAGATAGATATCCATTCCTCATAGATATCTATCCATTCCTAATATAAAAATAAAGAATCTGATTTATACACAACCCCAACACCCTCTTCTTATTATCCTAACGTGGATCTTACCCTCTCCTTCATGTAAACAACACGAACACTAGGATTGCTCTCAATAATATTGAAATTAAATATTGACAAAAAAACTAAAAACTACACATGATATTTCTAATGGTTAATTTTTATACAATAACTCTTTTTGCAATATGTCTTTACACCTCATACGAAAACTTATAGTATGAAAGGCTATATGATGCAAGTTTATAAGTTCTGCCTGTTTCAGACCTCTTTCTTTTTTTACTCAATGGAGAGTTAGCCATCTAAAGTAAAGTTAGAAATCCGCCATCTAAAGTAAAGTTAGAAATCCGTTTAGGAAACTTGTTTAGTCAATGGAGAGTTGGCTAAAACCTAACGTTAGAATGTAACGCAGTCCCTATGGAGAATAAAACCATGATCTCTGTCTTTGGAAGGTTCCAACTCTTGTCTGCATCTGCCAACCACACTTTTGTCTGTATGTTGCACCTCTTCAAACGGTTCAAAAGTTTAATGCATCAAGCCGTTGGATTCTTGCTGCCTTTGTCCTGGTAATGTGTGAATTGTTGTAACCATTTTTTTATGTTTTTTTCGATTTGCACTCTGCCCTTTTTTTATACTGATTATGCACTCTGCCCATTTTTTTTATGTTTTTTTCGATTTGCACTCTGCCCTTTTGATTTGCTGTAACTGATTATGCCCTTTTTTTTTATACTGATTATGCCTGCACTTTATAATTTCTTTTTCATTTGACTATTGTGTTTCCAGTTATGCCTCCCGTTTTTTTTGGTTTGGTCCTTTTGAATTTCTGTTAATGGGTTTATGGGCTTGTTTCTCTTATTTCATTTTAATGCTATATATTTCCTCTAATGTCGTGTATTTGGTCTGGTTTTGTAACGCGAGAGTAAAATTTCTATGGGTATGATTTTTTTTCCATATTTGCGGTTCTGATGGGGCTGATTTAATGATTTGCAACTCGCCGTGGAGTTTAAGCGATTACTGAAAAGACCAGGTAACGAAATATTTCTCAAACAATATTCCTCATGTTAAAAACTAGGGTTTAGTTCGGTTCAGTGGATTATAAACCAGGGTTTGTAAAATTAATGGACTTAAAAATTGTTTTGAAATATTGAGAGATCATATATCCTAGTTCAAATGTGTGGGCAAATTCCTTAGTACATCGAAACTAGGGTTTGTAAAAATGTGTGGGCAAATTCCTTAATACATCGAAACTAGGGTTTGTAAAAATGTGTGGGAAAATTTCTTAATACATCAGCTAGAGTTAATATTAAATGTTCTTATATCCCTTGTTCTATAATCTGATAAAATATAAATGTGCATTTTCTCACAGTTGAAGGTTGTTTGGATTCAAGCTCATTTGAGACACTACTTTAGAGGGCTACTTTAGAGGGATTGGGGGATTTGTATTTAATGCAGTTGACAAATCAGTGAGTAGCATTTTATACCAATTTGACTAATTGATACATAGCTGAACAAAAATGGAGTAGTTACAAAGGCTTAGAAATGTTATGTAGTTATACTATTATAGAACGATGTTTTTTAGCAAAGACATAAATATAGCTATTCAACTTGCTCTATAGATATATACATATAGTACCAGCTGTAATATATATTACATTTTTTAAAATCCTATATTTTAGTAATAAAAGAAAACCCTTGTTCAAATTGCTGGCCCCGGAAGGTGGAACATATTTTGTTATGTAACTTTTTCTTCCATTTATACCGAAGTGAGATGAGACCATTGCTTTTAGAGAAATCTTCATTAAGGAACTGGAGATAGTGTGTGTGTAAATTGAGTTCACACAGAGCTTATAGATAGTCAGAGTTATTGGCAGTGGGTTCATTGCGAAATATATTCTGATTTTATTTGCATGGCAGGTTTATGTTGTTTTAGTCTTCTGATTTTATTCGCATGGCAGGTTTATGTTATTTTAGCCTTCTGATTTGAGTCTTCTATTCCCACTGTGCTTGGTGTTTATTTCTTTGTATTTTTATAAATGAGCTTTTTTCCCTATTTCTAAGAAGACCAACTAAATTTGAAATGCTTTTACCTTTCTTTTCCCAAAAAACTAAACCGGGTAAATGGATGTACCCATGTTGTTGGTGTGCCAACACCCTGGTACAACAGGGCTGTGCAGTCAGATTAAACTCAAATCCTCATAAATGTCAAAGATTAAGATCAATTGTTAAGTTATTTATTAGCATTAATAAAGGGCTTGCAAGATCATATTTTAGAACACAAGCTTTTAAAATTTCTTTTCTGAAAAAATGTAAATGTATGTAAATGTTTAAATAGAAGCTTATCATATTTTTTTATTCCATGAAAAATAATATATATTTGATATTCAGAAAGAAAACAAATATATAGCAAAGTGCCTTATATTTACTGAACTTAAAACTATTAAAAAAAACCTGTTTATACAGTCATCCAAAATGGTCTTGTCAACAAATGCTTAAACGAAAATTACAGCTAAGAGCTAGTGAGCTCTATTACATAGTTCTGACATCAACATTAAAATTTCTTACATTAAATTTTTTTTTCTGGAAAAAATGTAAATGTTTAAATAGAAGCTTATTATTATTTTTATTCCATGAAAAATAATATATATTTGATATTTAGGAAGCAAACAAAATATATAGCAAAGTGCCTTATATTTGCTAAACTTAAAACTTAAAAAAAAAAACCTGTTTATACAGTCATCCAAAATGGTCTTGGCAACAAATGCCTAAACAAAAATTACAGCTAAGAGCTAGTGAGCTCTACTACATAGTTCTGATAGCAGCATTACTTTTCAAAACCAGAAAGACTTTCCACTTTCCATAGTCCTTCAGAAAATTACAACTAAGAGCTAATGAGCTCTACTACATAGTTCTGACAGCAACATTACTTTTCAAAACCAGAAAGATTTTCCACTTTCCACAGTCCTTTAGTATAGGTAAACACTGCTTCAGGAACATAAACTTTTTCCAAAGTTTTTGTTAAGACCAACTACCCTTCTTGAAGGGATAATGATTCCTTAGGTAGCTTATAAGCTTCGTCCTTCAGTATGGGGTAAACACTTCTTCGGGAACAAAAACTTCTCCCAAAGTTTTTGTTAAGACCAACTACCCTTCTTGAAGGGATAACGATTTCTTAGATAGTTTATAATAAGCCTTTTCATTTAATTCTCTGAAGACATACCTTAGATAGCTTTCCTTCCTCATCTTCTTTATAAATTACATTCTCATCTTCTTTATAATTGTAATTTATAAGAAGTATCAACAATCTATCTGATGCAATTTTTAGTAACGACCATGAATCAAATAACTAACCCTATTATTTGTGCCTTGTCCACAAGTTGAAACTGATTTAAATGCAACGAAATGTTTTTTCTGAAATGTATAGAATACAACCATGAATCAAATAACTAAGCCCTATTATTTGTGCCTTGTCCACAAGCTGATTTAAATGCAACGAATTGTTTTTCTGAAATGTATAGAATACCTCCAGTACCACAGTTACCTGGAGAGCCTTGGCATGTACCACCAAAGTAAACTCCAAGGCACAGATTGATCTATAATTGGAGATTTTATTTATCGTGGATTCTTTAATGACATAGGCTTCCAGATACCCTCATAGGCATATCTTACCTAGTGGCTCTCCTGAATTTTGGCAATATTTCTTTGTCTTCAAATGTCATTTCATTTCTGGCTAGCCATATTTCCCATACTACAGTACATGGCAGAGCCCTATGATCTGTACCACCTCTTAGAACATTCATAAATTTTTTCCATCCCATATCCTTTTCCATTAGTCAAATTCCAAAGCTTCAGCCACACTTCTTTTGAGAAAGGACGGTGCACAAAAAGATGATCTATCAATTCTTCATTCAGTTTGCATAGAATGCACCTACTAGGACCTTGCGATGTCCTCATTTTGCAATTTCCCCAAGCTAGAACTTTGTTAGATAAGGCCAAACATAAAAACATCCTTATTTTTAATGGGTATTTCAACTTCCAAATGGATTTCCACCACCACTCCCTTTCTCCTACTTCTTTATCTTCCGTCCTAACCTCATATCCCACTTTTGATATGTAATTTTCCAAGGATTTATTTTTTGACTAGATAATAACATCATCTTCATCTTTTAATTTGATAGCATTGTTGTTTCAATTTGAAGATATTTTGCTGCCATTCCTCTCCTAGTTCCCCTTAAATGTCTAGCTGAAATACTAGTTCCCCTTGATTGTCTAGATGAAAAATTGTTTCCCATAATCAACAATACTGTATATCTCTAGCTTATGTAGAGTTTGTATAAAAGGTTTAATTAGTCTAAAAGTGCAACAATATTGTATAATTCTAGCTTATGTAGAGTTTGTATAAAAGGTTTAATTAGTCTAAAAGTTCCTACACATCCCATCCAAGGATACTATCCTATCTTCACTTTATTTCCTCTTCCTATCTTCCACACCAACAACTTCCTAGTCAATGGAAATGCTTTCATCAAAGTTTGTATAAAAGGTTTTGTTATCGCACAATCTGTACTTGCCCAAAGCCCAAGGCAAGTGAGACAAGATTGGCGTAACAAGGGGGTGACCTATCACTGTCACCTTAATAGGAAACCCCTTTTTGTTTAGGAGTATGTTAATATTACCCCAAGGGAGACGTCCCTAGTGACTTAAATCGCTGATGAAGCTAAAGCAAGGATGCAAAGATACCTCCCTCTCACTGGTCATCTCTTTATGTCTTAAGAGATGGAGCAATTGTAATGGATGAAGTGTACCTGCCCAAAACAAGACAACAAGAAAAAATATGGCAGTTTCAAGTGAAAAATGATATTGGTGCTTCAATAAGACAATAAACCTTTGAAATGTATGCTAGATGATATAAAATTGTAGCAAAATGAAAGTTTACAACAACAAGAGGTATTTTATAACAGTTGCAAGAAATATGCCTCGAAATTGCTTGAAAAGATAATGAAAAGATGGCATTTACTAGGCAGAATGATAATCACATGTCATCAATTTTAGAAGTGTTTAGCTAGAATTCAATTTAGATTATGTAGAAAATTTGTTGCATTAAGATGGTTGTAGCAATGATTTATAACAATAACACATAAATTAGTTGTCTAGGCTAGGTTAGTGTTAGTTTTAGTTAGTGAAAGCTATGAAGGTTAAGGTTTGAGTGTTGGTTTGATCTCTCAACAAAAGAAGTGTAAGGACTAGTGCCTTTGAGGGGTTATGGAGTCAAAAGTTCAACAACATTCATTTGGAGTAAGCAACAAAATGGTTATGTTTATCCAAGTAAAGGATGAACCTTAGAAGAGTAGTACCTTTTTTTTTTTTAACTGAAACGGGTAATTTTATTTGAATTTGAGGCCGGCTGGGCTTAGGACGAATCAACCGTCATTACAAGGGAACAACTTCCCGCTTAACCTGAGTACTTCATTTCCCATTCTTACATAGTTATGAGATGAGGAAGAGCCGAAACTACGAGACAGGGATCCACAAGGGGGTTTCGTCATTTTTTCTGAGCACTCCTAAAGGCATTAGGCAACCAATATTCGCCTTTGCATCTGCTTCCTTGTTTGATCCATGAAAGATGTGGAAAAAGCGAGGGGAGGAGAAATCTTGCAGCACTTGACGAAGCCTTTGCAAGGTCTTGTTGATCACTGGATTACTGAAATGGTCATTCATGTTTAAAATCTTAATTAGGATTTCAGAGTCTCCAAATATTTGTATTTCTTTAATGCCATTTTCACGCGCTAACTGGCAAGCTTTTAACAGCCCGAGAATTTCAGCTTGATTATTTGTTCTCTGACCAAGACCCCAACTGAAGTTGTCTTTTCGAATTCCATCCGAGGAGTAAATCACTCCACCTGCTCCTCCATTCCTTGGGTTTCCCTTGGAGGCTTCCTCGAAAAAGATTGAGGCTATGCCTTGCCTCCTCCACCAATCTTGAAAAACTGCATCTTTGTCTCGCAAACGCCAACCTGGAGTTTTAGAGGGGCAAACAATGGTTTGTTTTCTGTCTCGGAAGGTGAAGGTTCCAATGCATTTCTTTTCTTCGGGGAGAAGAGTAATTTCATTCATGGAGAAGTGGTTTGCCACTGTTTCAAGAAGGAAAGATTTTGCTTTTGCAACCACAGTTGGGGGGGAAGGCGACGTGTTGTTGAAGGTCTGATCGTTCCTGGCCAACCATAGTTTCCAGCAAATGTAATTGGGAATGGCCTACCAAATTCTTCTCCAGATTGGATTGCTTTGTTTCTCTTGAGGGTAACGTGCCTTCCATGAGGAAAATAAGTCAACCACCGAGATCTGTTTCGGAATTGTGGCTTTAATGCCTTGAAGGGAGATCTTCCATACTTCTTGGGCGAATGGACAGTCTACAAGTAGATGATCCATCGTTTCAAGTGCATTACAACACATGGGACATCTATGAGGACTGATGAAGCCTCTTTTTACTAGATTTTCACCTACTAAAACTTTCCTATGCATTAAAACCCAACAAAATAAATTTACTTTAGGGAGGTCGGGGGGGTCCCAGACCTGCTTCCAGAGGGTTGCTGTCTCGGTTGGAGCTTGAGGGGATTATAGAGTGATATAACCTTGGGCTACTGAGTAGAAACCAAATTTTCCCCAACCCCATTTATCCTTTGAGAGGAGGTGAACAGGTGCGTAGTCCGTCAATGCAGCAAGGGGGAAGGATTTTTGCTATTGCATTTGATTTGGGACGCCCGAGAGATCCCAGGTTCGCCATCTTCTTGAATTGTCCCATGCAGATATGTCTGCGATTTTGTTGATGCCATGTTGAGATAGCCACGTGCAGATCTCCTTGATATCTTCTGAGTCGTTGAGGGGGGCGTTGCCCATAATGTTGTCTTGCCACAACATGGTTTTTTTCACATTCCCTGGGATTCGAAATAGATGTTTCTGAAAGGGTTCTAAACAACGTTGATAGAGGTTCCAGATCAAAGTTCCTTTGGAAATGTTCACTACCTAGAGGTTTCTCATAGTGGCGCCATTGAGGTATTTTTTTTTTAAGAGATTTCTCACTGGGTGTTTGTGGTTTGCATAAAGATTCCAAATGATTTTGCCTCCCAGTGCTAGGTTTGCAAGCTTGGGGTCTCTTACCTGTAAGCCACCTTCAACATAGGGGCGATTGACAGTTTCCCAATTGACCAAGTGGTATTTCTTTGGTTGCCTTTTCCTCCAAGCCAGAGGAAATCTCTAATCATCTTTGTGATCTAAATCATGATCGCCTTTGGGGCCAATAAAAAGGAGGCCTGGTAGATTGGCAAGGAAGACGGGACTGATTTTATGAGGGTAAGTTTCCCAGCATTGGTGAGCCATTTTTCGCCCCAAGTTGAGATTTTAGCTTTGAATTTGCTTATAATTTCTTCCCACAGAGAAGCTTTGTTGGAGCCCAGAGTTAAGGGGAGTCCTAGATACTTTATTTTTTTCCAAGAAGCATAGCTCGGGAACCCCAGGTAAAGGGAACTCCGTTGAATTGTTTGTTGATCTACGTTCCACCCATACACTGCACTTTTCCTTTTATTGATGAGCGCTCTGGAGATACTGCAGAAGCTTTGAATTATTTCATTGAAGTATTTTGCAATTTTTATGAAAGCTCCACCCAGCATGAGGGAGTCGTTTGCAAAGAGGGCATGGCTGATTGGGTCAAGGCCCTTCATCTGCCTAATGCCTGGCACTGAACCAATCCTCTTTTCAACAGTCAACTTCCTGCGTAGAGTATTTTCCATTAAGATGTACAGGAAGGGGGAAATAGGGCAACCTTTCCTTAATCCCCTCGAGGCCTGAAAATAGTTTGCTGGTCTGCCATTTACTAGAGGGGCTATCCAAGGCTTTTCAGTGCATGCTTTTATCAGATTAACAAAATCAGAGCAAAACCCAAAAGAGAGGAGAACTTTGTGAAGGAAGGAGAGGTTTACCCTGTCGAACACATTTTCCATGTCGAGCTTTATCAACATCGCTTGCTCCTATCGTTGGTGGCTGGAGTGCATAGCTTCTTGGACCTGTATTACATTGTCAAGAATATGTCTCCCTTTGACAAATCCACCTTGCATGGGGGAAATGAGGTTTTCTAGTAGGGGCTTGATTCTATTTGCCAAAAGCTTGGACATAATTTTGTAAGAAGTGCTGCAAAGCGAGATAGGCCTGAATCTTTTGAAGGAGCTCGGATTAACTTCTTTGGGGATTAAAGCTAGGAAGGTGGAGTTAGTGCTGCCTCCTACTTTAGCTCTTTGGTGAAATTCTTTAATCATCCTCAACAGATCAGTCTTGATTATATCCCAGCATGCTTTGTAAAAATGGATTGTGAATCCATCTGGTCCTGGGGCTTTGTCAAGCTCCATGGTCCAGATGACATTGCAGATTTCTTCTTCAGAAAATGGCTTCATGAGGACTGAATTGTCATTCCTGCTTACGAGGGAGGGAATGTGTGAGAGGAAATCTGAGGTAACCTATTCGCAATCGGAGCCTTCTTCCTTGTAAAGTCTCTTAAAGTGAAGTTCTGTTGTGGCCTTGAGCTGATCAAACCCTTTGTGAATCAATTCATCTGAGGAGGCAATTTCAGAAATGTGGTTTTGGGAGAGGCGGGCTTTGAACTATGAAAGAATGAGGTGTTTTGGTCTCTAGCTTTTAGCCACAAGCTTAGAGACTAAGCCTCCAATGCTCTTCTTCATGGAAAAATGCACGGGAAGTTTTGCTTTGAGCAACTTGTTCTTTCTCTAAATCTTAGTTGAAGATTTCTTTGATCTCCATTTCAGCATGCAAATTTGATAACTATTGAACAATCTCTTGTCTGTGTCTAAGGGGGGTGTTCGTGGGATTTTTAACCCAGGCTTTCAGTGCATGTTTTGTTGCTTTTAATTTCTTCTCCCACACAAAGCTTGGAGACCCTGAAATAGGAGAGGATCAAGCTAAATGGACAGTTTCAAGAAATCTCTTCTTTTCTATCCAAAGAGGGTTGAACCGGAAAGGGATTGGGCCCATATTTTCTTCTTCTTCCAAATTCAAGAGGATAGGTTTGTGATTGGAAGTCAATTTTGGAAGGATCTTGGAAGATATTATCCTCCTTTCTCGTAGGAACGAGCTTTGAATTAAGAATTTGTCCAAGTGAGTTGAGATGTGATCAGCCCCAACTCTATTGTTTGTCCAGGTGTAAATTCCTTTCAAAGGCTTGAAATCAAGAAGGTCCCACTGATGGACTAGCTCCTCAACGAAAGGGAGCATTTGGTCCCTGCTACTATTGCCTCCTCTCTTTTCTTTTGGTTCGAATACAAGGTTTAGGTCTCCGGCTAGAATGATGTTTGAGGGAGAGAAAATCTCTAGAAAATCTGCTAATGTTTGCCAACAATCTTTCTTCTCGGAGTACCTGACAGGAACATAAAGATTGAAGAGTGAGAGAGAAATCTTACTTGGAATATGTCGGAGTTCAATGAATATCCAATGCTGAGTCTCGAAGGAGTTTTCTAAATGAAATTTGTCCTTCACCCACAAGGTTGCAAGGCCACCTGAAGAGCCCCTTGTGCTGATGACTTTCCCTACATTTTTCTTCCATTTTTTATTGTTGATTTCTAGAAGGGTGTCCCCTTCAATTTTTATCTCTTGGAGCAAGAGAATCTCGGTAGGGTCGATTTTCAGAAGGTCTTTGACTGCCTTGGCCTTCGAAGGATTCCCCAAGCCTCTGCAATTCCAAGAGACTATACACATTATTTACTGGGGTTGGAGTGGGAAGGACCTCCCTTGGGGGTCCTTCTAGTATTCTTTCCAATGGACATTTCAATGGTGGATTGGCTTCCTTGCATTTTTTGCCTCTCCGCTTCTTCTTCTCTTGCTTCTTTATGAGATTTTCTCCCTGCTTTTTTTGAGGGTCTCTCAAAAGACTCATCCTCCGAAGATCCAAGGATTTCCAGAGGTTTCTTTTTTATTATATCTGCATAGGAAGGGGAGGAGGCTCCAATTGGGGAGCCGAAATGGATCTCAACATTGTTTTTTCCTATTGTGGGAGGAAGGATCTGCTGCTCAAGTTCCTCGATCATTGGATCCGCGATTTCTGAGGGGTTGCTGAGGATTTCGAAAAGGTTTTTGGAAGCCTCTAGGATTGGGGGGCTGAGCTCCCTTCCCCAAGGGCATTCCCTGTGGCAGGGGCACCATACCCCTTTGGCGTCCCTTTCCCTTTGGATCTATTGTTATGCTTTGGCGGGGCTGCTTTATGAACCTGTGTCCATTGATTGCCTTTCAAGGTTTCCACCTCCTCCTTGACCTTCTTTTTGCAATGTCGGGCAAAGTGACTGTAGCCATGGCAATCCCTGCATTTAAATGGAAGTTGTTCATAGTCCAATTCTTGGATGAAAGACTAGTCTGATCGAATTTAATGCATATTCTTGCACATGAATATTGTTCCTTTCTGTCTACTTTGTCGATGTATTTTCCGAGGGTGTTTCCAATGGATTCTAGAGACTTCAGATTCCAACAATGCAAGGGTAGATGAGGAAGGCGCACCCAGACCGGAATAGCCGAAGGCACGTCTTGTGTTGGATCGAAATCTGGTGACCATTTGTTCAGGTACAAACCTTGAGGGCCCATAAAATATGGTCCATTCCTGAAGATGAGATTTCTATCTTCTAGGTTGTCAAAAACAAAAACGAAGAATCCCCTGCCAACCAGATGGCTTCTGATGCCTTCCTTTACTAGAGGACTCAAATTCCTCTGCACCCACGTGTCTACGGCTTTGGGAGAAGGCCATAAGCCTATGAACTGCCCAATGAGCCCCCACTCAGCCAAGTTCAGAGCAGATCTACATGTTTCTTTTACTGGTAAGTCAATTGAAGGGATGCTGTCCAATTTTTTTACGAATTTCTAGTGCGATTATGAGGCAGGTCGTTTGTTGCAGGCATCGACCAACTTTCTGAACGCGTCTTATCTCAGGTGGGAGAGGGGGTGGGGGAACCTCGGGGCCCCCTTCTGGGGCCATGGCGAGAGGGCAGGTGGAAAGAGGGCGCACCAGTGAATGCACGGGCGGCCTGAGAGCAATAGAAGAGTAGTACCTTAAGTCTTCTAAGATTCAATCTTTAGGGAGGTGAGCTACTAGAGAGTAGGCACTTTTAGGCCCTAGCCATTTCCTCCTTCTTAGATAATTGAAAGAAATATTTAGATGCAACAACAATTGATCAAGGCTTCTAAAGTGCTAGCACTTAAGGCTTTAGAAGCTTGTCAAAGTTAACCACCTTAGAAAAGTCTAACATATGTAGAGCAAAGAAGTAGTATATTAATTTCTTTACTCCTAGGGTTTGTCAAGTAAGCAATTTCATAATCTTTAACATGAATAAGAAAATATACCATAACCATTAAAATGAAATGACAATTGCATATTTACTTACTTCACCAAGAATAATCAAGCCATGAAACCCTAGATTGCC
>ML785525.1:101082-111932 GCA_009831015.1 Picea engelmannii | reverse complement strand
TTTCTTTGGCCATTGTATCTCATCAAAATCTTCCTCTGAGGTGAAAGGAAAATCCTCTGGAGAAAATACAGGAAGCTTTTCCTTAACTGGTTCATGTGTTTCACTGATCTTAATATCATCGTTAATCTCTTGTACATGGATCTTGGCCATTGACATATTTGGAAGGCATGCAATTGTCCCATTTTTCATAGGCACGCTGATATATGTTATATCCATCTCTAATGTACCACCCAACATTGCAACAAACTTCCTGGACAAAAGCATCCCCCATACATCAGGGACATCTACTACCACAATATCCATATGGATCACTCTCTCAGGATATTTACCAAGGTGTACTTCAACATTCTCAACTACCAAATGAGTGGGTATGGCCCTGGATTTAAAATTGCACACATTCCTATAAGGCCATGTATCCCTTAGGCCTAGTTGCTCCATGGCTTTCAAAGACATCATGTTGGCACCTGCTCCCTAGTTAAGCATATAGTTGTTGAGACATTTGTTATTTACTATCAATGACATAAAGAAGGGTGGGTATCCATCATATTGAACCCTAAAATGGTCTACTTGTAACATAATCGGAGGGTCTAGAGGTTCATCCAACACATTGAAATTTTTTCAAACCCTTCTTTCATGGATGGAACCTTGATAACTTCCTTCAACGGGATGGTTACATGCATCTTGGCTAATGCACTTTCCATGTCAAAATTTAAGTCAATCTTGTCAGACTTAGAAGAATTTTTAGGAAGGAGTATGTTCATAGGTGGAGGTTTTGGTTGTGAAGCTGTAGGTCTAGTAGAGAGAGGTTGGTTCATCCGTTTTTGTCTAGTATACACTTGGAATTCTTGTTTTTTCAACTTCTTTCTTGGCTCTTTATCAAGGTTATTGATTACCTCCATCCTAGCCCTTCTGGCTGCTTCCTTTATGCCCTCTTCATGTTCTTCAAGTGTGATATTAAGGCAACATTGTGACTCCTCAATGTTATGGTTGATAATATTTACTTGATCATGTTCACCATTATTTAGAGGGAATTCATGCTCCTAATGTGATTCTCTGCATTACAAGCACCACGGGTTCTCCTCAACCACATTTGTGAGGGCTAAAGTATTAGGGACCTCTTGATCGTTCTTAGGCTTGAAACCTTGAACACACCTTTGGAATTTTCCCTTATAAGGAGGTCTAGGCGCTTGTTGTTGGGATTTTTCTAGATTGACAATCCTATTCATCATTAACTCTTGGGTTTTTACCATGCCATCTAGAGTGAATTGTAGCTTTGCCAAGCTAGCGCCAATATCTAAAGCAGACTCAACATTGTGGACTACTTTGGGTTTAACATCCATCTTGACTCTTGGGGCAGAGAAAGGTTGTACTTTGGATGGTGATAGGTTATTTTCAATCTTCATAGCCATCTCGTGGGCTTCTTGGATTGTTCTAGGAGCTTTGTCTCTGATAAGGAAACCCATTTGTCCTGTAAAGGTTTTGGTGTAAAGAAAGAGAAGAAAGTTGTTTGAAGGGTGATGGATTGTTGGGATCTGTTGTATTAGCCTTTCAAATTTATCATGAAATTCCCTATCAGTTTCATTCTCCGCCTTTGTGATGTTGTTCAACCTTGTTAGCAGCATGTTAGGGTCTTCCTTGACACTCCATCTTTTGATGAACTCTTCGTATAATTTATTCATAGATGTAATATTAACATCAGGGAGACTGTTATACCATCTTCTAGCGCCATCATAGAGGGTAACAGAGAACAATTTCATTGCTAAATCTTCAGCATCATCACTGATGGGATGAAGTTGGAAAAAGGCCCAGAAATTACTCATATGGTCCTTGACGCTAACTACATCATTACCAGTGAACTTAGGCAACCACTTCTCATACTTAGGGGGCATTTGCCGAGGGTATTCTGGAATGCTTGTCATGTCTAACGGTTTAAAAAGTTTGGATGACCATTGTTTTTGGTTAGTAGTCCGATTTGGATTAAGGGTCTGAGTTTGAGTGTTAGACATAGTGTTTAAGGGAAGATTGCCTTCTAATAATGATTTTACTATAGGAGAGTCTCAGGGAGGATTGGTATATCTCTCTGAACTCAGTGGAGTCGCCAGATAATATTCTTCAAATAATCAAAGGGATGAGGGGATCACCCTCAGTGGAGTCTCCAGGAAAGCTTTGTGAAACAAAGGCTTTGGATAATGACTTACCAAAAAAGTGTCGTTCGAGGAAAATTGACTCGATGTCCCTCAACAATGGTGCCAAAAATGTTATCACACAATCTGTACTTGCCTAAAGCCCAAGGTAAGTGAGACAAGATTGGCGTAACAAGGGGGTGACCTATCACTATCACCTTAATAGGAAACCCCTCTTTGTTTAGAAGTATGTTATGATTACCCCAAGGGAGACTTCCCTAGTGACCTAAAGGGTTGATGAAGCTAAACTGAGGATGCAAAGATACCCCCCTCTCAAGTCAAAAGGTCTTTATGTCTTAAGAGATGAAGCAAATGAAATGGATGAAGTGTACCTGCCCAAAACAAGACAACAAGAAAAAATATGGCAGTTTCAAGTGAAATTAGTGCTTCAATAAGACAATAAACCTTTGAAATGTATGCTAGCTAATATAAAATTGTAGCAAAATGAAAGTTTACAATAGAAAGAAGTATTTTATAACAACTACAAGAAATATGCCTTGAAATTGCTTGAAAAGACAATGAAAAGATGGCATTTACTAGGCAGAATGATAATCACATGTCATAAGCAATTTTAGAAGTGTTTAGCTAGCATTCAATGTAGATTATGCAAAAAATTTGCTGCATTAAGATGGATGTAGCAATGATTTATAACAACAACAAGTAAATTAGTTGTCTAAGCTAGGTTAGTGTTAGTTTTAGTTGGTGAAAGTTAGAAAGGTTAAGGTTGGAGTGTTGGTTTGATCTATTAACAAAAGAAGTGTAAGGACTAGTGCTTTTGAGGGGTTATGGAGTCAAAATTTCAACAACATTCATTTGGAGTAAGCAACTAAATGATTATGTTTATCCAAGTAAAGGATGAATCTTAGAAGAGTAGTACCTTAAGTCTTCTAAGATTCAATCTTTAGGGAGGTGAGCTACTAGAGAGTAGGCACTTTTAGGCCCTAGCGGTTTCCTCCTTCTTAGATAATTGAAAGAAATATTTAGATGCAACAACAATTGATCAAGGCTTCTAAAGTGCTAGCACTTAGGGCTTTAGAAGCTTGTCAAAGTTAACCACCTTAGCAAAGTCTAACAAATGTAGAGCAAAGAAGTAGTATCTTAAGTTCTTTACTCCTAGGGTTTGTCAAGCAAGCAATTCCATAATCTTTAACATGAATAAACAAATATACCATAACCATTAAAATTAAATGACAATTGCAGATTTACTTACTTCACCAAGAATAATCAAGCCATGAAACCCTATATTGCCAAACAACTTTACCAAAAATGATCCAAGTTGCAAGTAGAAGACTCCAAGAGAGGTGCGCATCACAATTTCAGCCAATAAACCCTATGTAGGGCTCAAATTTCAGTCCACGTCTCTCCAAGTGAGAGTTGTTATGTAAAAATGAATGTACTTTATGTTTATTTATACAAAACTTTGACCCTTAATTAATTTTAGGTATAAAAAGTAAGTCCGACCTGGCCAATTTACAATAAAATCCAATTATTACATAATAAAAAATAATTATCACCTAAAGACATTTACAAGGATGACGTCATGCCATTCTAGGGTGATGTTGAGGCTTTATGGTGGAATGTTGAGCCTAAAATGTAGGGCACTTGGCCTCTAGAGGCCCCAGATGATGCCCACACATGTGAACATGCTCATAACTGACTCCAAAATGAAAACCCTAGCTCTGGATGACGTCCAGGGTCATGATGGTGATGTCCAGGGCCCTTATGGGCCAACGTCCATGTGGAAGAGCAAGATCCCCCTTGGTCTAGGTCTGTCAGGGTGCCTCCAAAGGAAACATTCTTCTTTTTCCCGGTGCAAATCTTCAATGTCTTTTTACCCCTGGCTAGGGTTGCAACATCCATCTATGGGATTTAAGCCCTCGTGAAGGTTCGAGCTAATCATTCCCTCATGTGTGCCTATCCACCGGGAAAGGTGCTGCAACAATAACAAGTACGCCCTCCAGGGGTTCATAAGTCACAAGGATCATAACATGTAAATCACATCCAATAATTAAATTACCCAAACATGTGCATCAAACCCCCTTTAACTCAGACAAATGCTCAAAGATGTTATACAATTTGACAAGTTAGGTTTGGAGAAGGTTTCAAAGTGTCCTATTGGGCTAACCTCCCTTAAGTTGGGGGTGTTTCCCAGGTGGGGGCTAATCCATGTCATGTAAGTGTATGAGGTGGCATGGGGTAAGTGTTTGGGCATGGAGTGCTTGTAATAACAGGGGAATGTAAGTCTTACCTATGGGTGCCTTTGTAGAGGGCGAGTTGCACCTTGTCATAAATGCAATTGTTTCCTAGCCCATTGATTGCCTTTTATTCTTAGCTTTAGTTCTTTTTATCTTTTGCTTTTGTGCTTCAAGGGAAAAGCTGAGTGCCACTGTCTTGGCTTGATGACTAGAGGTAACAATGTTATCCACAAACATTTCACGGAAATGAGAAGGTTGGCCCATGATGAGAACCCCTTTCTCTTGGTTATGCCTCTAAGAGCCACTACCCTGGTTTGGTGACCAGATAAGTGGTAGTGTCATACCACTACATGCCCATGGTCATAATAGGTCGGCTCGTGATGAGACCTCATATCCATCAACTAGTACCTTGAGTGTTTATGTATCTTATGGGTTCCTCGTTCTTACTGATAAGATTTTCACTGCTTTTTCGGGAATCCCTGGGTGAAGAATCTCAAAGGTTTCAACATTGGCTTTTAACTCTTGCCAGCTACTTTTACCCTTTGGGCCTTTAGCCCCTTGTACCCACAAGGCAAGGTACAACCCTTCCTATCATAGCCAATCCCAATGCCCAAACAAGGATAGGGGAGATGGAAGGAATAAAGATGGAAAGTGGTAAGTATAAAGGGATGGACGATGAATTTTCACAGATCCACCCAGTGGCAACCCATCCTAGAGGGAAATCAACTTACTAGGGAACAATGTCACCCCTACAGGTATGAACGAGAAAAAGTTTGTAGTTTCCAAGCAAACATCATGAACTGAAGAAGGATTCAATACAACATATTCAAGTGCTTTAAAAATCAGAGTGACACATACCATGATACCCAGACTCATTACGTCATGGAGCAAGACCAACTGCTACTTCAGGACCAGGCTGCTGGGATGGATACTATTGTTGGTGATAAATGGACTGCACTGAAGAAAAGAGGGGCCCTCTGGGGCCATGTTCAAGTCATCTGCCTCTCGGTACTCCATGTTTAGGACATGTGGGCCTCGAGATGTGATCTCCTTAGTGATCCTTAGGGTAGGGGATAACAAGTTTAACTAGTCTAAAAGTTCCTACACATCCCATCCAAGGATCATATCCTATCTTCACTTTATTTCCTCTTCCTATCTTGGACACCAACAACTTTCTAGTCAATTGAATCAACAAAGGCTTCTATATTGTAGAGGCCCCTTCGGTTGTCTACATCTTCTTTCTGATCTAGTCCTCCATTCTCCATGAAGTGATATATTTTTCATTCATAATCTTTCCTTAGAGACTTTCATTTTGCAACAATATCCACACGCTTTTAGCATCCAAAGCATGGCCAAACATGTGTATACTCTACAAGCCCCAAACTCCATCTTTTTCTGGCTTTGCATGTTTTTTCCACTTTACCAAATAAATTCCCTCTTGTTTTCTTTTACTCTTCCACAAGAAACTAAAATATTCTTTCCTTATTTTTCCAAGATTCCTTTTGGAGTGTGGGCTAAAGATAGCCAATAAATTGAAATCCCCTCCAATACTAACTTAACTAAAGTCAACCGGCCTCCTTTAGATAACCATCTATAACACCAACTTGTCACCCTCCCTTTAATCTTTTCATAGAGCCAGTACTAGTCGTTGATTCTGTTATCATTTGGTTTTAAGAAAAACCCAAGGTATTTAAGTCCAATTTCAAAGGGGATTGAATTAAAAGGCAACACCCTGTTGACCCCAAAATCTCACCCTTGAGATTTGGATGGTCAAAGGGATAGTCTATCCTTTCAGGCTGGAATTCAGAGGTTCATCTTGATAGCACATGACCGACATTCATAGGTCTTCCAGGAACAATGATTCTTGTTCTGGTCAGTTAGAGGATGGTTTCTTACAGGTGTTGAGTTCGAAGATTGTTTCAGTGATTTCTGAGTTATTACAGGATGAGATTTCAGTTCTAGGTTTGAGTACGAGAGACTTGCAATATTATGGGACACTTATTGCCCATGAGGATCTTATTGACCCCTCACATCAGTTATTTGACAACATATTCTTACTCCTTGTCCAATTCTGCTTCCAATGAGTATAAACTTGATGGTATTTGGATGACTTGCTTTTTGAGTGATGAGGTGGCACAGGTGATGATGTGGAAGAGTGAGGTGGCAACCTATGTGAGGCCCATATGCCTAAATATGGGTCCTTTTTCCTCCTAAAACTGGGCCCACTAAGGCACCCACCACTTGTCAAATGAAAACCAGATAAAATAAAGAAGTTTCCCAAAGTCATAAAGCATTCTAAAGCAAGTCAAAAAGTCAAACTGGGCGAGTTGTCTCCTTTCTACTTTAGGTTTAGCTTTTAGCCTTTAAATTTTATCTTTTCTCTCTCCCAGCTTTCTACTTTTCATGCTTTAGCTTTCTACTTTTTCCCTTTCCCAGTTTTCCACTTTTCCTGCTTTAACTTTCCACTTTTTCCTTTTCTCCCTTTTCCTTCCATTCTATCACTCATGTGCCCTATTTCTCTCCATGAGTTGCGCCCCTCTTACCTTTTTGGCCACAACTTCTCCATACCTAACTAGTTTTGACCCATTCGACCTCCATTCTCCTCCAGATAACCCCTAGATTTATCCAGATTGCTTTGGAAAGGTGCACTTAGCCAGTTTTAGCAGGTTTTTATGCATTGACACATGGCAGATGGATAGATTGAGACATGGGCGAGGGATATTGGCTATTTTTTGGCCCAGATTGGAAACATCAGGGTGAATTCTTCATGCAGTCAGTTATATATGCAACATTCTTCCACAGTTTACAATTTGATCACTCTATTGCAGGAGCATTACTACTCTCTCATTCTAGCTTCAAATTCTCAGATTCTTGGAGATTATTGTAACGGTTCATGGCTTTTCTCAGTGATGGAGCCATTCCTCTGATTTGACATGAATAAAGAGTCTTATGTGTTGATTTTGGCTTAGATTCTTGTTTTTGTATTAGATTTCTAACAAATTGCAGGCTTCTTGAAGCTCATCCTTCAATAGGGGTTGATTTGGCACCATTGGAGTGTTCTTTTCTTGCTGATTTCTTTCTTTTTGCATTCTATTGGTTTGTTCTGCTTAGGGTTTTCCACCAAAATTCATTTAAAATTATTTTTTATTCTAGTTTTGGGTGAGGTTATCTAACCGTCATCCCAAAACCATATTGTGCTCGTTTGATTTGTGTTTTGCAGGTACATTTTCATCCACTAAGAAACACACCCTAGGATAGCCTCCCTGTGGCTGGCACACACCAACCCAAAATGAGAGAGGTGTTATCATTCATGACCTTAGGATCCACCCCTGAATTAATCCTAGTTTGATTCCCTCAACCTACAATCGACCTAAAGCCTAGGGTGTCAAGTTTAGCCTTAACACACCCCAGCACAATGTCTTTCTACTTCTTCCTAAAGAACATTGATTAGAATTGAGAACTTACATATATTCACCTCCATTCCTGTAGCTTCATGGTAAAGTTCCAAGATTTCCTTATACTTTATAATTTCTCTTACTAATCCTAATCCAAATGGAATGACATCATCTAGAAATAATAAATAAGATAAGGATAAAGAGTTTCTCATGTTAATTCCCTTCATTGAGCCTTCTCTCTTACATGTTACCATTCTACTTAATCCCTCAACAACCAACATAAATACGAAGGGAGACATCAAGCACCCCTATTTGAGTTCCCTAGAAGCAAAAAAAATTCTTGAAGCTAAACCCTTGTTTGAGTGCCCTAGAAGCAAAGAAGAATCTAGAAGCTAAACCATTAATCATCATTGCAAATGATGTTGAAGAAAAGCATCCCATGCTTAGTTTTTGAAGCAGAGGTTAACCCTCCTTTGTAGCATGCATTTGGAAATAACCTGGCTTCAACTTGGAACCGATTTCAGATTGGAATCCATATCTGATGTTTTCCACCCATTTTCTAGTCTTGGATAATTTTAAGGATGAAAATTTATAATAAAATGTAGAAACTTGGACTAATCTTACCGGTCCTTAATATGCAAAATGTAAAATTTTTGGCAATAGTTTTGTAAAAATATTCAAGTTTATAAGGATTTTATAAAGTTTCTATAAAATTTTGGTGATTTTTGATGTAAAATAATTTTATTCTATAGAATTTGGGCGAATCGTTTTCAGAAAAAATGGAAATTGGCGAATTGTTTTTTGGAAAAAACCATGGAAAATTAGTCCATTGGCGAAATTTAGCCCCTAAAATCATCTATGTTTCTAGTTGACGATTCATGATTCAAAATGACTCAATGACTCATGACAAAGTATTTAGTATTTACTCATTAGATTAGAGATCGATAAGTTTTTGGACTCTAGAGGATATTTACAACCTCAATATTTATGTATCATATTGTAATATATCAATTACTTTCTTAGAACTTTAACTTTATGTATCTCAAAGCTTATAATTTATGTACCTTGATGTCATTTTTCCTATTTGCAACTTACATGCAATATCAATGAACAAACTTGCATATTTGGTGTACTTGTTTATATATATATATATATATATATATATATATATATATATATATCTAATTTATGTACCTTGATGTGATTTTTCCTATTTGCAACTTACATGCAATATAAATGAACGAACTTGCATATTTGGTGTCTAATTGTTTATATATATATATATATATGTTAATTTTTGAATCATTTATGATTTTTAAAAAGTTTTCAAGTTGACTTGGTTAAGGGATTGTTGAGTTTGAGTTTGACTACTTTGGATGGCAATGAGTAAAGGTATAACTTCAGCTTTTGAAAATTTGACCCCAATTTGAATCACTTTCCCAAAAAATAATGTGATCTTCGTTTCTATAAAGCATGTACTATTGTAGCCAACTCTAGATAACTAGGAAAGTCATAGTAGTTCATAAGGCTTTAACTTCCATGATTCAAAAACGACAACTTTATTATTTGGGTCAACGCACCTCATACTTGAGTCACACATCAATGCAGACAATGAATTTGCCTTCAGTTTTTGAATTCATTCTTGAGTCACACATCAATGCAGACAATGAATTTGCCTTCAATTTTTGAATAATTTATGTATTTTTAAAATTTTTTAAGTCGACTACAAGTTAAGGGATCACTGAACGAAGTATGGGTTTGACTACTTTGGATAGAACCGAGTAAAGGTATACTAAGCTTTTGATAATTTGAACACAACTTGAATCATCATCCCAAAAAATAGTGTTTCCGTCTATGAAAAGCATGTACTGATGTATCCAACTCTAGATCACGAGGAAAGTCGCGTAGTTCATAAGGCTTTAACTTCCATGATTCAAAAGAGAAAACCTTATTATTTTGGGTGAACACACATCGATGATACTTGAGCCATACATCATTGCAAACAATGAATTTTCCTTCTATGTGTGATACCTCTAATGCAGTGGCATTAGTTTAATTGCCTCAAAGGTTTCTTTACTTTGTGAGATCCACTTGAACTTTTTTTTTATAATTTTCCGTTTAATGCATTTTTGATGGAAACTCACTAGGTATTTTCATTCATTTTGAGGATACTACCCATGGTAAACTAGATTCTGTAGAAGATTGAAGCTTTATCATGTCACTTACAATAACAAAACTTGGGTGCAGAGGATAACAATTCATCACACAACCACTCAAGCTAGACCTAATTGATAACCACTTGAACTTCCTTTTTTTTTTTTTAGGTACTTCCCTGATGGAATACACATCCTGAGAAACCCTCTAGGTACTTCCCCTCATTTCGAGGATGGTATGGGAGGTAAACCGACCGGTTGTAGTCTTGGCAACCTAACCTGATAGGGACATCAAGGGAGGTCCAACAATATCTATAGCAGTGTTTTAAAAATCATCAAATCGGAACCGGAACCGGCTTGTTTGACTAGTTAGTAGGGTGACCGGTTCGAACCGGGAGAAAAATCGAATCGATCGTCTGGTTTATGACTGAACCGGGCGGTTCGGTACCAAATCGGTTGGTTCCATCATAAACCGGTCGGTTCGGTCTGATTTTCCTGAATGACGCCCGCGAACATGAACAAGTTAATTTTTTGTTTGTTTTTGAAACCCCTTACCCCCTCTAAACCCTAACAACAAGCTATAAAGACACAACAACCCCCTCTAAGAGCCTCACACCTCTCTCATTCATCATTTGGGAGATTTTGGGTTCTGGAGCAACATTGATTTTTGAAGGGCAACATTGAGGAGCTTATTGGGCAAGTGTTTTGGGCAGTTTGTGGTGGATTTGACATCTCAACTAGGAGGCTATAGTTCATCTTCAAGTTTGGAGGAGTTTGGAGAAGACTCTAGAGGTATGTTGAACAATTTCCACTCATTTTTTTTCCATCTTGAAAGTTGAATCTTGATTGTTGAATGTTTGAAAGTTTGAAACTTGTAAGAGTCTAAGACAAGGTTCCTTATTTGCATTTTCAGATTGCTTGCAT
>ML785525.1:24060-83795 GCA_009831015.1 Picea engelmannii | reverse complement strand
CTGGGTTTTCTTCCCCTAGAGGGTTTCCCAGGATAAATGTTGTGTCTCTTGTGAATGTGTATTTCTCAGTGATCTTGTTCTTATTATGCTCTTATCTAATGAAATGCAAAGAACTATAATAATGGCATAAACATTAACACTGTGTCCCCTCCCACACCTTTTACCTGCCTTTTCTTTCCCGACGAGGTTGCGTGTGGCACGAATTCCCCCACGGTGGTCAAGTCTGAGGCCTCCATGGATGGGCGGTTCACCCCCATCCCTCATTAACTCGTGAGGAGCCTCTTCACCTACCATCCTGGTGAGTAATTCATTTCGGGGCCAGCGAGCCGCTCTTGGTTCTCCGGGCCAATGAAGACCAAATACGGTATTGGTTTTAGTGGAAGTTAACGCCACCATTCCGGGTGCCTTCCACCACCTTTCTTTAGCCATTGTGGTCTCTTTGTCAGCACATCCCCCTCTCAGCAGTTATATATATATTCATAACATTATTTACATTCATGGACCTTTTTACTAAGGTCCATTCAAATCACACATTCACATCTTTGAGTTTGCCATAGTTCTTGGCCAGTATAATTATTTTTATAGACTGGGGGAAACAGGGTCTTACAATTCCCTCCCCCTTAAAGGAACATCATCCTCGATGTTCTGTCTATCATCATGACATGTACGTACAGAGGTAAACAAAATTGGATATGCCTGTTTCATGGCATCTTCCATTTCCCATGTAGCCTCATCTGGGCTAAAATGTCTCCACTGCACCTTGACCTGTGCGATGGTTCGGTTCCAGAGTGGGGTTTCCTTTTTGTCCAGTATGCATTGAGGTTCTGGTAGAAATTCTCCCTCCAATTCCCCCTGGATCACATACCAGTCAATTATATGATTAGAATCATGTACATATTTCTTCAATAATGAAACATGGAAAACATTATGTGCTTTTACTGTGGGAGGAAGTGCTAGCCTGTAGGCTATGGGTCCCACTCTATCTAGAACCTCAAAGGGTCCACAATACCGAGGTGCCAACTTGGCACAGGCTCCCATTTTCAAGGAACTCTTCCTGGGCCTAACTCTGAGATATACATGGTCTCTCGTCTTGAACTCTCTTGGAGTTCTCTTTTGGTCAAGATAACTTTTATGTCGACTCTGTGCGACCTTCAAGTCTTGTTTTATCTGAGTCACTTGCTATTCCATTTCTTTCAACATGTCAGGTCCAAAATAGATTTTGTTTACGGGATTATTCCAACTAACAGGAGTGTTGCACGACCTACCATATAGGACTTCGAAGGGGCTCATCTTTAAGGATTCTTGGTAGTCGTTGTTGTAGGCGAATTCCACCAGTGGTAGGTAATCTTCCCACTTCTTAGGTTGATGCATTACATGCATTCTTAACATATCTTCTAGTATTTGGTTCACTCTTTCTGTCTGTCCATTGGTTTGAGGGTGAGAGGCAGTGCTAAACAACAACTTGGTCTCTAAACCAGCCATCAATGACTTCCAAAAGTTGGAAGTAAATTTTGTGTCTCTGTCAGACATGATCTCTTTCGGCATACCATGCAGTCTGAATATCTCCTTCATGAATACCTGAGCGATGTCTATTGCCTTGCAAGTTGACTTGACGGGGATAAAGTGAGTAGACTTGCTCAATTTATCCACCACTACCATAATGGTGTCATTCTGTTTGGTCGAGGTTGGTAATCCGGTGATGAAATCCATGGAGATGGTTTCCCATTTTCATTTCGGGATTGGTAGAGGTTGTAATAATCCTACTGGGTGTCGGTGTTCTACTTTTACCTATTGGCATTCTATGCATTTGGCTAGTTACTCAACTATGTCTTTCTTCAATCCAGGCCAGTAGAATTGTTTCCTGGTGGCCGTGATCATTTTCTGATATCATGGATGACTAGTATAGGGTCTTTTATGTAGTTCATCCATAATGAACCTCTTCAAGTCGTCACAATTTGGAATATACAGTCTGCTTCAGTAAGTGAGTAGACCTTCTTCTGTCATCTGGTGGCCTTCATACTTTATCCCTGTGGGTTCTTGCTGCAGGTACGAGGTCATGGTCTAGAAGAATGTGTCTGTCTCTTGTGCATTTCTGACTCTTTCCTTGACATCCGTCTTACAGGTGCTCACCGCTACCAGGTGAATTGTTTTCATACTTCTGCTAAGGGCATCGGCCACCCTATTTTCCTTTCCTTTAATGTGTTTGATTTCAAAATCAAACTCGCTAAGGAGGGCCATCCACCTAGCTTGTCTAGCATTGAGCTTTGGTTGGTCGAACATATATCGCAATCCACAGTGATCTGTCATAAGTACAAATTTTCTTCCCAGGAGGTAATGCGTCCACATTTTCAAGGCATGCACTATGGCAACCAGCTCTAGATCATGGGTCACATAGTTGACTTTGTGCTCATTCAATTTTCGGGATTCATAGCATACCACACTTCCTCCTTGCATAAGAAATCCTCCGAGCCCTTCCTTAAAGGCATCTGTGCACATGAGGAAGTCAGATTTAGGTTCGACGATCTTCAGCACGGGTGCATGGGTCAGTAGATGTTTCAGGGTTTGAAATCTTTCTTCACATTTTTGTGTCCACGTGAATTTTGTCCCCTTCTTCTGGAGGGAAGTGATTGGACATCGAATCTTGGAGAATCTTTTTATAAATCTCCTATAGTAACCTACTAATCCCATAAAGGATCTGATATCCAAAACATCCTTTGGGGTAGGCCACTCCATGATAGACCTGATTTTGTCAGGGTCTACTGCTACTCCTTCTTCGGATAGCACATGGCCCAAGTAATGTATTTGCTTCTGGAAGAAATCACACTTGCTAAATTTGGCATAGAGATGATGTTCTCTTAGCACTTGCAGCACAAGCCTAAGATGCTCTTCGTGCTCTTTTCTATTCTTGGAGTAAAATAATATATTGTCAATAAAAACTAGTACAAATTTGTCTAGGAATTTGTTGAGTACATTGTTCATCAAGCACATAAAAGTGGAAGGGGCATTGGTTAACCCAAATGGCACTACCACAAACTCATAGTGACCATATCTTGTCCTGAAGGCAGTTTTGGGGATGTCTTCACCCTTGATTTGGACTTGATGGTATCCAGACCTCAAGTCGATCTTCGAGAAAATAGACACACCCCCCAATTGATCAAACAGGTCATCGATCCTGGGCAAGGGGTACTTGTTCTTTATGGTTACCTTATTGAGTTGTCTATAATCTATACACAGTCTAAGGGTACCGTCCTTCTTTTTCACAAATAGGACTGGTGCTCCCCATGGAGACACGTTGGGCCGGATATAGCCCTTATCCATCATTTCTCTTAATTACAATTCGAGTTCAACTAATTCGGGTGTGCTCATCCGTTAGGGTGTCCTAGACACCGACACCACTCCTGGTGCAAGTTCTATTGAGAAGTCTATGTCTCTTCTCGGAGGTAGACCCAGTACCTCTTCCGGAAACACATCTCTGTATTCTCTCAGGGTAGGGTGGTCTTCGAGGCTTGGTTTGTCATCTTCAATAGTTTTCAACACCTGAATTGCATATAGGGGACATCCTTTTCGGCAACACTTTCTCATTTGCAGAGCTGATATTTGTCTCACCCAGATAGGTTTTCGGATCCCCTGAAGGGTTATCCTTTTTCCTTCTTTACTTACACATTTTAAGGTTTTATGGTAACAATCCAATCTGGCTTTATGGGCGGCTAGCCAGTCCATACCAATCAACAGATCATAAGATCCCAGGGGTAATATGTTAAGGATTGCTTGGGTGGGGAATTCACCCAACATTAATTAGCAGATTGGGATGACCTCTGCTACCCTTTTTTTAGTGCCAGTGGCTAACTGTACCAACCATGGCTTGGTAGGTTTTTGTGGCTATAGTTTACACTTATCAATAGTCTTAGGGGCTATATAACTCAAATTTGAACCAGGGTCAATGAAAATAGACACTAGATGGTTGGAAATCATACCCCCTATTTCCACCACTGAAGCTTAGTGGTCAACTTGGTTGTTATCCAAAGCTGCATAGATTTGTGGCACACTCCTGGCCACATCATTGACGGTAGCTTCCTGGATGTTATAAATTCTCCGACTATTCTGTTGTCGATATGGACAGTCTCTCAGTAGATGTTCTTCTCCGCAACCCCAACATTTCAAAGGTTCTCTCTTTGGGTTATCAACCTTCGTTGGTACAAATCTAGAAGTTTTATTTCCGCTCAAGGAGGGAAAATTTTGTTGGTGCATGCTCTGAGCTGGGAAACTCATCCTTGAGTTCTTATTATAGTTCTTAAATCCTGGGGATTTAATCCCCTTTCTCTAAAATCTCAAACTATTCTTTTGTTTCCATCCTTCGCGAGGTTTTGTTCGATGTCCAAACTGTTCATGACAATATCTTGCCTTTCGGATAGTGCCTTCTAGGGTCTTTGGCTCATCAAATTCAATTCTGTTCCGATAGTCCTTAGGTAGTCCGCTGATGAAATGTTGCACCTTTGCCTTTTCTGCCTTCATATAAGGTACATACCTCAGCAACTCGAGGAAACTGCTGACATATTCTTCTATAGTGAGTTGCCCCAGTTTAAGTTCATAGAATTCTTTAGTCTTTTCGTCGAAATATTTTTCCGATAGATACTTTTTCCAGAAGTATTTCTCAAACCGTTCCCAAGACAGGTCCTCTTTGCGAACCCCTTTCACATTCTTAAGGTCTTCCCACCAAATGGAAGCCTTTTCGTTCAAGTTGAAGGTGGCCACTCGGGCCTTCATATTATTTGAGAAGTCATGGACCTTGAAATACTTCTTTAGTCCAAGCAGGCAGGCCTCTGCTTCCTCTCCCTTCTTTATTTCACCGTCGAAGGAGGGTGGTTTTGCCTTCCCGAATTCTTCGAAGTTATGACCCTTGGAAAGATTTCGCTTCTTTCGTTTTCTTCGGGAATAGGAACTAGTTCCGCTGCTAGAAGAGCCCTCTGAACCGCCAGCTTCCTTCCCAGAGGAATCATCCGCCGCTGGTCCTTTACCTCTGGGATGGACCTTTTTCGAGGTGCTCCTTTCAGTGTGGCCACTGATATGACCATGTTTATGTACCTCAGGTTCGTGCTGCATTTGTCTTTGTAGGTCGGATAAGCTCTGCAGTAAGACTGCATTAATTTTTGTTTGCTTCTCTTGTTCTTTCATCATCCTCTCATTGTCAGCCTTGTAGATTTGTAATTCGACCATGAGACTCCTCACAGTCTCGACTAGATCTGGAGGGGTCCCTATTTCCCTCCTTTCGTCAGACTCTTTGTCTTGATTGTGGGAGCCTTCCCCCACCTCTTGGTGAGTCACCATTCTATACGTTGATAATTTCCCGCGGTTGATCTTCCGCTTGTGTGCAAAAGGAAAAACGTTGGTTGTTAGTCAATGTTTATATTCATTTATAACCAGTACATAATTCATATTTTTCTCATGCACACACAATAGGAGTTTTTATTCTTAACTTTGACTTTTTAATTGAGGGGGTCAAGATAAGGAGTTACTCCTGTTAAAAGTACTCCGAAAGGAGTCTTTTGCCCAAGCAGGCCAAGTGTTGTAACCATGCTCTGATACCAATTTGTAACACACCCACTACGGAATTCGAAAATTTTCGGCCTTTTTCATCTTTTCTCCAATGAAAAAAATTCCCGAATCCCTACGGGACCTGATACAGACCTTGCCATCCCTTATCCATACTCATATGATTGACGACTATGACCATAGGTCTTACCAGAGAGGTACTCCCGGCTTTCGCGATTTGGAAAAATCGCGATGCATGTATTCCCTTGTTCATTTCGGGGTTTCATCCATCGGAATTTCGTGTCTAGCGAACACGAGGAAAATTGACCTTTGGAGATCCCGGGTACCGAAACAACTAACACCAAAACCATGTGTGCTAGTCCATTTCGGGACTTCGTCTATCGAGATTCTGCAATATGCGAGGACAGGAGGATTTCATATCCGGGTCTCCCGGAAGTCGAAACTCCGAAACATCATAACCCATCCACGCTCTATCATTTTGGGATGTCACAAGTCGGAATTTCGGGAGTCGTGAGGACAAGAGACTTGCCTCCAGATATCCCGGGTGTCGAAACACCGGAGCATTAAATTCTAGTCACGCTATACTCCTTTCAGGGTTTCATACTTTGAGATTTCGTGATATGCAATGACAAGAGGATCTTACCCTTAGGTATCCTGGATGTCAAAACACCGAACTACCGTATCTCATCCACGCTACTATCATTTCGGGATTTCGTCCATCGGGATTTTGTGATATGCGAGAATCATGAGGTCTCGCACTTGGGTTTCTCGGGAGCCAAAACTCCGAAACACCAAGGCTTACCCACGCTAGACCTTTTTGGGATTTCATACTTCGGGATTTCGCGATGTGTGATGACAAGAGGTCTCGCATATGAGTTTTTCGAGGGTTGAAGTTCCGAAATGCCGATATATATATATATATATATATATATCCATGAGGCTAAGTTCTTTTTCGAGATTTCCCCAATCGGGGTTTCGGGAGTCGTGAGGATAAGGGTTCTTACCCTATGATCTCCCGGGTGTCAAAAATCCGAAAACGCTTGCCGACCGCCACATGTACTCTACAGCTGGATGGTCCAGGTACTTATCATGGGTCTTGGGATCGACGGTCCCGATTTCTTCGTTACCTGCGAAGGTTAAAAAGGGGTCGAGACATTAACGCCTGCGTTCCTTCATAAAATTTAACGGTCGTAACAGACCTTAGATCTTCCGAAGGGATCTCATTTGTGCATTTAGCAAGAGGAAGGGTAACCTGGGTACCGAACCACCGAAAGGTCCTACTCAACCACATGCTGTCATTTCAGGATTTCGCGGGTCGGGGTTTCAGGACTCGCGAGTGCAAGAAAACTCGCACCTAGATACTCCAGGTGCCGAAACTCCGAAAACTCTTAATTTACCCCCACGCTAATAATTTGGGATTTCGCAAGTCAGGTTTTTGGGACTTGTGAGTGCAAGGGGACTCGCCCTTGGGTATTCCGAGTACTGAAATGCCGAAATGTTGAGGTCTACGAGGACCATTCTCCCTCGTGCAAGATTTTAAGACTTAAACTATAACATCCTCCTTCGGGTCCTTAGGTAATTTACACCAAGTTTTGAAGACCAGAATGGAAGGTCTTCTCGAAGGTAAGGGAGTGGTCTCGAAAGGGTGCCTTCGTGGGGAAATTTATCCAAGGCATCAGGTAGGACAAACACAGGGACAAATCTCTCAAGAGCAGACTTGAAAATCTGTATTAGTTCATCATATATATATATATATATATATATATATATATATATATAAACATAAGCCATACATGGTCTTTCTAATAAAAACATGCAGCGATCATTTCTGATCAAAACACCATGCAGACAGTTTTATACTAAAACCATTCATAATTGCACAGACTATGAACATACATGTTAGCATATAAAGTTCAAGATACAATATATAACACTTATCAGAAAAACGCCAGGTGATGCAACTGCTGAGAGGGGTTCTCGTTTCCACCCAACCGTAGGCTCAGCGACTCCCAACGGATTTACCACTAGCCACCCCCGAGCTAGACCACGATGTTGGAGACTCTCTTCTCTGTTCTTTAGTGATCGAGAACGAAGGTTACTGTCCTTCTTCTCTGCTATCACTCACTCTATATTTTGTTCCATAGTTCTTCCGATCTTTTCTCCTGCTATCCCTCCCTCGCGTCCCCTCCCACACCTTTTACCTGTCTTTTCTTTCCCGGCGAGGTTGCGTGTGGCACGACTTCCCCCATGGTGGTCAGGTCTGAGGCCTCCACAGATGGGCAGTTCACCCCCATCCCTCATTAACTCGTGAGGAGCCTCTTCGCCTACCATCCTGGTGAGTAATTCATTTCGGAGCTAGCGAGCCGCTCTTGGTTCTCCGGGCCAGTGAAGACCAAATACAGTATTGGTTTCGGTGGAAGTTAACGCCACCATTCCAGGTGCCTTCCACCACCTTTCTTCAGCCATCATGGTCTCTTTGTCAACACATCCCCCTCTCAGCAGTTATATATATATATATATATATATATATTCATAACATTATTTACATTCATGGACCTTTTTACTAAGGTCCATTCAAATCACACATTCACATCTTTGAGTTTGCCATAGTTCTTGGCCAGTATAATTATTTTTACAGACTGGGGGAAACAGGGTGTTACAAAAGTTCCCAAACAAGGAAAAATGGTATACAAAAGACAAAGTGAAGGAACTCTTAGGACCAAAAGCTTCTCCATTGTTATGATCTGGGAGGATCATCTATGCAATTTTTGGACCTTCTAGCATTCATCGAGGAGGTGTGACCAATGACCTTCCATATTTCATTCGATGTTTTGAATCCAACTTGAATATGAATTGTTATAAACAATTATAAAATAAGTACAAGCACTTGTGTGAGGATTTCCTTCTAATTCAGATGTTCTAGATGCATAATTCAACAAGGGAGAAGAGCCTACCACCGTATGGGGAGTAGGAGGCACAAACATTGTTTAGGCAACAAGGTTGTTGGCTAAAAAAGGGGAAGGAAACAAGAAATGTGACACACCCAATGGAGGTGGAGGTGGAGACATGGTCCCCAAATGACAAGGAATAAGAGCGCCTATTGCCCAAGAGGATCCAACACAAACTTAACAGAAAATCTACAAATAACAAGAAATGTCTCAAACCCAAGGGAGGTGGAGTGTTGATATTATGGTAGCTGTGGGAGGTATTTACCTCCACGTGTAAACTTGACGAGAATAGAATACTTCGGGAAGCAAGAAGAAACCCTAATGAGTTGGCTAATAACCCTAGAAGACATGTCGGCTCAACTTGTATTAGGTTATTAGCCTCCAAGAGAAGAAGTCGGCCAGAAGAAATAATAATATATTGAACAGACAGATACCCAGAATGAGAAGTCGGCCCAGGCAGTTAGCCAGAATTACTATAAATACAGGAGGCCAGTCTTCATTCTAGCAGGCAGTCTTAGAAATGTAGAGCAACAACTTGTGTGCATTGCAGTGCCCAGTCTTGTGCGTAGGTTTGAGGAGAGCTGCCATTGCAGTTGCTGCAGCTAGCAGATCACGTTTGGCTTAGACTATCTCTTGGATAGGGTTTGGACTATCTGATCAGTTCTTGTTGATGCACTATCCTTGGGGAAAGGTGCGCTACCCTTTGTTCAGCTATCTAGCCTAGGGTTTGCTTCCGGAATGATTCTCTATCAAGGCTAAGGTGCTCGGAGGGTGGCTTCGACCTATGGTTGGGTGACAATAGGATTGTCAATGGTAAAATGAGCACATCCATTATATTCTAACAGGTTATGGGCCCACACCTCCTTCATGCAGTCTAACCGCTGGAAGGAAACATAGCCAAAAGGATATTAATCTTGTTGAAGCACTGCCTCTAGGGTTACTAGCAGGTGCAGTTGTAGAAACCCTAATTCTCTCGTTGAGACACCTTAAGTGAAGAGATTGACCTAATCTCCGGACAGATCAGTGCACCCTAGCCTAGCGCATCTCTTGGTACTCTCAGCAAGCCAAGACGTCAAGTTTGAGTTTGTGGTCAAATCTAGGGTTTGACCAAGTCAAAGCAACCATGACTTATTCTATGAAGTTAGAGAACAAGTTAGATGGAGCCTCTAACTTCAGAGCATGGAAGACAAGGATTGACCTCATCCTTGCCAAGAATAAAGTGTTGGATATCGTGAAAGGAAAGATCATGGAACCAGAGTTTTAAGAAGGAAAAGAGAAGGAACCACAGAATGTTGCAGTTATGGAGAAGTTCAAAGACGGTGACATCAATTCCATGAGTATCATAGTGGAATCTATAAAATACCACTTGATACCCTACATCTCCCATGTTGACTCATCGAAGAAGATGTACAATGCCCTAACAAATCTCTTCTCGGTCAGAAACATTGGACAAGTTATGAGTCTGAAGAATGAGCTCTCTGACATGAAGATGAATGATGAGGACAACATAACATCATACTTTGTGAGGATCTCCTAGTTAAGAGATCAACTACAAGCTATTGAATAGATCATTTTAGAGAAGGAATTGGTAAACATAGTACTCAATGGTCTTCCCAAGACATGGGATGCATTTGCCGCAAGCATGAACACAAGAAATGAGTATCCTACATTTGAAGAACTTTGGACTAGCTATGCTCAAGAAGAATCCAGGATCAGTGCAAAAGAGAAACCCCAAAAGAAGTACGATGATCAGGGATTCACAACAAGATTCAAGAATTTCAGGAACAAAAGGAAGTTTGGCTCAAGGCGGAAGTCAAATCAAGAGAAAGACATTTCAGAAATACAATGCTTCAACTGTTGAAAGTATGGTCACTACAAGAATCATTGTCCTGAGCTAAAGAAAAGGAAGGAGAAACACGAAGCATCAGTTGTCGAAGAAAAGGAACCTACAAAGAAGACTAAGCAGGATGAAAGAGACTTCTTCTTCTGAAGGTAACAATACTCTTCTTATTTCTTGTACATATCTTGTATATCTATATCCTGGAAGATAATGTATTCCAAGAAGAACTATACCTATGGAATAACAACAAGATAAGGATTGATATCATTAGATAATACACATGAAATGATGAAATACATCGAATCAATCATGAAGAGACTTAGAAGAAGCAAAGACAGAAAGAAGTCAGAGAAAGACTTATAACGTTTTGTAGAAGACAACAAGACAGAAGCGTGGACTCTGTTAGACATAGAGAGCCAATTATATATTGCAGAAGACAATAAGGATGCAGACGGAAGCATGGAATCTGTTAGACGGAGGGAGCCGATTATATGCACTCATACATGAAGCAAGGATTAGGAGGGATATAATCCTATGATCCATTATAAATGATGAGGTATGGTAGTAGTTGTTGGCCCTTGACCAAGTTTTGAGGAACACTTGGTCATATTTGACCATTTTTGGACTTTGACAGCCTGTCAAAGATGGAGCACCAGGCGAAGCAGAGATCACAGGATCTCGGCCCACTTTTGGGGCCCTTTTAGGGTTTGGGGTTAATGTAATGGGAAAGGGATGTCGGCCCATGGGTTTACCCATGTTTAGGCCTATTTTGTAACGTATAAATAAGTAGCTAAGCAATGTAAGAAGGGAGCAGAAAAAGAAGATAAGCTAAGTGCTAGTAAAGGCTTTGTGTATATTGTTTGATCGACTTGTAGAGCTGAGTGCAAGTGTTGTAAGTGCTGAGTGCACGGATTGTAAGAAGGCTCTGTGCTAGATCTACTCAGGGAAGGATGATCTGCCGATGTGTGTGCATATCTCCTGTCCTATGTGGAGTACAAGTGTGAGCTCTATGCTTTAACCTAATTAACCCAAGATAATAAAGAAGAAGAAGACTTTGTGGACATAGCCCCAGGGTGGGGGTGAACCATGGTAACTCTGTGTTTTGTGCTTGGTGCTTCGACCTGATGTGTTGGTTCCTTTCCATGTGTTGTGCTTAATATGATTATGCTCTGTGATTTGCTATGATATACTTACATAGATCCACTTTGCTTTGTGCTTCTTAGATGTGTGAGTATAGATTTGATATATATGAAAGTGCTGAGTGCTAGACCTATTTTGTTGTTGCTAAGTACTAACTTAACCTAGATATAAGTGAATGTTGCGGTGCTCTGTGCCATTTGTGGAGTGCCATGAGGGTTAAATACTGATGAATGCTCTATGATAAAGTGCCTGCTAAGAGTAAGAATCACAGATCTGTGTCCCAACTAAGTTTGCAGACACCTGAGTCTTGCAACCACCCCTGCCTCTACCTCGGGTGAGACTTCATCTGCTTCGCAGGTGTTGCTGAAAGGGCCAGTAGTTAGTGTTTTGTTGGTGCGTTGTTGAAGCATTGAACCCTGGGTCTACCCCTGTGCCAACAAATGGTTATGTTGCTGGGACCTGAAACTGTGATTGCTAGGAACTGAGGAAGAAGAAACTTTGTGCAAAAGAAATCTCTGTGCGTAGATATGTTGCCCTAGTGCGCAACTTTTTACTCGACCTGTGAAGATTTGTGCCAAGAGTAAGGTCAGATATGAAGAAAGAAAGATCAGATCCGAAGAAAAGAAGTGAGATCTGAATGCTCTGTGCTCAAAGAAAAGTAAAAGTGGAAATTTCTGAAAGAAAGAAGTCAGATCTGTAGAAAAGAGGTAAGATCTGTAAGCTCTGTGCTCTAATAAAGGTAAGAATAGTCAAAAGTCCTTAGATCTGGAAGCTTTGTGCTCTGTAGAAGTAAGACAAGTGAAATTTTTGTTTCTAGAGCATGGATCTAGGTATGTTTGATAGATTTTGTCCTAGCTTAAAAACTAGGGCATTGATAGATGAAAGAAAGTTTGATATGAATAGATTTGATAAGTATAATGATAGATATGTTATACCTATGCATAGAAAGAATGTCTGGACTAACAAATGGATGCAGGATCCTAGAAAGAAATTTTTGCAGGCTAGCCATTATGATCCTAGCGTGCAGTACAAGAAGAGTTGGGGATCATCGAAGAGAAAGAGAGGATTAACTCTTTGTTACAGTTGTAGAAGACCAAGACATCTTGCTAAGGAATGCCCTGGGAGAAAACCTAGTTGTCTTTGTTGCAAATCTTTGGACCACGACGTATTGGATTGCCCTAGAATGATCGCTAAGTTGGAAAGGCTGAATCTGAATCAAGAAGACCAGAAGGCACATCCAGAAAAGGCAGAAACTCAGCAAGAATCAGAAAAAATATTAATACGGATAAAAGAAACCTGAAGGAACATAAAGATGTCCGATTACTAGAGATCTTCAAAGAAAAGGAGCAAGTTGAAGCAAGAATAGGGGACTTCAACATTGACTATATTGTCGATGAAGAAACACAAGTGAACATTATGCCAGAAAGAACTTGGGAAGCTATAGGAAAGCCTGCCATGATCCCTTCCCTAGGAGGGACAAGTTTATTTCGAGGAAAGCTAGTAAACCTATGTGGAAGGCTCGCCTGGATACCTATGAATGTCAATGGAACTTCGACAGAGGAAGACTTTGAGATTATTAAATTTGTTGAAGACAGCACCCCGTTTACCATGCCCATAGGAAAACTTTGGATTGATAGAGAACAAGCCAGACGAAAAGAGGAGGAAGAAGTTTTGGAACAGAAGAAGCAGGAGTTAAAAGACTTTATGAATAGAAGGATCGTGCACTTGATTGAAGAAAAGAAGAGCAGATCGCAGATATTTAATAATAGCAACTCTGATGTCGAAGCTAAGAGAACACTAGAGGATCCGCAGAAGATTGAGCTACCTATTTTCGATACAGAAGAAGTATTACCCAGGAACCCTAGGAACAAATTTCAACAACGAAAAGTAACTAAGGCCACAAAAGATAAACATCGAAATGGTAAAAGCATTACTGAGACGAAGCTCACTGGGAAGAAGGCTAGAAAGTTAAGAAAGAAAAGGGTTAATACTGTAAGGTTACAAAAGGTTTTAGAGGATACTTTGTAGCAAGAAAAATTACAGAATTGGAGCTTCACCGGGATATCAGATCAACGACATAGAGTACTTCACCATGAAGAAGCAATATAGTCGTTGGGGCCGATATATCCGTTCGACTTCCGCTCCGAACGGTAAAAAAAACAATAAAGGTTCGCCATCCAACCATTGAAGCATGCCATAATGGGTCGAACAAGAGTTAATGAAGGATCGTAACCGTTGCCCACAAACCATTGCTAAGTTTCCCTACTTAGTCCATCGCGCCACGCACCGAGAATAATTTTTGCTAAGTGATAATTTGAGCATGAAACCTGAGATTAATTCACCCTAAGATCATTGCCTTATTCCCATACTATTCACTGTAGTCTCTGAATTCCTTTTGCACCCGAGCTAGTTGATCCAAGCTTACATGTCAGACGAGCTCAGCGTTGCTGAGAAAATAGTTGAAGAATTTTTAATTGACTTAATCACTGAGAGAGTCATGTCGGAGCGAGGAGTCTCTACAGGTGTACAGGCATCGTCCTCGGGAGCATTTCCAGCTTCCCCCTCAACTGCTTGAGCAGGACCATCTCGACCGCCTTTGGAAAGACGATCTAACCTCAAAAACAACTTCGCCACTGTGAAGATGATCCCAAGTATCTTGCCTAAGTATATCCCACCACTAAGCGGCACAGTGAATCGAGACACTTTACCTAGAGACTTCGACTATGATTTGGTCACTGCATACCTCCTGAAAGGGGTGTGCGCAGTTCGTGCTGACCAGGATAAGCTCACAACGCTGAAATTTAGTGATTTTAACCTTGGAGATCACAAAGTTTACAGTATGCTATCCCCGCAAAAGTACTTAACTATAACAAAAGGGAGGAACCCAAAGATTGTCCCTCAACAATGGACCCATAACCTCGCGCAGTCAACCCTCCTCAATGTAATGAAGATTCCTCATTTCGGGAGGCACTAGGAAGTGAATGCATGCGTCAGATTGTTGCTGTCCTACTACCACGAAGGATACTTATGGTTGGACCGCCGCATCACTGTGGATCCGATCCTGATCAATCAAATCATAGGGCTAAGCATGCAGGGCCCTGACCCGCAGGAGTTTTACCCTGGAAAGACCGCAAATCGCGCTCTCTCCCAATGAATAAAAGACACATATGGTGATGTAGAGAAGGGCACGCGAGGCTACAAGGTAACCTCCATCGAGAATGCATCAGTGCACCTCGGTTGCTAGATGATCACAGGGAAGTTAGCCCGCAAGAACAGACCCACACAGGTGACTGGATTTGTAGTTGACCTCGTAGGTAAGTGCGCGGAGGGACTACAAATGAACTAGGCGAAGTACCTTGTAAATCAACTAGAACTCGACTGTAGGGAAGTGCAAGACCAAGGGTATGAGTTCCACTTTAGTTGGTTGCTCATACTCATTGCTTTCATCGCCTGGGATCTGCCATAAGGTGTCACTTTTCCGGAGATTGAACCCTTCGAACCAATGGCCACGAAGTTCTATATGCTGTGGTACTCCAACGACATGAACAAGCATTAGCAGTCCAATGCCATCTTCCACGCTTATTACAACCAATTGAATAATGCAATCCAGTCTACACTGCGCCTCACACCAAACACACTTCATAGGTTTAGAACTTTGATCAAATTCAGCACGGACCGCCACTTCACCTATATCACAGCGCGCGCTGATGAGCACAAACAACAACTCCAGTCGTACTACAAGTTGACAGAAGAAGACTTGGAGCAGATTACCAAGGAATGGTCGGCGGACCTCCTTGTTCCAACGAACCCCGCAGAAATATCTGACGTGGAAATCCCTGAAGATAACTGGATACACCTGGACCGAGCAAGACTAAGACGGATGTTGAAGTTCAAGATATACATAACACATCCACAAAGACTACTTCAATCTCACCAGCGAAGGGAGGTGATGGTGAAGAACTAGGTGGCACAGAGGTTGAGAAAAACAAAGGTGAGGTTACTCTGCCTAGAGAGGAGGAGGATCCCTCTAAGAAAAGGAAGGTCACCCCACCAAAGCCCTCATCCCGAAAGAAAACTAAGACCACCCGGACTACGTTTAAGACTACCCTCACACAAGATGACTTCGACTTCTTGATCGTTGTGTTGAACGATGCCTCACTAGATATCACAAAAAGGCAAGAAGCGAAGCAGGAGGAGATATTCAACCGACTCACAGGCAAGCTTCAAGAAGTGCAGCAGGCACTCCAGTCCAGCCGAACCGTTTCTACTACGCCCTTGACAACAAGAACAACAGTAACAGTCAATGATCCCACCCATTTATGCCAGATCGCCGAGAAATTCGAAGCTTGCCTTCAACGAGCTCAAGAAGACACAGTGCAAGCCACCCAGGCTTTGGCACAATCACAGAGCACACTAATAGTCCAATAGAGGAAGGAAAAACATGACCAACTTGCCTTACAAGCAAAGTGGGAAGAGGAGAAAGAACAATTACAGCAGAGCAAGGACCAATTGCTAGCAGAGCAACTTGATGTACAAGAATGAGTTCACAAAGCACTTCGCTCTGTGATGGTCATTGAAGTGAAAATTGAAGAACGTGTCCCACAATAGGTGGCACAACTTGAAGAAGTAATCCAACAACTTCAATAGCACATCGCAGAACTGGAACTTCGTATTGTGCCCGAGACTCCCCAAGAAGTAAGAGATCTAAGGGAGGCAACTGCCTGTAGCGCAGTTGATAGGTTAAAAACCTTGGCTTTGGAATGTAAGCAGCTAGATGCCAGAAGCACACGGACTTATGAGAACCTCACAGAGAACCCAAAATTGTAGACATTAGAGGCACAACTCCAAGAAGCAAAGCAGCATGTAGATATGCTATAGGCGCAGCTAAAGGCCTTGACCCCAGTTAAAAGAATGAAGCGATTTCCAAAACAGTGCACCGCCCAACAACAGGTACACATGTTGCAAAGTAAAGTGATGTAAGTCTCTCAATGACTTCAACCACTCCAAGAGAAAGCATGCCAACTGTTCACTGAAGTTGAGAGCTAGGCAGTCGAGTTTGAACTGGTTGTCATCACCGCAGAACAACGCATGGAAGGACTAGTAAATGACCCAATGATCCAGGAGTTCACTGAGCAAGAGGTTGTCGCACTGCAACAGGTCGAAGTAGCTCGGGCCAAGCTCGAGACATTCGAAGCGGAGTTGATCAGACTAGAGTGACTTGGGACGAGTCACAGGTGAGTGTTGGGGGTATGTTGGCCCTTAACCAAGTTTTAAGGAACACTTGGTCATATTTGACCATTTTTGGACTTCGACAGCCTGTCAAAGATGGAGTGCCAGGTGAAGCAGAGATCACGGGATCTCGGCCCACTTTTGGGGCCCTTTTAGGGTTTTGGGTTAATGTAATGGGAAAGGGATGTCGACCCATGGGTTTACCCATGTTTTGGCCTATTTTGTAAAGTATAAATAAGTAGCTAAGCAATGTAAGAAGGGAGCGGAAAAAGAATATAAGCTAAGTGCTAGTAAAGGCTTTGTGTATATTGTGTGACTGACTTGCAGAGCTGAGTGCACGGATTGTAAGAAGGCTCTGTGCTAGATCTACTCAGGGAAAGAGGATCTGGCAAGGTGCGCGTAGATCTCCTGTCCTTTGCGGAGTATAAGTGTGAGCTCTGTGTTGTAACTTGATTGACCCAAGATAATAAAGAAGAAGAAGACTTTGTGGACGTAGCTCCAGGGTGGGGGTGAACCACCGTAACTCTGTGTGTTGTGCTCGGTGCTTCGACCTGATGCGTTGGTTCCTTTCCATGTGTTGTGCTTAATATGATTATGCTATGTGCTTTGCTATGATATACTTACATAGATCCACTTTGCTTTGTGCTTCTTAGATGTGTGAGTATAGATTTGATATATATGAAAGTGCTGAGTGCTAGACCTATTTTGTTGTCGCTAAGTACTAACTTAACCTAAATCTAAGTGAATGTTGCGGTGCTCTGTGCCATCTGCAGAGTGCCATAAGGGTTAAATACTGATGAATGGTCTATGATAAAGTTCCTGCTAAGAGTAAGAATCACAGATCTATGTCCCAGCTAAGGTTGCAGACACCTGAGTCTTGCAACCACCCCTGCCTCTACCTCGGGTGAGACTTCATCTGCTTCCCAGGTGTTGTCGAAAGGGTCGGTAGTTAGGGTTTTGTTGGTGCACTGTTGAAGCATTGAACCCTAGGTATGCCCTTGTGCTAACAGTAGCCATGAAAGACAGTACATGTTCAGTTCAACCGCAGAAGAAGACCTCTTCGAAGATAATCCTTAAAGCATCCCTCGTTGTCCATCCAGATCTGTGATCCTATGATAAAAGAAAGAAGTGAAATCTTTAGGGTATGGAATCTATAAGAAACTCCATGGACCCAAGAGCTAAAGGAAAAGCATGAGGAAGAACATGAAGATTCCAAGAAACAAGAGAATCCAGAACAACCAGTCATTATATCACAAGATTACCAGCTTGACATGAACTCACTAAAAGAAATCAAGCAGAGGAACAGAAAATTGTGATGAAGAACAATGTATGAAAGAGTTATGAATGAAAGCATTGCGAGATCTAGAACTAGAGGTTCTCCAAGATGGAGGGAGAAGACTATGATGATTACTTGTTCTAGTAAACTAAACATATCTCTACATGAGTCATTATATCAACATCCATAAGTTGGAGTTCTACATTAGATGAATGCAAAGAATGTTCTCTAGAAAAATTGAATAAAGAACGTATGAAGAGCAACCTCAAGACTTTGAGGCATACCAGAAAGAGACCCTTGTATGTAGATAGAAGAAGACAACTTGGTGGAGAACCTCCAGTGCACAACAAAAGCGTGGTGAAGATTTTCTATAACAGAGATATTGTATCAATATGATTACTCAGTAGATCAGATCTCATGATGACAGAAGAAGTGCCACATGGATATGTTCCAGTTTTCCAACAATGATATACTCTATTGATTAGAGCTACATGAAGCCTTCAGAGAAAAACCAATGTTCCAAACCAAAGTACATTTGAAATCAAGCATTACATTATCCGTGATGAAGTCCAGAAAGGAGAAAGTGGTTCTCCAATACATATCTCCACAGATGAGCAGATAAGTAGACATTTTGGTAAAGCTTCTATCCAAGATGAAAGAGTTTGCGTACTCAAGTTGGAGCTCGTGGAGATGACTTCCTTATTGAAAAAGGAAGAGATGACTCCTAGGTTGGGAGGGAGCACTGATGTATTATTGATTGATGGACAGTCATTTTTCAGTTCGAAGAATGGTCCAGGATGAGCAGATTCTTTCCTGTTCAGAAAGTGGACTAAGATTTTTGACGGGCAACGATTTCCCATTGTGGTTAACATGGGAAATGATCCAGATTGCTGATATACTATAGACACTGACTTCCCATTGTGGTTAACATGGGGAGTGGTCTAGGGAAGTCTCTCTTCTTGAGGGTTACTCAAGAAGACTGGCCCGCCTCGTTGGACAATGATTTCTCATTGTGGTTAACATGAGGAATGGTTTGTTTTGGAGGTTGGTACATGACAATCTTTTCCTCTTGTGGTTAACAGAGGAAATGGTCCGGATAGTCATTCCTTAGGGTATATTCATTCTCTTTAGGTTGCACTTTGTTTAGTGTCAGAGGAATGGCCCAGGGTGGGGAATGGTCTAGGCTCAACAATCGGGGACATGCATTCCTTAGGGAAAATTCATTCTCTCCAGGTTACACTTTCTTTAGTGTTGGAGACATGGCCCAGGGTGAGGAATGGTTCAGGTTCAGAAATCAGAACAATCATTCTTCCTTGTTTGAGAAGAATAAGGCAGATATCCCATCGTTGATGTTCTACTTTGAGGGAAAATATTCTTTTAGATCTCACAGATGTGAGTGAAAGATTGGCCCAGATGATTCAGTTTATATCATAACATTGTTTTTGTGCAAGTTGATATCAGATGATTGTTATGAAGATTGTATGACAGTAGATGTATACTACTGTGGTGTATGTGTTTCATTGTTCGTGACTATACATTACCGATCAAGTACTTGTTTGCTACTTGGTGTGGTAGTGTACCACTGGATTGTAGTTATGTACTACTATGGATAGACACAGTTGTGTTCTATTTTGTTCCAATTATCTTGAAGACTATCAACAGTTTGGTAAATGATTATCAGTCAAATGAATGATTAAAGGACATAGATTTCCCAGACGAAAAATGGTTCAGAACATCTACTCTTCTAGGACATATGTCCAGATTAGAAGAATGGCTCTTGTATCACTCTGTGGTGTGAGTGACTTATTCAACATTATGTCTAATTACTCAAATGGAGTATGGTTTTGAGAGATGATGCAGCTGATGACACTGATGGTGATGATGATGCTCATAATCTGTTCATGAGATAGTCTAGACAACTATGTTGATGCTACCGGGTGAATGGTCTGTTTTTGTTCTCAAGACCATTACCTGTAATACCTCCCTAACTAGGAGGGAGTGTTGATATTATGGTAGCTACGGGAGGTATTTACCTCCACGTGTAAACCTGACAAGAATAGAATACTCCGGGAAGCAAGAAGAAACCCTAATGAGTTGGCTAATAACCCTAGAAGACATGTTGACTCAAATTGTATTAGGTTATTAGCCTCCAAGAGAAGAAGTCGGCCAGAAGAAATAATAATATATTGAACAGACAGATACCCAAAATGAGAAGTCGGCCCAGGCAGTTAGCCAGAATTACTATAAATACAGGAGGCCGGTCTTCATTCTGGTAGGCAATCTCAGAATTGCAAAGTAGCAACTTGTGCACACTGTAGTGCCCAACCTTGTGCGCAGGTTCGAGGAGAGCTGCCATTACAGCTGCTGCAACTAGCAGATCACGTTTGGCTTGGACTATCTCTTGGCTAGGGTTTAGACTATATGATCAGCTCTTGTTGATGCGCTATCCTTGGGGAAAGGTGCGCTACCCTTTGTTTGGCTATCTAGCCTAGGGTTTGCTTCCGGAATGATTCTCTGTCAAGGTTAAGGTGCTCGGAGGGTGGCTTCAGCCTATGGTTGGGTGACAATAGTATTGTCAATGGTAAAACGAGCACATCCATAATATTCTCACATGGAGGAGGATATGTGATTCACTAATGACAAGGAACAAGAGCACCTCTTGCCCAAGAGGATCCAACATTGGCTTAAGAGAGAATCTACAAAGCTTTGAGAAGACACCAGAGGTTTCACTACCAGAAAAGGCCCCATTAAGAGATGTGGGTACCCTCATTGAAAGGTGATCATATAGGGTTCATGAATAGAATATGGGTGACTAGGAGGCAAGGAGGACCCACCATTGAATATGGATGGTAAAGGAATTAGGAAGGGAAAGAGGAGGAAGGAAGGGGGAGGAGAATTTGCCCATGAAAGGAAAATAAAAATGGGGGAAGAGGTATCTTTGATATGGAAGAGTGAAGCTAACCCATCAATAATCAATTTAACCCACAAGGAGCTACCAAAACAATGAACTAGCTTGGGACTCTATGTGGGGTCACAGTGGAGTAACTAAAATGTAACAAATAATTTACTAGCTAAACGACTTGTCTCACCCCAAAGGAGGTGGACAACTCAAGAGCTAGATTGAGATAGATATGGCACAATGCTCAACTTTAGGAAAGGTTAAGATAAGCCCAAAAGAAAGGGTTTAATAGTCTAGGTTGTTAAAATTGTGCATTTTTCACTAGACTTGACTTCGTTGCAAAAGAAAAACAAATGTTCCATTTATCTAATCATTTCACTGCTTTTCCTCTATAGACTAGTGAATGAAGGTAAAAGAGTGAGGAAAGGGAGACATATTACAATAAAATCAATGAAAAATATCAAAACAAAAGTGGTGCCTCAACTCATTGTCTCTCATGAGATTAGTGGCAATATTGTTTTCAACTGAGAGAAACAACTTGTTGCAAGTTGGATGAGAATCCAACGTATAACAAGAAGCAAATAATCTAAATATTAAACACATGTACAATAAATTAAGAAAAGGAATATGGACATGTTGTGCACCTATGCCATAAAACAATGGCAAGTCTCCCCAAACTACATAAAATATTGCAAGGAAAATGAAATGTTATGTTATGAGAAAAAAAACATAGTAAAATAAAATCCCAGATGAAAGAGAACGCAAAACAAAAAATGGGAATCCCCAAAGTGTCCTCGAAATCTAAGGTATGGAACCTCCAAACTATAACATGTTAGTCCTCGCTCCAAGCTCCAACCAAGGACAATGAGACAAAGAGAAGGCAATGGAAATGGAAGAAGAGTTGCAAGCAAGAGTCAATGGGAGCCAAACTAAAGGGGTGTTGAAAGGAGCATTGGCATGGGGTAAGGATACTAGATGTAAACTAAGAATAAGTGATTGGATTAAGTTCATCATATTTTAATGAAAAAGAGAAGGAAAAACTAAAATCATGGAGCTGAAACAGGGAGTATATTTAATCGAGTTCAGAAAGTGCAATAGATGAAGCTAGACTCTAGATGGCAGGCCGCATAGTCCATAGAGGTGAGTTTGTCATTCATATCACAACTCATCCAATCAATGGATGGAGGGAATCGTACTCGAGACTGTCCTGCAAACCCTCTTCAAAAACAAACTAACATCAAATCCTTTATATGGATTGGAAAACAAGTGATCTCTTTTAGCCACATAACATTGAATCCATGATAGCATTACAATCCATTAAAATCAGTTTTGAATGAAACTGAACAAGAGTTTGCATTTGGTTAATCTATTTAGGGTTTCCTTGTGTTCTTTTCATTCACCAGATGAAGAATGACGGGGTAGAAACAAGATGGAAAAGAAGGTGGTAGTAGTCAGAAGGACACATGCCTAAGCAAAGCAGACAGATCTTGCTGGTAGTGCCAAGGCACAAAAAGAGTTTTAACTCTGTGATTGACACTGTTACAATCACTCTTTACGTAACAAATTTTGGTAGCTTCTTTATGTTCTAACAAAAGGGACTCTTAAGAAATTTTTTTGTTATTGTGGTGTTTGATTTTCCTTTCATTACTGCTATAACATAACATATTGAACCATATATTAAGAAAAATTAATCATAATCTTGTAATTATAGGGGAATTTTGAACCATATAAATAATTTTCAGAGCAACTTCAGCTAAAAGTGAGAGGGCCTTAGATACTATATTCAAGCCATACTTTATAGTGTAAATTCCATCCATACTCGGACCCATCTTAAGATAAATAGAAGAAATGCCTATAATTGGATTGCCTAGGAAGATGATTTCTAAAGACTGCAAATGAAAGCCACAAATCTAGCCCGAGAATGCATATTCTAGTTAAGTGATCCTCAATGAGGTAGAGGTTCCTTCCAAGCATAAGAGAGAGTTGAAATTTGAAGTTTTCGTTACAAAGTACTTTTAGAGCTTGGTATAGATGTGTCTTGGCTTTACCTACTATATTATAGCCATACTTTATAGTGTAAATTCCATCCATACTCATACCCATCTTAAGATAAATAGAAGAAATGGCTATAATTGGATTTCCTAGGAAGATGATTTCTAAATACTGGAAATGAAGTTCACAAATCTGGCTCGAGAATGCATATTCTAGTTAAGTGATCCTCAATGAGGTAGAGATTCCTTCAAAGCATAAGAGGGAGTTGAAATTTGATTTTTTCGTTACAAAGTAATTTTAGAGCTTGGTGTAGATGCTTCTTGGAATCTTGTGAAGAACCAAACCCTATAGTTTCCCTCCCAAAATTATCAATATCAATGATTCTCTTATTGATTTGTTCTGGGCACTTATGCAAACAAACTTTACAAGAATAACCGTGCTGCTAAAACAAGGTTTCAAACAACAATAAACTCCATATATTAAGCAAGATAAATCATAATCTTGGAATTATAAGAGAATTTTGAACCATATAGTTACTTTTCAGAGTAACTTCAACTCAAAGTGAAAGGGCCATATAGACTATATTTTAGCCATACTTTAGAGAGTAAATTCTATCCATACTCATACCCATCTTAAGATAAATAGAAGAAATGGATATAATTGCATTGCCTAGGAAAATAATTTCTAAAGCCTGCAAATGAAGTCCACAAATTTGATCCAAGAATGCATATTCTAGTTTAGTGATCCTCGGTGAGGTTGAGGTTCCTTCCAAGCATAAGAGAAAATTGGAATTTGAAGTTTCCATTACAAAGAAATTTTAAAGATTGGTGTAGATATTGCTTGGAATCTTGTGAAGAACAAAAAACCTATAGTTTCCATCCCACAATTATAAATATCAATGATTATGTTGTTGATTTTTCTGGGCACTTTTGTAAACAAAGTTTACAAGAAGAACCATGCTACTAAAAAAATGTTTTTAAACAATAGTAAACTCCATATATTAAACAAAATTAATCATAATCATGTAATTATAGTAGAATTCTGAACCATATAGATAATTTTCAAAGTAACTTCAGCTCAAAGTGAGAGGGCCTTAGATACTATATTCTAGCTTTACTTTATAGAGTAAATTCCATCCATACTCAGACCCATCTTAAGACAAATAGAAGAAATGATTATAATTGGATTGCCTAGGAAGATGATTTCTAAAGACTCCAAATGAAGTCCACAAATCTGGCTCAAGAATGCATATTCTAGTTTAGTGATCCTCAATGAGGTAGAGGTTCCTTCCAAGCATAATAGAGAATTGAAATTTGAAGTTTCCATTACAAAGTAATTTTAGAGCTTGGTGTAGATGTTGTTTGAAATCTTGTGAAGAACCAAACCCTATAGTTTCCTTCCTAAAATTATTAATATCAATGATTCTCTTTTTGATTTGCTCTGGGCACTTATGCGAACAAATTTTACAAAAATAAAAATGCTACTAAAACAAGGTTTTAAACAACAATAAACTCCATATATTCAACAAGATTAATCATAGTATTGCATTTATAAGAGAATTATGAACCATATAGATAATTTTTAGAGTAACTTTAGCTCAAAGTGAGAGGGCCATAGAGATTATATTCTAGCCATACTTTAGAGAGTAAATTCCATGACCCATCTTAAGACAAATAGAAGAAATGCCTGTAAATGCATTGCTTAGGAAGATAATTTCTAAAGCCTTCAAATAAGTCCACAACTCTAATCCAAGAATGCATATTCTAGTTTAGTGATCCTCAATGAGGTGGAGGTTCCTTCCAAGCATAAGAGAGTTGAAATTTGAAGTTTCTGTTACAAAGTGATTTTAGAGCTTAGTGTAGATGATGCTTGGAATCTTATGAAGAACAAAAACCTATAGTTTCCCTCACAAAATTATAAATATCAATGATTCTATTATTGATTTGTTCTGGGCACTTTTGCAAACAGACTTTATAAGAAGAACCATGCTGTTAAAACAAAGTTTTTAAATAACAATAAAATATTAAGCAAGATTAATCATAATTTTGCAATTATAAGGGAATTCTAAACCATATAGATAATTTTCAAAGTAACTTTAGCTCAAAGTGAGAGGACCATAGAGACTATATTCTAGCCATACTTTAGATGCAAAATTCCATCCATACTCAAACCCATTTTAAGATAAATAGAAAAAATTCGTATAAATGCATTGCCTAGGAATATGATTTCTAAAATCTTCAAATAAGTCCACAAATCTGACCCAAGAATGCACATTCTAGTTTACTGATTCTCAATGTGGTGGAGGTTTCTTCCAAACATAAGAGAGAGTTGACATTTAAAGTTTCCATTACATAGTAGTTTTATAGCTTGGTGTAGATGCTGCTTGGAATCTTGTGAATGACCAAAACCTATATTTTCCCTTCCAAAATTATCAATATCAATGATTCTCTTGTTGATTCGTTTTGTGCACTTTGCAAAGAAAAACTTTACATGAAGAATCGTGCTGCTAAAATAATAGTTTTAAACAACAATAAACTCCATATAATAAGAAAAATTAGTTATAATCTTGCAACTATAGGGGAATTATGAACCATATGGATAATTTTCAGAGAAAATTCAGCTTAAAGTGAGAGGGCCTTAGAGACTATATTCTAGCCATACTTTAGAGAGTAAATTCCATCCATAATCATACCCATATTAAGGCAAATACAAGAAATGCCTATAATTGCATTGCTTAAGAAGATCATTTATAAATCCTGCAAATGAAGTGCACAAATCAGACCCAAGAATGTATATTCTAGTTTAGTGATCTTTAATGAGGTGGAGGTTCCTTCCAAGCAAAACAGAGAGTTGAAATTTGAAGTTTTCGTTAAAAAATAATAGAGCTTGGTGTAGACACTACTTGGAATCTCGTGAAGAACAAAAAACCTATAGTTTTCTTCCCAAAATTATCAATATCAATGATTCTCTTGTTGATTTGTTCAGAGCACTTTTGCAAACAAAATTTACAAGAATAACTCTGTTACTAAAACATGGTTTTTAAACAACAATAACCTCCATATATTAAGGAAGATTAATCATAATCTTGCAATTATAAGAATATTCTTAACCATCTAGACAATTTTCATAGTAACTTCAACTCAAAGTGAGAGGGCCATAGAGACTACATTCCAGCCATACTTTAGAGGGTAAATTCCATCCATACTTAGACCCATCTTAAGACAAATAAAAGAAATGTCTATAATTGCATTGCCTAGGAAGATGATTTCTAAAGACTTCAAATAAGTTCAGAAATATGACCTATGAATGCATATTCTAGTTTAATGATTCTTAATGAGGTGGAGGTTCCTTTCAAGCATAAAAATGAGTTGACATTTAAAGTTTCCATTACAAAGTAATTTTAGAACTTGGTGTAAATGTTGTTTGAAATCTTGTAAAGAACCAAACCTATAGTTTCCCTACCAGAATTATCAATATCAACGATTATCTTGTTGATTTGTTCTAGGCACTTTTGCAAACAGACTTTACAAGAAGAACCGTGCTGCTAAAACATGGTTTTTAAACAACAATAAATCCATATATTAAGCAAAATTAATCATAATCTTGCAATTATAGGGGAATTATGAACCATATAGATAATTTTCAAAATAAATTCAACTCAATGTGATAGAGGCTTAAAGACTATATTATAGCCATACTTTAGAGAGTAAATTACATCCATACTCAGATCCATTTTAAGACAAATATAAGAAATGACTATAATTGCATTTCTTAGGAAGATGATTTCTAAAGCCTGCAAACGAAGTCAACAAATCTGACCCAAGAATGCATATTTTAGTTTAGTGATCCTCAATTAGGTGGAGGTTCCTTACAAGCATAAGAGAGAGTTGATATTTGAAGTTTCCCTTACAAAATAATTTTAGAGCTTGGTCTAGAAGCTTTTTGGAATCTCGTGAAGAACCAAAACCTATAGTTTCCCTCTCAAAATTATCAATATCAATGATTATTTTGCTGATTTGTTCTGGGAAGTTTTACAAACAAAATTTACAAGAAGAACCGTGTTGCTAAAACAAGGTTTTTAAACATCAATACACTCCTTATATTAAGAAATATTAATCATAGTCTTACAATTATAGGAGAATTCTGAACCATATAGATAATTTTCAGAGTAACTTTAGCTCAAAGTGAGTGGACTATAGAGACTTTATTCTAGCCATACTTTAGAGATTTAATTCCATCCATACTCAAACCCATATTAAGAAAAATATAATAAATGCTTATAATTGCATTGCCTAGGAAGTTGATTTTTAAAGTCTTCAAGTCTGATTCAAGAATGCATATTCTAGTTTAGTGATCCTCAATGAGGTGGAGGTTTTTTCCAAGCATAAGAGAGTGTTGAAATTTAAATTTTCCATTACAAAGTTATTTTAGAGCTTGGTGTAGATGTTCTTTGACATCTTGTGGAGAATCAAAACCTATAGTTTCCCTCCGAAAATTATCAATATCAATGATTCACTTGTTGATTTGTTTTGGGCACTTTTGCAGATAGACATTACAAGAAGAACCGTGCAACTAAAACATGGTTTTTAAAGAGCAATAAACACCATATATTAAGCAATATTAATCATAATCTTTCAATTATAAGGGAATTCTGAACCATATAGATAATTTTCAGAGTAAATTAAGCTCAAAGTGAGAGGGCCATAAACATTATATTCTAGCCATACTTTGAGCTGAAGTTACTCTGAAAATTTTCTATATGGTTCAGAATTTCCCTATAAGTGCACGATTATTATTAATCTTGCTTAATATATGGTGTTTATTGCACTTTTAAAACCCTGTTTTAGCAACACGGTTCTTCTTGTAAAATCTATTTGAAAAATGTCTAGAACAAATCAACAAGATAATCATTGACATTAATAATTTTGGGAGAGAAACTATAGGTTTTGGTTCTTCACGAGATTCCAAGCAGTGTCTAGACCAAGCTCTAAAATCACTTTGTAATGGAAACTTCAAATATCAACTCTCTCTTATGCTTGGAAGGAACCCCCACTTCATTGAGGATCACTAAACTAGAATATGCATTCTTGGGTCAGATTTGTGTACTTATTTGAAGGCTTTAGAAATAATCTTCCTAGGCAATGCATTTATATAAATTTCTTTTGTTTGTCTTAAGACGGGTCTGAGTATGGATAAAATTTACTCTCTAAAGTATGGATAGAATATAGTTTCTATGACCCTCTCACTTTGAGTTGAAGTTACTCTGAGAAGTATCTATATGGTTCAAAATTCCCTTATAATTGCAAGATTATGATTAATCTTGCTTAATATATGAAGTTTAATGTTGTTTAAAACTCTGTTTTAGCAGCATTATTCTTCTTGTAAACTCTGTTTGCATATGTGCCCAGAGAAAATCAACAAGAGAATCATTGATATTGATAATTTTGGAGAGAAACTATTGGGTTTGGTTCTTGACAAAATTCAAAGTAACATCTACACCAAGATCTAAAATTACTTTGTAATGAAAACTTTAAATTTCAACTCTCTCTTATGCTTGGAAGGAACCTCTACTTCATTGAGGATCACTAAACTAAAATATGCATTTTTGCGCCAGATTTGTGGACTTCATTTGCAGTCTTTAGAAATCATCTTCCTAGGCAATCCAATTTAGCCATTTTTTCTATTTGTCTTAAGATGGGTTTGAGTATGGATGAAATTTACTCTCTAAAGTATGGATAGAATATAGTATCTAAGTCCCTCTCACTTTAAGCTGAAGTTACTCTGAAAATTATCTATATGGTTCATAATTCCCCTATAATTACAAGATTATGATTAGTTTTGCTTAAATACGTAGTTTATTGTTGTTTAAAAACATTGTTTTAACATTACGGTTTTCTTGTAAAGTCTGTTTGCAAAAGTGCCCAGAACAAATCAATAAGAGAATCATTGATATTTATAATTTTAGGAGGGAAACTATAGTGTTTTTGTTCTTCACTAGATTCCAAGCATCATCTACACTAAGCTCTAAAATTACTTTGTAATAGAAACTTCAAATTTCAACTCTCTTATGCTTGGAAGGAACCTCCACCTCATTGAGAATCACTAAACTAAAATATGCATTCCTGGGTCAGATTTGTGGACTTATTTGAAGGCTTTATAAATTATCTTCCTAGGCAATGCATTTATAGGCATTTCTTCTATTTGTCTTAAGATGGGTCTGAGTATGGATGAAATTTACTCTCTAAAGTATGGCTAGAATATAGTCTCTATAGCCCTTTCACTTTGAGCTGAAGTTACTTTGAAAAGTACCTATATGGTTCATAATTATTTTATAATTGCAAGATTATGATTAATCTTGCTTAATATACAGAGTTTATTGTTGTTTAAAAACCATGTTTTAGCAACATTCTTCTTCTTGTAAAATCTATTTGCATAAGTACCTAGAAAAAAATAATAAAAGAATCATTGATATTAATAATTTTGGGAGGGAAACTATAGGGTTTGGTTCTTCACAAGATTCCAAGAAGCATTTACACCAAGCTCTAAAATTATTTTGTAACAAAAACTTCAAATTTCAACTCTCTCTTATGCTTGGAAGGAACCTCTACCTCATTGAGGATCATTTAACTAGAATATGCATTCTCGAGCGAAATTTGTAGACTTCATTTGCAATCTTTAAAAACCATCTTCCTAGGAAATCCAATTATAGGCATTTCTTCTATTTCTTTTAAGATGGGTTTGAGTATAGATGAAATTTACACTTTAAAGTATGGCTAGAATATAGTCTCTATGACCCTCTCAATTTGAGTTAAAGTTACTCTGAAAATTATCTATATGGTTCAGAATTCCCCTATAATTGCAAGATTATGATTAATCTTGCTTAACATATGACATTTATTGTTTTTTAAAAACCCTGTTTTAGCAACAAAGTTCTTGTAAAGTCTATTTGAAAAGTGCCCAGAACAAATCAACAAGTGAATCATTGATATTGATATTTTTGGGAGGGGAACTATACATTTTGGTTCTCCACACGATGCTAAGCAACATCTACACCAAGCTCTAAAATTACTTTGTAATGAAAAATTTAAATTTCAACTCTCTTATGCTTGGAAGGAACCTCGACCTCATTGATGATCACTAAACTAGAATATGCATTCTTGGGTCAGATTTGAAGGCTTTAGAAATCAACTTCCTAAGAAATGCAATTAAAAACATTTATTCTATTTGTCTGAAGATGGGTCTGAGTATGGATGAAATTTACTCTATAAGTATGGCTAAAATATAGTCTCTATGACCCTCTCATTTTGAGCTAAAGTTACTCTGAAAATTATCTATATGGTTCAGATTTCCTCTATAATTGCAATATTATGATTAATCTTCCTTAATATAATGAGTTTATTGTTGTTTAAAAACTCTATTTTAGCAACACAGTTCTTCTTGTAAAGTCAATTTGCAAAAATGCTCTGAACAAATCAACAAGAGAATCATTGATATTGATAATTTTGGGAGGGAATCTACAGGTTTTAGTTCTTCACGAGATTCCAAACAACGTCTAGAACAAGCTCTAAAAATACTTTGTAATGAAAACTTTAAATATCAACTCACTCATATGCTTGAAAGAAACCTCCACCACATCGAGGATCATTAAACTAGAATATGCATTCTTGGGTCAGATTTGTTGGCTTCGTTTGTAGGCTTTAGAAATCATCTTCCTAGACAATGCAATTATAGTCATTTTTTCTATTCGTCTTAAGATGGATCTGAGTATGTATGGAATTTACTCTCTAAAGTATAGCTAGAATATAGTCTTTAAGACCCTCTCACATTGAGCTGAAGTTACTCTGAAAATTATCTATATGGTTCAAAAGTCCCCTATAATTGCAAAATTAAGATTAATTTTGCTTAATATATGGAGTTCATTGCTATTTAAAAACCTTGTTTTAGCAGCACGATTATTCTTGTAAAGTTTGTTTGCAAAAGTGCCCAGAACAAGTCAACAAGAGACTCATTGATATTGATAATTCTGGGGGGGAACTATAGGTTTTGATTCTTTACAAGATTCCAAACAACATTTACACCAAGCTCTAAAATTACTTTGTAATGGAAATTTAAATATCAACTCTCTCTTATGATTGGAAGGAAACTCCACCTCATTGAGGATCACTAAACTAGAAAATGCATTCATTGGTAAGATTTGTAGACTTACTTAAAGTCTTTAGAAATCATCTTTCTAGGCAATGTAATTATAATATTTTCTTCTATTTGTCTTAAGATGGGTCTGAGTATGGATGGAATTTACCCTCTAAAGTATGGCTGGAATATAGTCTCTATGGCCCTCTCGTTTTGAGCTGAAGTTATTATGAAAATTTGTCTATATGGTTCAGAATTCCCCTATAATTATAAGATTTTGATTAATCCTCCTTAATATATGGAGTGTATTGTTGTTTAAAAACTTTGTTTTAGCAACATAGTTCTTCTTGTAAAGTTTGTTTGAAAAAGTGCTTAGAATAAGTCAATAAGAGAATCATTGATATTGATAATTTTGTGAAGCAAACTATAGGTTTTTGGTTCTTCACAAGATTCCAAGCAGCATCTACACCAAACTCTAAAATTACTTTGTAATGAAAACTTCAAATGTCATCTCTCTTATGGTTGGAAGGAACCTCCACCTCACTGAAGACCACTAAACTAGAATATGCATTCTTGGGTAAGATTTGTGGACTTATTTGAAGGATTTACAAATCATCTTCCTAAGCAATGCATTTATAGACATTTCTTTTATTTGTCTTAATATGAGTTTGAGTATGAATGGAATTTAGTCTCTGAAGTATGGCTAGAATATAGTCTCTATGACCCTCTCACTTTAAAATGAAGCTACTCTGAAAATTATCTATATGGTTCATAATTCCCCTATAATTGCAAGTTTACGATTAATCTTGCTTAATATTTTATTGTTGTTTAAAAACCCTATTTTAACAACACGATTCTTGTTGTAAAGTCTGTATGCAAAAGTGCCTAGAATAAATCAACAAGAGAATCATTGATATTTATAATTTTGGGAGAGAAACTATAGGTTTTTGGTTCTTCACAAGATTCCAAGCAGCATCTACACCAAGCTCTAAAATTACTTTGTAATGGAAACTTCAAATTTCAGCTCTCTCTTATGCTTGCTTGGAAGGAACATCCACCTAATTGAGGATCACTAAACTAGAATATGCATTCTTGGTTCATATTTGTGGACTTATTCGAAGGCTTTAGAAATCATCTTCCTAGGCAATGCATTTATAGACATTTCTTCTATTTGTCTTAAGATGGGTTTGAGTATGGATGGAATTTATTCTCTAAAGTATGGCTAAAATATAGTCTCTATGGCCCTCTCAATTTGAGCTGAATTTACTCTAAAAAATATTTATATGGTTCAGAATTCCCTTATAATTGCAAGATTATGACTAATCTTGCTTAGTATATGGAGTTTATTGTTGTTTAAAACCCTATTTTAGCAGCATTGTTCTTCTTCTAAAGTCTGTTTACATAAGTTCCTAGAGAAAATCAACAATAAAATCATTGATATTGATAATTTTGGGAGGGAAACTATAGGGTTTGATTCTTCACAAGATTCCAAACAACATCTACACCAAGCTCTAAAATTATTTTTTAATGGAAACTTCAAGTTTCAACTCTCTCTTATGTTTGGAAAGAACATCTCTTATGCTTGGAAGGAACCTCTACCTCATTGATGATCACTTAACTAGAATACGCATTCTTGGGCCAGATTTGTGGACTTCATTTGCAGTCTTTAGAAATCATTTTCCTAGGCAATCCAATTATAACCATTTCTTCTATTTGTCTTAAGATGGGTCTCAGTATGGATGGAATTTACTCTCTAAAGTATGACTAGAATATAGTATCTAATACCCTCTCACTATGAGTTGAAGTTACTCTGAAAATTATATATATGGTTCATAATTTCCCTATAATTATAATATTATGATTAATTTTTCTTAATATATGGAGTTTACTGTTGTTTAAAAATCTTGTTTTAGTAGCATGGTTCTTGTAAACTCTGTTTGCAAAAGTGCTCAGAAAAATCAACAACAGTATCATTGATATTTATAATTTTGGGAGAGAAACTATAGGTTTTTGGTTCTGCACAAGATTCCAAGCAACATCTACACCAAACTGTAAAATTACTTTGTAATGAAAACTTCAAATTTCAACTATCTCTTATGCTTGGAAGGAACCTCCACCTCATTGATGATCACTAAACTAGAATATGCATTCTTGGGTCAAATTTGTGGATTTCATTTGCAGAATTTAGAAATCATCTTCCTAAGCAATGCAATTATAGGTATTTCTTCTATTTGTCTTAAGATGAGTCTGAGTATGGATGTAATTTACTCTCTAAAGTATGGCTATAATATAGTCTCTATGACCCTTTCACTTTGAGTTGAAGTTACTCTGAAAAGTACCTATATGGTTTAAAATTCCCTTATAATTGCAAGTTTATGATTAATCTTGCTTAATATATGGAGTTCATTGTTGTTTGAAACCTTGTTTTAGCAGCATTGTTCTTCTTGTAAAGTATGTTTGCATAAGTTCCCAGAAAAAATCCATAAGAGAATCATTGATATTGATAATTTTGGGAGGGAAACTATAGGGTTTGGTTCTTCACAAAATTCCAAGAAGCATCTACACGAAGCTCTAAAATTACTTTGTAATGAAAACTTCAAATTTCAACTCCCTCTTATGCTTGGAAGGAACCTCTACCTCATTGAGGATCACTTAACTAGAATATGCATTCTCGGGCCATATTTGTGGACTTCATTTGAAGTCTTTAGAAATCATCTTTCTAGACAATTCAATTATAAACATTTCTTCTATTTATATTAATATGGGTTTGAGTATGGATGAAATTTACCTATAAATTGAAGAAGAAAAATATAACTGATATACTTCATTGACTATAAAATTTCAAGCTACATCCATATCATCACATTAGGAACAACCACACAAGAAAAATAAACATTTTGTAAATGGCATCAGAACAGAGAAATTTTATTTATACTATCCCTGCGCATTCAAAGATTTTGCCCAGATTGGGTTTACATGGACCGTACTGCCTATACAGATGCGTATTGTGACTAGTAATACTCAAAGCATCCATACAACAAAACTATGGTTGAAAAATAGCCCAATTTTCACTATTCTTCTACAAAACCATGATAAACCCACTTTATATGCTATTCTCTGACCTGGGTATAGTTTCTTTTCTTTGTTGAGTGAAGGTACAGTCCCTACGATATCCATATTGTACGGATTCTACTTGCTTGTTGTTTGTCTATTGCTTGTTTGCAGGATCAGATGAGTAATGGCCCTATCTCGACCTCTTTATCTCAGTTTAGACCCTACTCGGTCTCCTTGAGTGTGTTTAGACTCGACTTAGTCTCTCTCTTTTCCTATCTTGTCTTCCTATTCGACTGGGTTTGCTGCTTACCCTAGTTGTCTCCTCATCCAGCTAAGTAAGACCCATCCTAGTCTTCTATCTCAACCCTACTCAACCTTTACTCCTTGACTGAATTGAATGTTGGCCCTAGCTCCACCCCCTTTTGCAGACTTCTTCTATCTTGACCCCCTACCTCCCTTGGAAGTGCCTCCTTACCTAGTCGACCAACTTCTCTTCTTAAGGTATTGAGATAATGAAGCTTGCTAGGTTATTTGTAACCCTATCCTTTTCTCTCATACAATTATGTCCATAGGATCATCTCATCAAGATCTTAATCTAACAGTGGGGACTTAATCACTCATTGAGGCAACTTAAGTCACATCCAATGGTTGTGATTTAATCTTAAGTTGATTTGAGTGGTATTAATTAATATTATGGTAGTTGCGGGAGGTATTTACCTCCACGTGTGAACCTGACGAGAATAGAAGACTCCGAAAAGCAAGAGAAACCCCAATAAGTTGGATAATAACCCTAGAAGCCTTGTCGGCTCAAGAATATAATTTATATTAGGTTATTAGCCTCCAAGAGAAGAAGTCGGCTAGAAATAATAATAATATACTAAACAGACACTTATCTAGAAGGAGAAGTCATCCCCAACAAAACTGGCAGAACCACTATAAATACAGAGCGCCAGTTCTCATTTGCAGCATCTCAGAATTGCAGTTCTGCAGTTTGGTGCGCACTGCAGTTGTAGTCTTGTGCGCATGTTTGGAGGAAGAGCTGGTGGAGCTGCAGCAGCAACAAGTTTTCAGTATTGGCTTGAATATCTCTTGGCTAGGGTTTGGGACTATCTGATCAGTCTTTTGTGTTTCACTATTCTTGGAGAGAGGTGTGCTACCCTTTGTTTCGTTATCTAGCCTAGGGTTTGCTTCCGGAGGAATTCTCAGTCAAGGTTAAGGTGCTCGGAGGGAGGCTTCGGCCTATGGTTGGGTGATGAAGGTATCGTCAATGGTAAAACGAGCACACCATATTCTATATTCTAACAAGTTATGGGCCCACACCCCTTCAGTCAGCCTAAAACGTTGGAAGGAAACATAGCCGCTAGGGATTGAGCTCGTTGAGGAACTGTTGCTAGGGTTACTAGCAGGAGCAGTTTCCAAAAGCACTACAGCTAGGGTTACTAGCAGAAGCAGTTGCAGAAACCCTAAACCTCTTGTCGAGGCACCTTAAGTGACGAGATTGACCTAATCTCTGGATATATCAGTGTGCCCTAGCCCAACACATCTCCTGGTACTCTCAGAAGGCCAAAACGTGAAGTTTGGATTTCTAGTCAAATCTAGGGTTTGACCAAGTCAAGCAAGCCATGATGAACTCTATGAAGTCTGAGAACAAGCTAGATGGAGCCTTTAACTTCAGAGCATGGAAGACAAGGATTGACCTCATCCTTTCTAAGAATAAAGTGCTAGATATTGTGAAAGGAAAGATCGTGAAGCCAAAGTTTGAAGAAGGAGAAGAGAAGGAAATGCAGAACATTGCAGCTATGGAGAAGTTTAAAGATGTTGACATCAATTCCATGAGTATCATAGTGGATTCCATAAAATACCACTTGATACCCTACATCTCCCATCTTGACTCATCAAAGAAGATGTATGATGCCCTAACAAATCTCTTCTTAGTTAGAAACATTGGACAAGTTATGAGTCTGAAGAATGAGCTTCATGACATGAAGATGAATGATGACGACAGCATAACATCATACTTTGTAAGGATATCCTAGTTAAGAGATCACTTCAGAAAAGGAATTGGTGAACATAGTACTCAATGGTCTTCCCAAGACATGGGATGCATTTTCCGCAAGCATGAACACAAGGAAGGATTACCCGACATTTGAAGAACTTTGGACTTGTTGTGCTCAAGAAGAATCAAGGATCAATGCAAAAGAGAAACCCCAAAAGAAGTACAATGATCAAGCCTTCACAGCAAGATTCAAGAACTTCAAGGACAAAAGAAAGTTCGATTCAAGAAGGAAGCCAAAACAAAGAAAAGATATTTCAAAAATATAGTGCTTCAACTGTCAAAAGTACGGTCACTACAGGAATCAATGTCTCGAGCTAAAGAAAAGGAAGGAGAAACATGAAGCATTGATTGCCGAAGAAAAGGAACCTACAAAGAAGATTAAGCAGGATGGAAGATATTTCTTCTACTAAAAGGTAAACAACACTCTTCTCATTTCTTGTACATATCTTGTTTGCATAGTCTCTGTACATATCTTGTATATCTATCTCTTGGAAAATAATGTGTTCCAAAAGGAACTATACCTATGGAAGAAAAAAAAAACAAGATTAATAGAGATATCATTAGATAGTACACATGAAAAGACGAGATACAAATCATGTGGAAGCTATTAAGCCGAATCAGTCATGAAGAAACCTAGTAGAAGCAAAGACAGAAAGAAGTCAAACAATCAAGAGGAAATTAGAAGAAGACTTATGATGAAAACTAAGACAGAAGCGTGGACTCTGTTAGACAGAGAGAGCCAATTACATATTGCATAAGACAATAAGGATGCAGATGGAAGTATGGACTCTATCGGACAGAGGGAGCCAATTATATGCACTCTTACATGAAGGAAGGATCATGAGGGAGCTAATCCTATGATCCATTGAAGATGATGAAATGTATATATCCATGGTAGCATCCATGAAAGACAGTACATGTTCAACTCAACCACAAAAGAAGACCTCTTCGAAGAAAAGCCTTAAAGTATTCCTGGTTGTCCATCCAGATCTGTGATCCTATGATGAAAGGAAGAAGTGGAATCTCTAGAACATGGATTCTACAAGAAATAATGAAAAACATGAAGAACATGAAGATTCCAAGAAAGAAAGCAAAGCCAGAACAACCAATCATTACATCAATAAACACAAGATTACCAAGCCTGATATGAAATCAATCAAGCAGAAGAACTGAAAGTCGTGATGAAGAACTGTGTATGGAAGACTTATGAATGAAAGCATTGCGAGACCCAGAACCAAAGGTTCTCTCAGATGAAGAAGACTATGATGATTACTTGTTCCAGTACACCATACATACCACTGCATGTGTCATTATATCATCCACAACATCCATGAGTTGGAGTTCTACATCAGATGAATGCAAAGAATGTTCTCCAGAGAAATTGAATAAGGAGTGCATGAAGAGAAATCTCAGGACATTGAGGTATACCGGAAAGAGACTCCTGTATGAAGATAAGAAGAAGATAACTTGGTGAAGAATCTCTGGTGCACAGAAGAAGCGTGATGAAGATTTTCTATAACATCAAGATGACTACTCAGAAGACCAGATCTCATGATGACAGAAGAAGTGCCACATGGATATGTTCCAGTTCTCCAACTATGATATACTCTATTGTTCAGATCTACATGAAGCCTTCACAGTATTCCAGACTAAAGCACATTTGAAATCAATCATTACATTATCCATGATGAAGTCCAGAAAGAAGAGGTAAAGCTCGAGTATATTCCCACTGATAAGCAAACAACAGATATCCTGACAAAACCTCTATCCAGAATCAAGTTTGTATATTTCCAAGAGAAGATGAGGATCGTGGAAATAACTCTCTTAGCCGGAAGGGAAGATTCTACAAACTAGAAGAAGGTATGAAAGAACATTTATTTTTGTGATTTAAATAACTCTCCAGTTAGGAGGGAGCACTGAAAACATTATTTAAAAACTAGTCCAGATTGGACAAATGCTTTCCAGTTTGGAAAGTGGATTGAGATTTCTGACGGACAGAGACTTCCCATTTTAGTTAACATGGGAGGCAAACTGATTGTTGATGTATCATAGACAACGACTTCCCATTGTGGTTAACATGGGGAGTGGTCTAGGACAGTCATTCTTCTTGGCAGCCACTCTGAGTAGTGGTCAAGTAGAATGGTCCACCTCGTCGGGCAGTCATTCTTTCGAAGTTCACAGTTGTGAGCATTTTCGAAGAATGGTCTGTTTTAGAGGTTGATGCAGGACAGACATTCCTCGAGGGTTATACATTCTCTCCAGGTTACACTTTGTTTAGTGTTAGATGAATGGCCCAGGGTGGGGAATGGTCTGGATAGTTATTCCTTGAGGGCAGACTCATTCTCTCCAGGTTACACTTTGTTTAGTGTTGGAGGAATGGCCCAGGGTGGGGAATATTCTAGGCTCAACAATCAGGGACAGTCATTCCTTGGGGAAGACTCATTCTCTCTAGGTTACACTTTGTTTAGTGTTGGAGGAATGGCCCAGGGTAAGGAATGGTCCAAACATTTCTTAGGGTTTATACATTCTGTCCAGGGTGCACTTTAATTAGTGTAGGAAGAATGGCCCAGGGTGAGAAATGGTCCAGGCTCAGAAATCAGAAATAATCCCTCTTCTTGTTTGAGAAGAATGGGGCAGATAGCCCATTATTGACATTGCTGATGAGGGCAGACATTCTTTCAGATCTCACAAACATGAGTGAAATATTGGCCCAAAGGATTCAGTTTATCTTTAACAGTATTTTTCTATGCAGGATGGCCTTAGATGATTGTTATGGAGACTACCTGTCTCCAGACAATAGAGATATACTATTGTGGTGGATATGGTCCATTGTTCGTGAGGCAGATATTCTTTCAGATCTCACAGACATGAGTGAAATATTGGCCCAGATAATTCAATCTATATCATAACATTGTTTCTATGTAGGTTGCTATCAGATGTTTGTTATGAAGACTATATGATAGTAGACGAGGACTACTGTAGTGAATATGTTTCACTGTTCGCAACCATATATTGTTGATCAAGTACTTGTGTGTTGTTTGATGTGGTAGTAAACCACTGGATTGTAGTTATGCACTACTATGAATAGACACAGTCATGTTCTATCCTCATTCTAATTGCCTTGAAGACTATCAACAATTTTTTGGAGGTAATTATCATTCAGATGGATGATGAACAGAGATTTTCCAGACGGAAAACAGTTCAAAACTTTTACTCCTCTTATATCACTCTATGGTAAGAGTGACTTATCCAGCATCATATCTAATTACTCAGATGAAGTATAGTTTCGAGAATTGATGCAGCTGATGGTGATGGTGATGCTCATGATCTAGTCATGAAATAGTCTAGATGACTATATTGATGCTACCGGGTAAATGGTATGTTTTGTGCTCAAGTCCATTACCTGTAAATACCTCTCTAGCTAGGAGGGAGTGTTAATATTATGGTATCTGCAGGAGGTATTTACCTCCACATGTGAACCTGACGAGAATAGAAGACTCCGAAAAGCAAGAGAAACCCCAATAAGTTGGCTAATAACCCTAGAAGCCTTGTCGGCTCAAGAATATAATTTATATTAGGTTATTAGCCTCCAAGAGAAGAAGTCGGCCATAAATAATAATAATATACTAAACAGACACTTATCCAGAAGGAGAAGTCAGCCCCAGCAAAACTGGTAGAACCACTATAAATACAGGGCACCAGTTCTCATTTGTAGCATCTCAGAATTGCAGTTCTCTAGTTTGGTGCGCACTGCAGTTGCAGTCTTGTGCGCAGGTTTGAAGGAAGAGTTGGTGGAGCTACAACAACAACAAGTTTTCAGTATTGGCTTGAATATCTCTTGGCTAGGGTTTGGGACTATATGATCAGTCTTTTGTGTTGTGTTATTCTTGGAGAGAGGTGTGCTACCCTTTGTTTGGCTATCTAGCCTAGGGTTTGCTTCTGAAGGAATTCTCAGTCAAGGTTAAGGTGCTCGGAGGGAATGTTTGGCCTATGGTTGGGTGACGAAGGTATCGTCAATGGTAAAATGAGCACACCATCTTCTATATTCTAACAGTCCCCACCAACCAAATTGTTGTCTAGACATAAGTTGGGCCTCTTCCACACTACTAGACACCCCTAGTGTGGAAGAACCTGCCTGAGCTACAAATTCTAACACTCCCTCTTAGTGAGGAAGGTTTTGATATTTGGGCTACCTCTTGCATGATCAACATCTTGAGTTGTTGTTTCTCCCTCTACATCTAGAAATCTTGCTCCGTCTAGATCTGGATGTCCTGCACTGAAACTGCCAGCTACTCCCTCTGGATTGGAGCCACTTGCTCCTTTTGTACTTTAGTGGTCAACTCCCTCTGCACCATAGCACCCCGCTCTTGTGCTGGAACTACTTGCTACTCATACTTCAACAACCTTCTCCCTCTGCACTAGAGCACCCTGCTCCTCTGTTGTGCTAGAACTTTATACAACCTTTTGTTGATCATCCAACTGTGACAACTCTTTGAGATGAGACTCCTACTTTCTCACTGTCACTAGATGCCATTATTGTCTCCCTCTAAGTCCCTGCAAGCTCATGTTGTTGCTTTTCTTTGAGATCCCTCCTGGATCCCATGGCTTCTGATAACTCATGCCTGGAACTGAGAACCTCCATGTCAACAGAACACTTTGGACTATGGTTTTTGTGATACTCCATAATGTCTTGTTCTCAACTAATCTCATCTTCCACTGCACATAGTTGGAGGTGTCATCCAGTCTGTCCTCATATTTGAGATTTGTATCCATCTTGTTACTTAACTCTAGTTCCTTCTAGAGACCCTTCTTAGTTCAATATCCTGAGAAGCAACCTTGGGCCTGCTCCCTCTTAAACTGAACAGGATTTAGGCTCTTGTACCAAGGAAAATGGCACAGTTTTATTATACAGAAAAAAATGTGCCAAAATATAAAGGTAGTAAACCTTTGTTCAACTGCAGAAACCTTCCAGATCATGCAAAGGTTGTCCACAAACCAAGCCTCTGGCCTTCTTCTAGGCTACGACCCACTCTTTGCATCCACAGTCCCTGCGTTCTGCCACTGTATATGTTTCCACAACTTTACTGACTGTAGGGTGTGGGTCTGAGCCCCCCTGGCTCCTCTCAACCCTCCCTTTTGTCTTGTTGTTCAACAAAATAGGCCTACAGGCCTTCCAATATACCTTTACATGGGACTCCACACATGCTGCAACAAAACTCCATGCAGACCCCTGCTATAGTCCTATATTTTTGCCATAGGTTGCAGGTTTGGCCTGCCTCAAGCCGCAGGTCTACCCCTGCAACAACCACTTACACACAACCTTAAAAATGCAAAACCTCTCAACCTTAATCTGCTCCTTTTCATAGGTCTATCGACCTCCAAAGAAGCTCCATAGTTTTCTCTTCAAGATGGCTACTCCAAAATATTGAGGCCCTACTCGGCCCTCTCCATCACCAACAAATCTTTGGACTAAGGCCACCACAACCTATCTCCAAGCTCTCTCTGAACAGATCGACGCTGCACGGTCCTTTTCTTCCTCCTTCAGCTTAGAGGGTACGACCTTCCTCTAGATCTTCTTCTTTCCTTGTCTCTGCAAACACAAGGCTTCGACACTTCTTTTGGGGCTGTCAGACCCTAGCTTTGATACCATGAAGAAGAAAAATATAATTGATATACTTCATTAACTAGCAAATTTCAAGCTACAACCATATCATCACATTAGGAACAACCACACAAGAAAGTACACATTCTGTAAATGGCATCAAAACAGAGAAATTTTATTCGTACTATCCCTGTGCATCTAAAGATTTTGCCCAGATTGGGTTTACATGGACCGTACCGCCTATACAGATTCATATTTTGATTGGTAATATTCAGGGCGTTTGTACAATAAAACTATGGTTGCAAAACAACTCGATTTTCATTATTCTTCTACAGAACACTGATAAACCCAGTTTATATGCTATTCTCTGACCCGTGTATAGTTTATTTTCTTTGTTGAGTGAAGGTACAATCCGTACGATATATGTACTATACGAATTCTACTTGTTCATTGTCTGTTTATGGATTGTTTACAGGCTCAGTTGAGTAATGGCCCTATCTCGGCCTCTTTATCTCAGTCTAGACCTTGCTCGGCCTCCTTGACTGTGTTTAGACTCAACTTAGTCTCTCTCTTTTCCCTCCTTGGCTTCCAATTTGATTGGGTTCATTGATTACCCTAGTTGTATCCTCATCCAACTAAGTAAGAATCATCCTGGTCTTATATTGTATCCGTACTCATCCTTTACTCCTTGACTAGATTGGATGTTGGCCCTAGCTCGACCCCCTTTTGCAGACTTTTTCCATCTTGACCCTCGACCTCCCTTGGAAGCGCCTCTTTACCTAGTCAACCAAATTCTCTTCTTGAGGTACTGAGACAATGAGGCTTGCTAGGTTATTTGCAACCCTAGCATTTTCTCTCATGCAATCCTGGCCCTAGGATCATCTCATCAATATCTTAATCTAACGGCAAGGACTTAATCACTCATTGAGGAAACTTAAGTCACATCCAATGGATTTGATTTAATCTTAAGTTGACTTGAGTGGTCCCCACCAACCAAAGTGTTGTCTAGACATAAGTTGGTCCTCTTCCACACTACTAGACACCCCTAGTGTGGAAGAACTTGCCCGAGCTACAAATTCTAATTGGATCACTTAACTAAAATATGCATTCTTGGGCCATATTTGTGGACTTCATTTGCAGTCTTTAGAAATCATCTTCCTAGGCAATCCAATTATATGCATTTCTTCTATTTATCTTAAGATGAGTCTGAGTATGGATGAAATTTACACTCTAAAGTATGGCTAAAATATAGTATTTAAGGCCCTCTCACTTTTTGCTGAAGTTACTCTGAAAATTGTCTACATGGTTCAGAATTCCCCTATAATTACAAGATTATGATTAATTTTTCTTAATATATGGATTTTACTGTTGTTTAAAATCTATGTTTTAGCAACATGATTCTTCTTGTAAAGTCTATTTGCAAAAGTGCAAGAACAAATCAACAAGAGAATCATTGATATTGATAATTTTGGGAGGGAACCTATAGGTTGTAGTTCTTCACAAGATTCCAAGCAGCGTCTACACCAAGCTCTAAAATAAATTTGTAATGGAAACTTAAAATTTCAACTTGGAAGGAACCTCCACCTCTTTGAGAAATGAATGCGTAGATTAACCTAATAACCACATCAATAACCTAGAGGCTTATGACATAATCTGTACCTGTACGACCACCAACACATTTAACCACATCGCAATACACAAACTCTGGACGAAATACCTAAACAAGGAAACATTGAAAGTACTCTTCCGAAATTTTGATGTCGTCTCATCTCCTTCGCAATTTAACTGCAATAGTGGAATCACTACATATAGAATAAAAATAGGATGGAACTTACCTTGAATGAGCCTCTGGGTTGAAATTTCCCTCTCTTTGGATCGGACAATGGCTAAACCATGCAATTTTCTCAAAAGTATATCTGAAATAAATATAATAATTAAAAAATGGCAAAATGGAGATAAATTTGGGTCCCCTAGAAAAAAAATGAAGACAGGGAAATGAATGGAATGTGTAGATTAACCTAATAACCACATCAATAACCTAGATGTTTATGGCATAATGTGTACCTGTACAACCACCACCACATCGCAGTACACCCAACTCTAGATGAAATACCTAAACAAGGAAACATTGAATGTACTATTCCAAAATTTCGATGTCATCTCATCTCCTTCGCAATTTAACTGCATACCAACCATACAACGCTCAAAGAAGAAAAATAAAGAGAAACCCCGGCTCAAAAAATTAAAAATATACAGAAGGATTAAAGAAAAAGCATACCTTCTCCTTCATTCAAGTGAATAAGCTTCACAAAATTCCGAAATCAAGGGGTTTCATCTCTACCTCTCTCTTGCTCAGACAAACATCAGACAACAAAAAAAAAATGGGTCGGCCAAACAATGCAAACACACAAGGAAAAAATAAAAAGAAAAGATAGATCAATCAGCCTGCAACCAAAACTAAGTGGAAAATAAGTACTGTAAAACCCAACATGCATCGGACCGAGCAAATTTCTACAAAAAGCAAGAAAAATGAAGCAGAAGTGGACAAAGATTAGATGAAATTACTGTCTGAAAAGGTTTTTTTATATACCCGAAAGTTTCAAACGGTCACAAGCTTTTCAGACGTCTTGTATTTAAGCTTTTTGTGTTTTCAAGTTCACCACATGTGCATTCATAACAAACAAAATATGCAGCGTGGTCAATTTAATTACTATTTAACTTTTACAAATGACAAAATCTTATTTTTGTTTGAAATAAATATAATACTCCGGCTCACCTCACAGGCAAGGAATCAATAGCTCTATCGTGGCTCACCTCACATACATGTAGGCAACCAATCAAAATTGAAGTTGTTATTGTTTGTTAATAGCTTTATATAATGTTAAAAAATCATTTCCTATGCAAATTAAAATTAAATGAAAATTAAAATAAAAAAAATATTTGTAAAATTTGAAATGAAAATTATTTCACATTTTTCAATTCTCAATTGATAGGTATGTAAAATTTTCTTAATATGTTATATCTTGTTTTTATGGCTTTTTTTATTAGTTATTTTCCCTATATTTTAGCAATAAAAAAAAGTTTACATTTTTTCAATATGACATATCATTTAAAAAAAGAATTATTATGATTTTTATACAATGCAATCCTATTTTCATAAAATCCATGCATGCATGTATCTCTTATTTATTGAAGTCAATGGAAATTGGAAATCAAATAGTGAAGTCTCTTGTTAGTTGGATTTATTATCAATACTTGTGAAGTTTCTTTGGTTGGGTTAATTAATAATACTTGTGAAATTGTGCATGGTAGTAGGTACCCATCTTTTTCAAATCGACCATAGGTGGTACTTACCAAGCCTTACATCTTGACGGTGGCCATATTATTGTTGATCCATCGTACATCTTCATGACGATAGCCATATTATTTCTTTTAATTACGCTGAAAACATTTTTTAAGGGGAGGTTCTCCACCAAACCTTCGTCGTCTGTCACTGTCCATTCGCATGTTGCCACTTGTTCCATATTTATAACGATTCATGTCTCAACACGTGTTCTTTATGTGATCGACACTCAAGGTCAATGTTCTTTACGTGATCGACACTCAAGGTTAGTGAAATGTTGCTCGATGCTTCGATTGCCAATGCGTTCACGCTCTCTTGTGAAATATAAACCAAATACGAGCTGCAATTCTGTGGAAAATACCATTTGTACCATGTGTAAGCCGACGACTATGTGAAAAAAATGGGATGCAACGACTACTATGTGAAAAAAATGGGATGCAACCTGTAGGCACGAAGTCAAATATAGAACCCCACATGAAGCAATCCCTTGAGGTTGTAGGAAAAACCATAGAATTGAGGTTGTAGGAAAAACACAGACTCAATGAAGTGTCTCATCCCTTCATCGGGGTCATGGCAGATGCACAAAACTAAATGGCATCTCGACATCTTACATTGTGGATACGAGGAGCATTGCTCGAAGATGTGGCCTTTGATTGATGCCTTATCGAGTCTGGGTTGAGGGGCGTTTGTCAAGGAGAAGAGGGTTTGTCTCCTCTTTGATCTCATTCTCTTTTGCCACCGCTCTATCTTTGACCGCCTCCGGGGATGGAATACGAAGAATTTGGGATCAAGTACTGGTTCTTGTGCTATAGATGAGCTTCGATTACAAGACTCGACACGTTCTTAACCTCTCAGAGAAGTAGAAGCTCGTTGTCCCACTCGTTCAGGCTATCTTGCTCTCTCACAAAATCACAAGCAATCTAGCTCACTTCTCTTGCTCTCTCACAAAGTCACAAGCAATCTGGCTCACTTCTCAGTGCATTTTATGTTGGTTCTCTCAATTTTCAATTTACAATAGGATTTTGATCAAAGCCTAGTTGTTTTGACCCTTTTTTGATTTGCCTCATCATGTTATTTTGCTAAAATTCGTTGTTAAATATTGAAATTGCAAAGCCCCTTGAAAATATTTACAACACTTCAATTGAAAATTATTTTGAATTTATTCAATATCGATGATTTTTCCTTTCATTCCTTTTAAAAAGGAAAACCCTTCCCAATTAAAGAGGACCAAAAGATTGACCATTTACACTACACGTTTGAAATGGGGTGGTTTGTATTTGAAAAAAATATAAATTAATACAAAAGTTTTAAGATTGTAATTAGATTGGAGTGGTTAATTTTTTTTGGTGTGTATTAGAGTAGTCGTAATATTTTTGAGTTTTATTTGTTTCTTATAAGGTAGGAGGATATACATACTTAAAGAAGCATTGTAAGAATAGTGGAAAGATTTTTTGTAGTTATAAAATAGATGTGAAACAACATTGTAAGGATTAAGTGTATCTAGAAATAGATAGAAACCAGATAGAACCAAATAGAGAGAGTACAAAACCCATGATAACCTGTCACCTAAGAGTTAAAAACAACACCTCTTAAGAAATATCCTTAATTTAAATAATACTATATCAAATAGAACTAGAGGCAATGAAAACATTGATTATATATATATATATATATATATATATATATATATATATATATATATAAACATGAGTGATGGACAATGACAAGATTCCAATTAAAATCAACCAAGATATGCTAAAAAGGAAGGAGAAAACATGGAACCAACAATGTATTGAATAACTTGAAGAATATGATATAGAATAAGAAAGGTGTCTAATGGATAAAAAGGGGTTGAAAATTCATGTACAAGGATGTTATAGGAAGGGAAAATAGAAAAAACGAATCAAAAGAAAACAAAAATATTACATGGACAACTTTTACATACATGAAGAGATCAAAATGCAAAACCACATGAAGTTTCACATCCCATGGAGTGAAAAATAGGAACATGTTGAGATGTGAAACAATAAGGTGGGAATAGAGGGAGTAATGGGAGGAAAGAATGTGCCAAGTATGTAGGAATGGAGAGATAGAAATTAAGTAGCACTTTCTATTACATTGTGCAACATACTCATAAATCAAGGATAGGTCTAATTTCCCTATTAGAGACTAAGAACAATAAGGTTGGATGAGAAAATGGTGTGAGCAAAATCTAAATGATTTAGAGTAAATTCAATGGAATAGAAAACCCTTAATGCAAAGTGAAGAGGACCATATCTAATTGAATAGACCAAAAACATGAATATTTATAGTTATCACAATTTCTTACTTTATTTCTTGAAAAGTAATACACAAAATATAAAGTTAAAAGTTTCATATAATCATCAAATATCATAAATAATTTATTAAAATATATCTATATAACCATTTACATTTACTCCTAAAAAAAAATGTTTCAATCTATCAAATAAATAAGTAAAAAACATTATAATTAACCAACAAACCAACCAATAAGTTCAATATAATGATGATAATACAATAACAATATACAAAATGCCTACACTTAATTACATAAACATTTCATCCTAATTACATAAACATTTCATCATATACAAAAGATGTAGTCTTTCCACTTCCTAACTCTAAATCACATTTTAAATAATGATTATCAAATCTCTACAATATCTTGCTTTCTAAGATGAATACCCCAAGGAAATTGGTACTCTTAGGGTTGTGTATAGAGGATCGTTTTTCAAAATTGCCTCTAGTACTATTATTCCACTTAAATTCAGCAAGAATGTACAATAAGTCGAGCAACCATTTATGTGATCCAGACACTAATGATGAGGAGCAATACTGTGACCTCCTTGCATCCTATGTACATGAAGACATAGTTGAGTTGGTATTGACAAGTACCTCTCCACTTGAACCCATCTCAACTGGCAATCTTATCTGGCCATTATTCTTTTGAAATCCTATCTGGCCATTATTCACATAGCATCACTTGGGATGGTTACAAATGACCAAATCACTGAGAAATATAGGAATCAAGTGGACGATGATACAATGTATGTGAAAGAGAAAATTCGTAGAAGAAAAAATTCAAGAAATAGAAAACATTTGAATATGAATTTCCTTGGATTTAGTGAGGGAAGATTCATCCCACCATCATTTCTTGGTTCTAGCACCACTACTCACTCTATAATACTTTGGACAAGGTAAATGGGCATCATGAGCAAATGCTAATGCATTTCCACATCAATCAACTCCATCCATGTCCACACCACACATGAAGAAACTCGTGTCCAAGGAAATGCCCATGAATCTCGGGGAATCCATGTGCTACTTAGATTATTTCACCAACTAGTGTAAGGTAGCAAATATTATGGGAGGTCCAGGAATTCATGCAATCAATTCTCACAACTCATGAAGTTATAGGAAATTCTTAGTAAAATTCATTTATTCTCAGCTGGAGTTAGTAGAATGTTTTAAGATTCATTTAATCCAAAAGATGTCACAGTGGTGGTGGGCACTGTTTAATAAAATCCATTTACATGTTTATTTCCATGCTTCTAGACATGGGAGTTGAAGATATATTTATTGGTTCTGTTAAATAAATACACACCATGCTTGAATGACCAATTATATTCAACTTTCATACCATTTTTGGATAGGTGTATGGAATAAGCTAAATTTGTATCAAACATATAGACCAATTTAGGAAAAAAATGGAATGAAATATGGTTTTTCAAGGATAATCTGAGTTTTGCACAATTGAATATGTGTTTTAGAATATTTTTTTAAATGGTTTTGCTGCATGTTTTTTTTTAAATAAAAATATATATTTCCTTAAAGAGTCTTCATATACACATATCAAAGTTTTCCACCTGTTCTGCCATACAAATAGAAACCAGAACAGGTGGTCTGCAAAACAGGCAAGCATGTTTTTGTTCACAGTACCAAAACAAAACTAGTTCCAAGTCTAACTATAATTGTGGCCTCTCTGGACCTGATAACATAACAACAAAAAAACTTGTTAGTAGGAGAACTTGGGTGGCCTTCATTGGTGGGAGTGAAAATGAATGGTTGGCAGCATGTCGGGCACCATCGCTTGGCAGGCTCGCTTGAAAGGGAATCAAACAAGACGTCTAGGCGATAGTTGAGGGTGTCCTAGAGATGGAGCTGGTCGACCATGTCCCGACACATTTCGAAGATTAGTTGTGCATGATCTTCTAAGAACCTGAGGGGATTGGGTGGATCTGGAGCAGGGCTGCAACGTTTGAAGGCTCATTAACATCTTTGGTGCAGTTGGCATTGTTGTTTCCTCCAGCCATTCTAGAGGAATCTCTTCCTCAACCAGACAACCACCCAATTATGTCACATGATTGATGTTTAGAGGCTCATTAATATGTGGTGCAATCGACATAGTTGTTTTCCTCCAACCATTCTGAAGGAATCTATTCCTCAATCATACAACCACCCAATTATATCACAAGGTTGATGCTTTGAGGTGTTTTTTCTAAATTGCACAGGGGTTTCTGAGGGCTCGAAGTAGTACACGGGAGTTCATAATCCAATTTTGATCAGAATAGGGAGTGCCATCCAAGTTGATGAAGGGGATGATGGTCGGAGAGAGGGAAGAAGAGGGGTCGGTTCGACGATGTCAGGTCACAAGCCTATAATAGGCCCACCCACGCTTTGGCTTACCTTGTTCGTGTGGCATTGGAGAGACACAAACGATAACAGTAGCCCAACACCAGAAGGGAGAAAGACCATGAGAAAAATGGGAAACTAAATGTGAATCTAGAATGAAATAAAAATTGTTATACCTTACCTCCATAACATCAATGGAAGTGACAGGGAAAGGTTCCATAAAGACCGAAATGATGGCATTGATCTACCTCGTACCTGCTCTGATAATCCTCGGTTGTCGTTGTATGTGTGCCATTAAAACCTCCTTCGTGTGTAGACGCACTATCCCCCTTCCTGAGTGAATTCTACACATGTTGAGTTGACGAGGAGGAAGGGTGGCGGTCATGGGAGTTAACTACATCGGGCGCATGTTTGTCAGGTCTTTCATGATAGCCAAGTGTCACCCCATATGGGGGAGGGAAATATTTGAGAGCCAACTCTCTGCATTGAACCAACAGTTGCAAAGTAGAGTGATGTTGTGCATTGATAGGATATCCCCTGCTTGAGAAGAGACTCCTTCGTTATCCAATTTATCAATGACCTTGTTTCCTTCTCGTCATACATGAGAGGGGATAAGAGTGAGAGAGGGAGGTAGAAGAGATCGCAAGGTGTTAAGGGGGGCAAGAAAGCGCCAACTTGGAGTGACTTTCTCAGGATCAGTCCCATTAATGATTTTGGTGGAAAACGAGATGATTACTTTGGAGTCGCTTTCAATGATTAAATGAGTCATATTTAAATCAAAAGCTAATTGTATCCCTCTTATGAGACCCTAAAGCTTTGTCGAGTTGTTGGAGTCATGCCCCAGATGCGCATATAAGAGGTACCTGATTTGTCCTGTGGTATCTCGAAGAACTGCACCAAATCCTGCAGGGCCAGGATTTCCCTTTGAAGCACAATCACAATTTAGTTTGCAGAAACTAGGAGGGGGGCACTGCCAAGTGGAGGGGCTCAGGGAGATGGAGCTATGATGAGGATTCAGACTGAGTGGAGTGCTAGGTAAGTTTATCTTCCAAGAAGAAAGGATGAGAGATTCATGAGGTTTAATGGGGAAGTCTTCCTGAGTCCAAAGCTGGGCACGGATAGTTTCCTGTATATTCTCAAATATCTTTGACCAGATGCTAGAAGGGGTGGAAGCTTGGGAGAATAATATACGCTTTTTCATTTCTTTCTAGAGCTACCAGACAATGAAAACTGGAAAATTATGCCAAATCGTGTTTAAGATGGGGCTTTTATAAGCCTCAGTTCCCCAATTCTTGATGGTGCTTATAATGTTGTCCTTTTCTCTGTTGGTTTTCCTCATGATTTGGGAGGCCTGATCCTAGATCTCCCCACTGCTGGAGCATTGGTTGAGTATATGCTCCATTGATTCTTCCTATTGTTGACAGAGGTAGCAGATTGATGGTCCAATGAAGCCTCGCTTCTTGAGGTTGTCCCAAGTAAGGATTCAATTATGTACCATGAACCAAAGGAAGGTGGAAACTTTCAACCATAACTTAGATCTCCATATGATGTGCCAGATGTGCTCTTTCGGCTTGCTATGAAATTTCTCTTGAAGGAAGTAGGCCTCTTTGATTGTGAACACACTTGAGGGGGTATGACCCCAATGTAGAATGTGTGTTCCCTCATTGATACATATTTTCCTTTGGGTTGTTGTTGCATGCCATGGTTGTAAATCACAGTCTGCTGGAGTGTTAAGGTCATGAGGGAGTGTTTTCCATCTCCGCCAGATGGGATGGTGTGATACATTTAGCCATAGTTCGTCAACTTTGAGGTTCTCCAACCATTGTATCTAGTCCTGAATGGGGCGTAAGCTATCCAATGATTGTAGCAAAAGTAGTTGTTTCCATGAGTCCATCCAAAACAGAGAAATCTGACCATTCCATATTTCCCAGAATGCATGAGACTATATGAGAGGTCGATTTTGCTAGGTTGCATTCCAAATATTAGAGCCTTGGATCCATTCATTGAGTTGAATGATTTGTGCTTCCGTGATACATGGGGCATATTTTTTCTTCCAAAGTTTAGCCCATAGTTCAGTAGGATATTTGAGCCAACGACACCAAATTTTTTCTCCCATAATCTTATTCAACCTTCCAGGGTCTCGGACGCCAAGTCCCCCTAAGGACTATGGGTTGCAAACTTTTTCCCAGCTGATAAGGGCCCATTTTTTCCCTGGATCATGACCATGCCAAAGAAAATTCCTCTGTATATTTCTTATACTTTTAATAACCATTTGTGGGGAAGCCAGAGTTGAGAAAAGATAGGCAGGGATAGCTTGAAGGACATATTTTAAGAGAATTAGTCTAGCAACAAGATTGAGGGATGTGAAGGTCCAGGTGCTTAAGAGATTGGAAAGTGAGAGGATTAGGGAGTTTGAAGAGATGTTACAAGCAACCAAATCTGATAAGGGAATGACCAGGTAGTTGAACGGAAGAGAGATCCTAGGTATACCGAGAAGGCGAGAAATGTGGCATTGCACTATAGGGAGAGTATTGAAGAAGAAGAGCTGGGATTTTTCCAAGTTGAAAGGTGTACCAGAGGCTTCACTAAAGTCTGTGAGGATGGAATTGAGCTTGTTGGCTTCCTAAGCAGTGAGAGTGTTCATCAACATTGTGTCGCCCACAAATTGGCTATGAGAGGTAGCAGGTTGCATGCCATGTAGAGGGAGACCTTGGAGGGAACCTTTCATTATAGAGGTTGTTATATAACATCCCAAACCTTCTGCCATGATGACAAAGATAAATGGGGAGAGAGGATCCCCTTGACGAATGCCTCAGGAGGGAGAAAAAGGTTGGGAGGGAACTCCATTGACCAATATAGAGAAGAAGGAAGAGGAGGTGAGTTTCATTATCCATTGTATCCAATCCCTTCTAAACCCAAAAATTGAAACAAGAGAGTGCATATAATTCCAACTAAGGCAATCAAAAGATTTGGAGAGGTCAAACTTGATAAGCATACATGGGGTGCGAGTGGACTTGAGAAAGTGGATCACTTCATGGACTAGGATGACATTGTCCATAATTTGGCACCCTTCAACATAACCTGACTGCTCCTTGGAGATGATGAAAGGAAGGATGGGTTTGAGTCGAAGAGCAATGACCTTGGTGACGATCTTGTAGATGACATTGCAAAATGCAATGGGTCTGAATTTCTTTGAGTTGGTGACACGTTCTTCCTTTGGGATGAGAGTAAGAAAAGTGGCATTGAGGGATGAAAGCACTTATCTCGAAGTTATGGACTCATCCACTAGTTTCCAAACCTCGTCTCTTATCATTGGCCAACAATAGTGGAAGAAATATGTAGTGAAGCCATCTGGCCCAACGACCTTTCCTAAGGGAATTTCCTTAACTGCTTGATCCACCTCTTCATCCATGATTGGTCTCACTAGTGCCTGATTTTTCTCAGGTGTAATGAGGGTTGGAATATGTTGGGTTACTCGATTGATGGATGATGTTCGATCAATTGGCGGTTTAAATAGAATCTCTTTGTAGTAATTTACCAACTTTGTTTCTAATTCCTCGTGGTCTAGAACTGTGTTACCCTGTGCATCTTGAAGCTTTGTGATGTGATTGATGTATCATCTGTGTACCATGGAGTGATGGAAGAATTTTTTGTTCCTTTCCCCTTCCTTGAGCCATTTCATTATGTATTTCTGCTTCCAAAGTATTTCCTCCTACTTGTGTCGTTCTTCGAGTTGTTGTTTAAGAAAATCCTCCTTTTTTCTCAAAGCATTTGAGTGGCCCAACAAGATTTATTCATGTTGAATATCCTCTAGGCATTGCTCTAAGGCCCTCTGTGCTTGAAATATATTACCAAAGACATTCTTATTTCAATCGTAGAGTTGTTGCTTGAAGTTATTTAGTCTTTGTTGGAATCTGTACATTCTTCTGCCATGTGATATTTTTGCATTAGCCCACCAGGATTGGGAGAGCTCAAGAAAGTCAGGGTGGGTTAACCAAAAAATTTCAAATCGAAAGGGTTTGAATTTGGGCATAGCTATCATATCAATCCATAGTTGTATTGGCCAATGATCTGAACCCAATTTTGGGAGTATTATCACAAAAGTTGTAGGTTGGGAAAATCCTGACCCAACCACCAAATGGCGACAACTAGGAGGCCACCTACCCACTGTCACCTTAGGCATGCATCCCCGTCACTTTAGAGGTGAGGTAGTCACCTCAAGGGGGGAATCCTGGTGACCCTAGGGGGAATGAGATGGAAAAGGGTGAAGATGAAGGGGATGCCCCTAGAGGTCAATTCTATATGGTATGAAGGTCTTTGGAAAGAGTCTTGGGAAGGTTCAAGGGTTTCCAAATGTATTGAGTGACCTATCGATAGTAAAGTACCTACCCAAGACACAAGAAAAATAAGCATATGATGCAATATAACCAATTGGACAAGCAAGTTAAGATTGCTTTCCCTAATAGGATATGTTAGTAACAATGTGTGTCAGCAATGAAATGGCACAATAAGCTACTAAATAATTTCTAGAAATCAAGTGAAAGATACTAGCTAAAGACTAGACCTAGCTAAAGACTAGACCAAGATACTAGCATGAAAAGATAAGGTTGTTGTAAACACTTTTTGCAGAAATATATATCAGCCTTATGGCTGTAACAATCAACTTATTACATCTAGAAAATTATCCACCAAAACTCCTCCAAACTTTTCCAAAGAGTGTGCTAGACCAAGTAGTGTAAGTGTGCAAACTTTGGGCAATTTTCAGTGGTTGATTTGAAAGTTATTCAATCAATTAGATTAGGGTTTTTGCAGCCCTACTGGGTGAAGATGAAATTTTTTAACAACAACAAGAACTACCCTTTTATAGGGGATGCCCTAGTGGTTGAGAGGTGCTCTAAGCACAAGGAACACAACCCAAGTTGCAAAAAGTTAATACGACAATAAATTATGTTTCCCAATGCAATATTTTTCTTCTCCATTGCAAGAATACTTCAGATTAGTGCCTTTAAAATTGTGTGATGGAGTCTTTAAAGAAAAATATAGATTAACAACAACCCTAAGGGTGTAAACCCTCTTACTCCCTGGGGTATGTCTGTTGAAATATTGTAACTACAAAGAGTAGTCTAATTATTATTGATGTATTATTCATTAGATCAATCCCCTTTTGTGGATTGATCATGTCGGGTATTGTAAATGACCAAATCCCCTTTTGCGGATTGGTCAAACCCTAATTGTAATCGGATAAATGAGAATTCATCCCTAGAATATATTAAAGTGGTTATAACCAACCAGAAAGAGAAGTCAACCCTGCCAGTGAAAAGACACCTCAGTTCAGCGCCTGCCAGATTGTATAAATAAGAGAGGCTAGCACCTCATTTGTTCACTCACTCACTTGTTCATCAGAGCGCAAGTTTGGAGCTACAGTTGGAGAAGAAGGAAGAGAGAGAGAGGTGCATACTTGGGAGAGGACTTTTTGTATTGTTTGGTTTATTCTCTTGGCATTGTATTGGCTATCTATATTAAGGAAGTTTTTGCTGGGTTTTCTCCCCCATGAGGTTTTCCCAGGATAAATGATGTGTCTCTTGTGATTGTGTATTTCTCAGTGATCCTATATATGCTATGGTTATCTAGTGAATTGAAAAGAAACCTAATAATAGCTTATACCTTAACATGGTATTAGAGCTAAGCTGAAGAGAGCATCTTTCACACAAAGAAGAAAAACGTCACTATTGTCGTACATGAAAATTAGGGATTTTTATTGAAGAAGGTTTTCAGCCTCAAAGTCATCTAGAAAAGTGCGCCCTAGCCCAAGGAACTCTTTGGCACCTTCAACACACCTTTTCAGTGGGTAAATCTCCCAGAAAGTGAAACCCTAGTTTTCACAAAGTACCAGAAAACCAGAAGTACCAGAGTACCAAAAGTACCAGAAAACCATAAGCACGAGTCCAGAAATCTGTTGATCAAGTTTGAAGGGGTAAAATTTGGATTTTCAGAAATCTGACTGCACCAGCTTACTCGCCTAAGCTCAATGCATCTATCCCCTGGATCAAAATTTCAAAATTTGAAGTTTGAAAAATTAGGGTTTCCTCATAAAACCTTAAGTTGCAGTTGCAGTCTCATAATCAGTTTCAGTATCAATTGCATTTGCAATATTAGTTGAATTATCAGTCGTAGTACCAGTTGCAGTCACCCTTGAAGTTTTTAAGAGTTGGTGATCATTACCGCTGCTACCAGATGGTGCCACTACCTACAAATGCCATCAGAGGTATGTACTCACACATGTTTAAATGGTTAAACTTTAAAGGATATTTGCAAGAGAAGGGATATCTTGTCGTAGATCCAGAAGGATCTCAAGATCCAACACATTCAGAAGAATAATGCAACTCAGGTTTGATTATTTTGATATGCATCTATTTGTTATGACATTATCTTGATCAGTGTTGCATGTTGAAGCTATGACCATCATACCAACCTTGGTCAAAAATCTAAGTCAAAATATTAGATGCTCTAAAGTAGAGATCATAGAGTTTATTCTCTAACCCGACCTTTTGTCAAGATAGCATATTGTCCTAGTACAAAAGGCAGGTTGAAGAAAGCACTTGTCATCTTGAGTGAAGGAGATTTGGAAGAAAAACAACACACGCTCATTCTTGAGGACAAGTAAACACTATAGTTGAGGTAGAAGTCTTTGAAAAGTATTATACTTGGTAGCATGTGAGCATATTGAGATAAATGCTTAATGTAACAGATACAACTAACATCTCCTCTAGGAGAAACTTCTTGTGTTGATCCCAGGTTACCATGGATGAATGTTTGATCACAACACTAGAAGAGTGTTGACCTCATTTCATATTGTATTTCTTACTTTTGATCTTTGTTTCAGACAGGTCATGAGTGAAAGCTATAAAGGAGCCACTGTGATGATTGTTCGTGCTATTGCTTTATCTACTATTATCAAAAGAGTATTATTGTTGCTTGTTGTTTTGTTGACCTTGTTTCAGGTCACGGGTGATAACACTGAGAAAGCTATAGTGAAAGTTGCGGAAGGCAACATATTAGATGAGGCATGAAGCAGACTATGTACATGACCATATACACTCATGTACCAAAGAAGATGAAAGAGAAGTTATCTTTTGAGATTCAGAGTATCTCATATGAAGATTGATTGAAAGGAGAAAAAGGCTCCAAATATGACCAAACATTAGAACAAGAACTCACAACATAATTGTTCAAAGGTTAATGAAGCCACATTAAAATGGTAAGCATATCTCATTTGAAGCCTGACTCCATCTTTCATATTTAGACTTGGTATTCAACACCAAGTATACTTTGTAAGAGATGATGAAGTCCTTGTAGACTTAGAAGAAATCAAGAGTAAGCCTGATCTCAGAAAGGATTAGATGAAGAGACAACTCCCAGGACTGGGAGATAGATGTTGTGAGAAGACTAGATCGTAGCTTCAGAAACTTCTAGGAGATATGAAATCTCCTGGGAAGATTCCCTTGTTTCAGTAACAGAGAAGAAATCCAGTCATAAAGACTAGGATATGGATTCTTCCGTGAGACTAGAAGAGAAGTCAGTATTGACATCCAAGATTGATTTATACAGATCAAGCATGTTGTAGATGAACAAAGCGTGATGTGTGTCTTGAGGATTCTCCCAACAAGAGGGAGAAGACTATGTCGAGACACTTATTGAAGACATAGTTCTAGTGTTTATGAAGAGAACTAGAATGACCATGATTCATATATAGTATGAAATGCAGGGGGAGAAATCCCCATATTTAAAATTGAGTGGCAGTTGGTGCAGTACATTAGTTGGGTCATGGAAACATAACTATGATAAAAGATAGCATTACCTCCATGAAATAAGAAGAGCTATCTTCAGTATCAGTTATTGAGCCACTCTCAGTTTCAGATGAAACTATTGTCGTGATAGAATAAGAGGAGTTACTCTCAGATTTTAGTAGCCACAGTGAGAATGAAGCAATCATTCTCAGCCTCAGAGCAGTTGCAGGTGCAAAGTCCCAGATTCCAGAAGGAATAGCTGCAGAGAGAGTAGAGGACATACTCCTAGACAATGAGACAGATAGTGCCTTGCAGAAAGCACATAGAGCTAGCACATGTTTGTGCAAATTGAGTTGCAGCTGAGAAAGTGTACCAGATTGGTACAATGTAACGCGAAAATTTGGTTTGAAGATTGAATATAGAAAGCCTCAGGTCTGCAGGTTGAAGGAAGCTCTGTACGTATTTAAGCAAGCTCCAAGAGCTTGATTGACTGTTTCCTAACGAGCTTGGACTTTAACAAGAGTAAAAGTTGATTCTAACCTTTATGTCAAGGTTATGAATGATGAGCCAATGATGCTACTACTATATGTAGATGATGTATTCTTGACAAGATGAAGAAAATCTCATCACAGATTGCAAAAGAAGCTCACCACAAAGTTTGATAGAAGACATAAATGCATTATCTCTTAGGTCTTGAAGTTTGGAGCACAGAAGTATACAGTTAAAATTGAAAAGGGTTGACATGTTGAAATGCAAATCCATGTACACACCCATGGAAACTAAGTTGAAGCTCCTGGTAGATACCTCGTCAGAATTGGTTGATGCTACTTTGTACAGACAAATTATTGGTTCAGTGATGTATCTGACGAATACGAGACTAGACATATGTTTTGCCTTGAGTCAGTATCCGGTAGAACCCAGACATGTTGACACTGTTGCTGCAAAACATATGATGAGATACCTTAACCGTACGTTGGATTTTGGTCTCTATTATACTTGAGATCATGACTTCAGACTGAGTGGTTACACCGATTCAGATTGGGCTGGAAGTGTTTTTGATAGAAAGACCACTTCAAGATGTTGTTTTAGTCTGAGGTCAACCATGATTTCATGGCAGAGTAGGGAGCAATTCATCATTGCTCCAAGCACAACAGAAGCAGAATACATTGTTGCATGTTCTGCCAGTTGTGAAGTCGTATGGCTTCGGATGTTGTTGACAGATCTATTTGATTTGGAAATGGAAGCCACTATGATCCTATGTGGTAACTAGAGTTGTATGGAGATGATGTGTTCCATAATGAGTCGAAGCACATAGAGATCCGATAACATTACATCTGTGATATGGTGCAGAGAGGAGCCATAAAGCTCCAGTATGTTAGCATGGATGAACAAGTTGTTGATGTGTTAACGAAGCCTCTATCTCGTGTAAAGTTGAGCACTTTAGAGACAATCTTGGTATAGTCCAAAAGGACCTCCCTCGAAAGGGGGAGTAGTGTTGATGATACTATGGTATCCTGATCAGTAGTGGTATCTCCGTTAAAATTCTTATAATCCTAGGGAATCTTATGATTCCTGGGTAGATCCTGAAGGTCTGGTAAGGACGGTCTGTCAGAGTACCATGTGGTAGCTCCGTTAGGATTTTATATCCTAGGGAATCTTATGATTCCTGGGCAGCTCCTTAAGGACTATCATAGTACCACAAAATGATGATGTACCAGCTTAATTGTTGTGATGATGTACCAACCTAGTGTTGTGATGCCAACTTAATTGTTGTGATGATGTGCCAGCTTAATTGTTGTGATGATGTACCATCTTAGTGCTATGATGCCAGCTTAATTGTTGTGATGATGTACCAGCCTAGTGCTGTGATGCCAACTTAATTGTTGTGATGATGTGCCAACTTAATTGTTGTGATGCCAACCTCGTGCTGATGACATTCCAGCCTCGTGTTGTGATGATGTGCTAGCCTCATGCTGTGATTCCAACTTTGCGCTGATGATATTGTGTAGCCAGCTTTGTGCTATGATGTCAACCTCATGCTGAAGAATCTCAGCCTAGTGCTGATGTTGATGATGCTCCAGCTTTTGTGTTGTGATGTTGTTGTTGTTGATGATGCTCCAACCTTTGTGTTGTGATATTGTTGTTTTTGATGTTGTATCAGCCTTGTGTTGTTATTGATGATGATGATGTATTAGTGTTATACTAATCCATGTTGATGTAGTTGATGATGATGATG
>ML785524.1:1070662-1088605 GCA_009831015.1 Picea engelmannii | reverse complement strand
TGAAATGGACTAGTTATAAGCCTACCATTTATGGATCAAGCAATAATAAATATGTTGAAGAAATAATGAATATTGTTGTTGACTTATTAAAAGTCTACTCAAAATATTCGTTGGGTTCAGATCATGGTGGAAGGGGACTTTACGTTCATAATATGAAAATCAAAGTCGATAAACAACTCAATCATATTCCAAACATGTTTACTTGCTTTTGCCCCTAATTGAGATTGAATTCCAAGTCAAATCCTTCAACACATCAAAATGATTGACAATGCAATGACAAAGGCTTCAACAAATGTACAGTAGATTTGGCCCTTAGGGAAGGCATATCAGCCACAACCAAGGAGGAAATTAATAAGGATTCCTTAACCACAGTTATTAGAGACTTGGTGACCTACGTGCAACCACATGTTCCTAGCATATATTCTCACATGTGCCAAGAAGGACTCGTCCTCTATGCCAATCTCCTCCATCTAGACCATCTCAATTTTCTTTAGTTGTATGCAATATTGAAGGATCATAGCATGTATGGGCCCCATGAGATCCAATGTGAAGTTCCCTTGTGCCCATAAAATTTCTACATTATTTAGAAAAAAGAGTTATGTTGTATGCACAACGTACCAATGTGCACACTTCAACAACATGTGTAGCTTGTGCACATGTACCTCAACATGGTGTACACACCTTAGCACATTGTGCATGCCTTTGACTTCCACATGCACCTCCACTCCTAGTTCATTCCTCTAGCCGATGTGTGTATATTTTCCCATCACACATGTTCCTATGACATGCACCTCCATCTCCTACATATGCTTACAACATGGAATGCCAATTATCGCCAATATTGTTATGGAAACCCAATTAATACTCCTGCAAAGTGGGATGCCCACTATTTTCAATTGTGTTATGGAAGTCCAATTGACACTCCAACATGTGTGTGTCATGTTAGCACACAATCACCACCAACAACATGTAGCAAACCAAAGACAAACAATCACTCCATTTTTGTACAAAATTGAATTTCCAAAGACAATTGAACAACCAATGCTTTTGTAACAAAAATGCAATCCTACATGTATATAATGTATCACACACCACATAGTATTGGGTATAACACATAGAAGGATATAGTAGTTATTCACCATCCATTGTTTCTTATGCACTTATTCACATATCAATGCACATTTCTTTTCACACTATACACATTGTTCCATTCTATATAGTTTTGTTCGCATCTTTTTTCACTTATTTTGCATCGTTTCTTTCCACGATGCTTCTACCACCATAACATAATTATTGTTTATGTTGTCAAATGGATCACATAGTAATAACCAACTTGGCAGAGTCTTGGCTTGCTCTAAATTCTCACTTTTAGTGAGGACACAAAAATAGGTGACCATGAAAAAAGGATGATACTCAATATCTAATGAATCAACTTGAATTTTAGATTTGGAATTGTACCTAACCAATCTTTAAGTGAATAACAGGGAATACATGCACTCAAGGAAATCTATATCCATGGATGACAACTAGTCCAAGACAAAGAGGGCGGGGAGAGAGGAGTGGTTGGGAAGGATAATGCATGTGCACTAAGAGGCGATATGGAGGCAAAGAATATATAAAGAGAAGGGGAAGATGAGATTGTAAAGATAAATGAAAATTTCCAACAATAATTGCATGCAATTACAACTACACTTACATATCCAATGTTGTGTTCGATTGGGGATTCAAACCCTACACACCTATTAGTGGACATGATAAAGGAAAGCAACTATCATGAGATAAAAACTCTACTTGACCAAAATAAGTTTAACAACACTCCTCAAAATACCATTTACATTATTGAGAATACAATCTCATAGTCATTTTTATCTTAATTAATTTAACTAAAGTTACACCATTTGTATCATGTTTTTTCACACAAATAAATAGGTTTCTTCAATGGAGTTGACACTTTTATGAAGACACACATTTTAAATAACTAAAGCTCTGCTAAAACAGAAAAAAAAAACTATTACAAGACTCCTCAAAAATCTCATTTTCATTATTTAGTTGCTCCTTGGGACTATTAGTAATTGGCTTGTGATTTTTTTCAATAATTTAAACTTAAGAATCTATTAAAAATTTATCCAAACTATTCATTTTTTTTCTCGAGGATATATGAGGACTTTTTCTCCACCAATTAAATCTTTCAAGGTTTTATTTTCCCTCATCCCAAGGCAAGTAAAATTTATCTAAGTCATTTATTATGTTTGAGCTTGCAAATCATATAAATACGTATGCAGAGATCATGTGGTCAAGTAATGATACAAATTGTATAACATAGGTTCAAGGAAATAACACTACACAATATAACATTAGACAACATTGATTGTCTTAATTGATAGATAGGTACACAAATACACATTCAAATGTCTTTACTTTTTGACATGTACACATTGCTTTTCCTTTGATTGAGAGAGAGTGTGGTGACACACACAACATCATTGTGTGAATGTGTCCATGAGACAAGCAAATGTGATGTCAGCTAGTGGAAAAAACAATTATAAGCATTGACCTCTATGTACTTAGTACTACAGAGGGAAAACTTCGCTAGTCCATTTCTTCATGCCTCCTTCCAATAATCTGGATAAATTCTTTAATATGGTGGATATTCACTAAAATACCCAATATAGAGAATCATGGAGTTAACCTACTCTGATACCACTGATAGGATAGGTATGGGCGGAGAATGTAACTTCGGACTTGGATGATTTGCATTAACATGAAACCTTCATAAATACACATCCAAATGACCTTTTGTCTTCATCTTCTAAATGAATCTTCCTATCACTTACAACTCTTCATATTTTTCCTAAGTGATATTTACAATTATATTTACAAAATATTGTAATCACGAGGATTAGGTATTCAACATTCATAATGATTATGGAAGGAAGGTGCAGATATACCTCCACCCACATAGTTGGGGGGTCATGGTGATGTCCGCCTCATTCAACTCAACTGCAACTACCTCCAAGTCCATCCTCACAACACAACCCTTGACATTGAGCATGTCAGATGGAGAAGTTGAAGAATTATGCTTCATGCTCTCTACTTAGCAAGAATATCCCCATGTATTTCCCATTCCATTCCCTACATGTGACCAAATGATTATGTTCATCATGGATCATCGGAATAGACCAAAGCATAAATGACCTAAATAAAGCTGAGAAGTGCATGAGTGAATGAAGTCGACATCTTATCACAATCAATTATGATACATGATAATAAAAGTAGATTTCTACCAAAACGACAAGGATTATATACACCAAGAAAGAAACTGGAACAATATTAAGAGAACAGTATAAAGAAAATTCCATTGTTCAAATAGTCATTAAAGTGTTGAGACATAGGTAGCCTAGGTTGAATTGTGACCTTTACAAATAACTACTAAGGAAAGTGATATAGAGATATGGAGGGAGCTTAGAGTGTCATTTCCTATCTATGTAGGAGGGACACACAAGTTTGGAACCTTTGTTCTAGAAATGAGAAGTAAGTAGCATTAGTATGTATTTCAATAGGCCTTTATTTCTAAGATTATGGAGCAGAAGAGAGGAGTCCCTTTCAACCACTGAGAAACACCAATTCATACAACTAGAAGGTCAATGCCAAACCAAGCTTGGTTGAATGGGTAGATACTAGATTTGAATTTGTTGTGTTTGAATAATGAAGCAAGATGATAATATTTTTGAGATTGATCCATAGCTTCTATCCTTTCATTTCCAATCCTAAATTATGCAAAAATCCCCTCTTGGTTTAGATTGGTCATATTTTCCATCATTTCTCCTTCTATATGATGCCATCTCATATTTGAAATCATTATGATGGAAATCACCTTGTTGTTAAGTTGAAACAAAAAAACCCCTTATCTCATCTTCATCCTTTATGGTGAACCCTCCTTATCACTTGGAAAGAAAAATGGATTGAAATTCCCTTTATTCTGAAATCAAAATAATAGTAACACTAGTTTGAATTCTCAAAATATCTTTTGCTAAAAATCCTACAACTGTGGGAATAATAATCCATGAGGCGAAATCATATAAAACTCTCCTCTCCACTCCAATGGGTTTCATCTCTACCCACTACAAGGAGAACACCTTCTAGCATAGGTTTTTGTGGAGGTTTTTAGTGTTACAAAATTTGGAAACAAATTCAAAAAAACCTTCGCTACAACCTCCTCTATTGGTTGCGGAGGTGTTAGCGGAGGTTTTAAATGATGTTCCATATAACTAAAAAAAATTGGGTGGGCGAAGGTTCTACTAGATGTTATTTTTTTAATGTTTTTATTGTGAAAACGCACAAATGCATGTTAAGAACCAAATATCAAGATAGCATAGAAAAACCTCAGAATAAGTACTCAACGCCTTGAAAAAGAGATAATTTTAGATAATAAGCCTCTTCGAGGGGGTAACCACCTTACACACGACATAAATTTCCAAATACAAGAAGATTACAAATGAAAAGGTCTCTTGATCTAGGTGGATATCGGTGGCCACCCACCTTTTCCAACTAGCTCAAAGCAGTTTTCTGGCAATTTTGTCAATTTACTATTTTTAGCAGTTTTTAATTTCCGGGGCCATTTTGAGGGCCTAATTGAAGGATTTTTGGGATCGGGATTCTCAATGATAACAAAAGCCTCTAATTGAGCCCCCAAAATGAATCTCCTCGGCGATACCTTTCTAACAAGTTATCATGTGCCTCAAACGGAGATCGTATGCAAAATTTACGACCCCAAGAAGTTGATGTACTAACTTACCCAAACGGGGCCCACATGACTTTTAGCGCTTCATCTCCTAGTATTATGTTTTTTGGATGTCTAGGGTTTGTGAAGTTCCGGTTTATTGTAAAAAAGGCCTTTAGAGCCTCATTGTAATATTCTTCTTGCAAATGAGCACAGTCGTCACATCTCTTCTCAGAGATAAGCCACCACCATTCCAGCAAGCTTGTTTTCAGTTGCATTTTACAATTTCAACTTATTTCCTTTTTGAATAGAAAACCAGTTTTACAATATCTCGGTTATTTTGTGTTAAGCATCTTTTAATAATCTGTATTCATTTCGTATCAATATCTGGATCAATAGTATCAGAGAGATCTACTCCTTGTCTTCTTAATGCATGTCCCCAACGAGGTCAGTGTACAAAGAATTGGGTCTTGAACTTGTTTCTCTTGAGGATAAAATCCCTTACACACCCAAGCGACCTCTCATGATAGGAGAAAATAAATATGACAGGACAAAATATCCTTTCAAAATGTTTCTTGAGGAATCCCTCATGCAATAGAGGAACGAGATGATGGATAGTTTCGCGCAAATCCTTCGGCGACTACCAACAGACAATGCATCTTCCTCGAGCGAAGGCACCACCCCATTCAAGGTAAAAATAAACTTCAATATTCCTATATTTGAAGGTCGGATAGATGCAGATGTTGTATATAAGTGGTTGAATCTACTAGAAGGGTATTTTTTTTTCCATAACTTTTCGAATAGAGAAAAGATTACTTTTGCGCTCCTCAAATCCATTCCCCATATCAAATATTGGTGGGAAACTTTCTATGAGAAAAAGGAAATAGAGGAACCCACATTATTTATAGTCACGACCACCTGGGAATCCTTTAGGGATGTTATTAAGGAAAAATACTACCCTGTTGGAAGTTATGACGACTTGTATACCAAATGGACCACAATGCAGCAAGAAAGAGACCAAGAAGTGCCAGAGTTAAAAAATATCTTCCATACCTTGCGCACCAAGCTAGGTATCAAATATTCAAAGTGACAATTGGTTCTCAAGTATAATTTTTCTCTACATAGATACATACATACCGAAATGGAATTTCTGGACATATCATCCTTGGGCGCGACCTACCGATATGTCGTCAAAATCGAGCAGAATCTCAAACAAAAGATGCGAAATTTTTTGCCTGGGAACCCCTCACAACAAAAGCAAGAAAAGGGAGGCCCCAAACCACATAAAAAAGGACAGATAAAATATGGATAGTATCCAACAACCAGTCCAAGTCGTAAGCAAAGAAGGACACCAAAAAGAAAAATAAATATACCAGGAAGTGGTGCGACTTCCATAAGAGCCCTTGGAATAACACTGTTGATTGCCACTCAAAGAAGTCATTGGTGGTTGAAGTGAAATCCTATGAATCAGATGTGGGTTCTGAATCTTATTCAGAACCAGAAGGGGGAAGATGGATCATTAACATGGAACCCAGTGCCACTATTTCTATCACCAATCTCCAGCCTAGTGAACCAGACAAGCCAGAAGAAGGTGAGTGCCTCTTTCATTCACATATGTGGGTGAAAGGCACCCCGCTGCACTTCATCATTGATAGTGGTAGCCAGAAGAACCTCATCTCAGCAGAGGTCATCAATCACTTGGCCCTACAGACAACACCGCACCCACAACCCTGCAACATTGGATGGCTCCGCAAAGGAAGCGATCTTCACATCAACCAACAGTGTCGACTGTCGTATGTCACCAAACCCTTCAAAGACGAGGTGTTGTGTGATGTTTTGCCTCTCGAATTTTGTAATGTTATTTTGGGCCAACCTTATTTATGGAAACATCATGATGTATATGAATCTAGGACTCCTAGTTTTATTATTACGTTGAACAGGAAATTGTACAGGATACCCAAGGCAGACCCTCCTAGTGATATTTCCTTTATCTATTCCAAGCAATGCAGGAAGCTCATCTCTCAGACTGGGAAATTTGTATTCTTCATGATCTGTTCTCAAAGTGAGCGGAATATTGCAGCCACATATAGGGCCTCTGTGGTCGATCTCTCCACACAACAGAAGAAAGTGGATAAATTCATGGAAGAATACTTAGATATCTTCTCTTCTCCTACTGGGGTACCTCTGCACTGTTAGTTCAAGCATCCCATCGATCTGACCCCATGTGCACTGCTACCTAATGGGGCAATCTACCACCACTCTCTATTAGAAAATGAGGAGGTCAAGAGGCAGATCCAAGAACTGCTCCACAAGGGGCACATCTGTTCCAACTCATCGCCTTGTGGGAGCACAATCGTGCTGGTGCAGAATAAAGACAGGACTTGTCTACTCTGTATTGATTAGAGAGCCCTGAATAAAATCACAGTTCTAAACCGGTACCCGATTCCCTGAATCGACGACCTCCTTGATCAAATTATGGGGGCCAAATACTTTAGTAAGATTTATATGAAGTCTGGCTACCACCAGGTCCCAATAGAATAGACAGATGTATGGAAGACCGCCTTCAATTCAAAAGAAGGTCTTTTTGAATGGCTGGTCATGCCCTTTGGTTTGAAAAATGCTCCAACAACTTTTATGAGGATAATGGATGATATCCTATGACCTTTCACCAATACTTTTGTAGTGGTGTATTTGGATGACATCCTCATTTACAACAAGACTTGGGAGGAACACTTGTAGCACATTCAGCAGGTTCTGCACACCCTGTGGTAGCAAAAACTATATGCAAACTTGGAAAAATCCTCCTTCGATATGGACAGGGTCCATTAGTTAGGATACATAGTTGATCAACATGGTGTGCATGTGAATCCAGCCAAGATCTAGGTCATCCATGACTAGCCAGCCCCAACCACACTCACTGAACTTCAGATCTTCTTGGGCCTTGCCAATTTCTATCGTAGGTTTGTGTTGGGATTCTCTCATATCACATGGGCCCTCAGCCAAGTAACCAGGGGTGGCGGTAAGGAAAACCTTTTGTGGGGCTTGTCCCAACAAGAAGCCTTCAAGGACTTGAAGAATCATTTGTGCTCATTCCCAGTACTTTCATTACCGAACATACAACATCCCTTTGAGATCGAGACAGATTCTTCAGACTATGTTGTGGGCATCGTTCTCACTCAACACGGCCACCCTGTGGCATATCATAGTGAGACACTATCAAATGTTGTTCGTAATCACCCTACTTATGAAAAAGAAATGTACTGTATTGTGCAAGCCTACCGCTAGTGGAGACATTACATTCTTGGGAAGGAGACAGTCATCCACACTAATCACAAGCCACTACAGTTCATGTAGACCCAAGGAAAATTGCAGAATGACTGCCATCAGAAGTGGTCCACATGCTTACAACAATTCCAACTCAACATCAAGTATAAACCAAGAAGTACCAACGAAGTTTCTGATTGCCTCAGCCGACCTCCAATCGCGGCACTCACCACAGTGATAGACTCTTGTGGCCACGAGACCTTTAGATGGCCCCACCTCTACGAGACAGACCCTGACTTCTCCACCACCTACCAAATTTTGGGCGCCAAATCAGCGGTCGCTAATTTCCATATTCAGGATGAGTTGTTGTGTTGTTTGGTCCATCTTTGTGTTCCATCAAGTGAGAGTGCGAAGCTGATATGGAAAGTTCACTACATTCGAGTGGCAGGACACTTTGGAGTCGAAAAGATAGTGATAGTGTTGCAGAAACATTTATACTGGCCAAAACTTTGACAGGATGTCGACAAGTATATCAGGTCTTGCACCGCCTGCGCTATTGCAAACTGACCACAAATAGGGCATGTACACCCCTCTGCCTACTCCTAATAGGCGGTGGGAATCCATCTCAATGGACTACATGTCGGGCCTCCCATCCACCAAGAGGGGAAATGATTATGTTTTTGTTGTTGTTGATCTCTTTTCCAAGATGGCTATTCTAACCGCCTGCAAGAAGAACATCACAACATAAGCCATTGCCAAGCTCTTCTTTGAATGAGTATGGGTAAATTTTGGGATCCCACAAAGCATTATCTCATACCATGACAGTCGGTTCCTCAGCACATTTTGGTCAAGCCTCTGGTCACGATTGGATACCAAGCTCACCAAATCCACTACCTTCCACCCCCAGATAGATGGCCAAGCTAAGGTCGTCAATCGAATGATCATACATATCTTGCGCATGTACAATTCAAAACACCCCCGCACATGCGATGAGAGTCTTCTCTATGTCCAACATAGCTACAACTGAGCCCCGCATAGTTAAACTGGACACAACCCCTTTCAGGTGGGGTTGGGATTCCAACCATTGGGCCCCATGGATGTTGCACTACCCTTGGCGACCACCTCGACTAACTCGTCCCTTGCTCCACCAGAAGATGACAAAGCCACCCAGTTCATTGAGCGAATCCAACACATTCACCAAAAGGTTAAATATATTCTAAAGAAGTCTAATTCCAAGTATAGGTAGCGCCGTGATCAACATCGGGTGCCACATAAGTTTCAGGTGGGACAAAGTTTGTTTGCACTTGCAGAAAGAATGCTTTACATGGCCCCATCAGAAGCTTCTGCCACTCTGTTATGGTTTGTACACCATCACAAAGGTTGTGGGTGACAATGATTTTGAGCTCAACATTCCCCCTTTCCTTGGCCTGCACCCAGTATTCAACGTGGCTCTCCTTCGGCCATATTTCCCACCATTATTGGACACCTCAGAGATAACAGAGTAGTTGACACCAACAGAGCTCAACCCTGGATGCATGCAATAGGCATACAATGATCATATTATGGACACACAGATCAAGGGCACTCGACAACAAAGGATCCATATTTATTGAGTCGTCAAAGAAGGGAAGCTCCTACACCAAGGCAAGTGGCTCACCACGGGCAAAAATCAGCAGAAATTTCCTCATCCGATGGGGGAACTCAATGCAATGGAGACCATTGCTTCCTACAGATCCATATTTTTTGAGAAGAATGAAATGAATAGATATTATTAAAATATGATTAACATAGAATAATCGAGATACAATAAAATTGGTTGTCTATTCAATAAGGAAATAAACTGAAACTGTAAAATGCAATGGAAAACAAGCTTGTCAAAATGATGGCGTCTTATCTCTGAGAAGAGATGTGACGACTGCACTCATTCGTAAGAAGAATATTAAAATGAGGGTCTAAAGGAAGTTTTTACAATCAAATAGAATGTCAGAAACCCTAGACATCCAAAAAACCTAACCCTAGGAGATGAAGCGCCAAAATTCATGTGGGCCCTGTTTGGGTAAGTTAGTACATCAACTTCTCGGAGTCGTAACATTTGCATACGATCTTTGTTTGGGGCACACGATAGCGTGTTGGAAAGGTATCATCAAGGAGATTCATTTTCAAGGCTCAATCAAAGACTTCAACTATCAATGAGAATCCCTATCCCAAAAAACCTTCATTTAGGCCTTCAAAGTGGCCCCATAAGTTAAAAACTGTTAAAAATAGTAAATTACCAAAATTGCCAGAAAATTGTTTTGAGCTAGTTGAAAAAGGTGGGTGGCCACCGATATCCACCCGGATCATCTCCTTGGTATATATAAGAGACTATGAGGTACAATTACAACTAATGGACCCAAACCAACATAAATAAAATAACATTACTAATGTAATATGCCCCAATTAAGGGGTAATGTGCCACTATTTAGGGATTAACATACCCCTCCCGTTCAGACAAGTGTTTTCTGAAATGATTGAGTAATTCTAGATGATTTTGTATAAAATAATCATCTTCCTAAATGGAATAGTCAACAGGTAGTTTCCTCCACTTAATGATAATACTCTGAAATGGATCTACTCCTCAACTGGCGAATTCTTGTGTTAGTGATACCTTCAGGCTCCAGTATGATTTTTCATTCCTCATAAAGTTCTAGAAATATAGTTTGAACTGGGAACTTGTCACCTATAACCTTATTTAATCATGAAACATGGAAAACTAGGTGTACTTGTGAAGATGCAGGTACCTCCAATTTGTATTCCATAGTACCAATCTTTTGCAACACCTTATAAGGGCCATAGTACTTTGGTGATAATTTATTATCCTTCTTGGCTTGCTTGAGGGACATTTGTTTGTATGATTGTAGTCTTACAAACACCCAATCCCCTACTTCAAAACGTATTTCACTACAATGTTGATCTACTTGTTGTTTCATGTGATTATGTGCCATGTTCAGGTTGTCCTTTAAGATTTGGAAAACTTGTTGTTGATGCTTGATTTGATATTCCATAGTTTGAACCTTATATTTTTCTTTTAGAGAAGAAGTGATGGAAGGAGGGTGGTATCCATAGAGTGCCATAAATGGTTTCATTTTTGTTGCAGTATGAAAGGAAGTGTTATACCACCATTCTACCAAGGGTAACCATTTATCAGAGACAAAGAAATGAAGGTAGCCTTACAGACATTTGTTCACTATCTTGGTTTGTCCATTAGATTGAGAATGATAGGATGAGCTATGAGCCAATTGAGTACCCAAACAAGAAAATAATTCTATCCAAAAATGTCCAGTGAAGATGGGATCTTTGTCACTTACAATAATCTTTGGGCTTCCATGTAGCTTTTGAACTGTCTCCATGAATGCAGTGGCAACTGCATTGGATTTGAAGGGATGAGAGAGTGCACAAATGTGTGCATACCTGGTTAGTCTATCAACAATAACCATGATGACACTCTTTCCTTCAGAATTTCGTAACCCTGTGATGAAATCCATGAAACCCTCCTTCCAACGCTAACTTGGGATGGCTAATGGTTGTAAAATACTCGGGTTCTTAATTGTTTCCACCTTGTTTTGTTGGAAAACCAAACATTCTGCCATAAACCTTTGAACATCAGTTTTAAGGCCATCCCAAAAAATTTCTTCTTAACCCTATGGTAGGTTTTCAAAAATCCCGAGTGCCCTCCTACCAGAAAGGTGTGCAATTCAAATAGTAACTTTTGTTTGAGTTGTGAGTTCTTACACAAATATAAGCAATTTTTGTACCATAGTGAATAATTTTTCCATGTAAATGTATCTAATGCATTGGAATCTTGCTGCAACCTTTGAATGAGGCTCCACACATTTTCGTTATTCTTCCATTCATCCCTTGCTTCTATTATCCAATCAAGTTGGATGATCAAGATAGCACAGATAAAGACATCAACATCTTCATCCTTTATTGAGAGTGCATCTGCCACAACATTTTTCTTCCCTTTTTTATAGATGATTTCAAAATCATAACCCAATATCTTGGTCACCCATTTTTATTGTTCTTTTGAAGATAGTCTTTGTTCCAATAAGTATTTAAGACTATCATGATCTGTTTTTACCTTGAAGTGCCTACCTATTAGGTAAGGGCACCATTTCTTCAATGAATGTAGTATTTCCATCATTTCCTTCTCATAAATGGGTTTGTGTAAGTCCTTTCTCTTGAGTGGCTGACTTTCAAAAGAAAGGGGCCTTCCTTCTTGCATTAGAATAACACCAATGTCATTTCCCGAGGCATCACATTCCACAATAAAGGTTTTTGTGAAGTCTGGTATGGTCAAGGCAAGATCTTTGCACATCGCCTCTTAAAGTTGTTCAAAATCTTGAGTTTCCTCTGGAGTCCATGAAAATGCATCCTTCTTAGTTAATGTCGTTAAAGGTGCTGCTATTCTTCCATAGTTCCAAACAAACTTGTGGTAGTAACCTGTCAAACCCAAAAATCCTTTAAGATTCTTCAATTTTTTGGGAATCGACCAATTCATCATGGCATTAATATTGTTAGGGTCTACCTTGACACCTTCATGAGATATAATATCACCAAAAATTCATAATGGCCTTCATGAGTATGGAATGTTGTTTTTGGGATATCTACTTCCTTCATTCTAATCTAATGATACCCTGAACGAAGATCCAACTTTGTGAAATAGATTGCTCCATGTAGTTCATATAAAAATTCATCAATGAAGAGAATGGGAAAATTATCTTTAATAGTGATCTTGTTGAGCTCTCTATAATCTTTCTTTAGTACTATTACCACTAGTGCAAATTAAGAACTTTGGTTGGGTCTAATAATTCCAGCTTCTAACATTTCTTCAACCATACGCTCAATTTCACTCTTCTGGGAATAAGGATATCTGTAAGGCCTGATGTTAAGAGGAACACTCCCAGGAATTAGGTGAATATCATGATCATGATTTCAAGTGGGTGGAAGACCTTTGGGAATATATTCAAATAATTTGGAATGCTTATCAATAATCCCTTGGATATCTAGGGGAATAAATGTCTTAGATGTTTGAACATCTAGCAAGCATAGTTGTGAAATTACACTCTGATGCCCCTTTTTAAATAATTTTTTCATGCCATTAGAGCTTATCACCTTACTGGGTTTCCCTGTGATAACCCTTAACTCAATTTATTTTCCTTCTAATGAAAATTTCATGAAAATTTCTTGAAAATTAAAAGCCAGTGTTCCTAATGATTGTAACCATTGGATTCCTAGTACAACATCAACACCACCCATGGGTATAGAAATCATTGGACTATTCATTACATATTCCCCCATAGTAAGATTGATATTATTTCATTTTCCTAAGAAATTGATAGTTCTTCCATCTGCAGTCATTACTTGAAACTTTGGTGCTGGATATGCAAAGCAATTGAGAGCTTTGGCTAATTTACAGTGAATGAAATTATGAGTACTTCCAGAATCAATTAGGACTATTACCTTTTCCTTTTTGATATATCCTTCGATATTGAGGGTTTGAGGAGTACTAATTCCAACCAATGCATTACATGGTATCCTGGGAGTCAACTCTTCAGAGAAAATGCTTCTATGTGTTCATATTGAAATGGTTCTTGTTCTTGTTCTTATTCTTTTTCCTCTTGACAATCTATGTAGAATAATTTATTCTCACCACACTTATGTCCCTTAATGTACTTGTTGTCACAATTAAATCATAAACCTTTTCTTTTCTTTCCTCCAATTGTTGAGGTGTCAACCTTGTAGGTTGAGGTGTTTTAGAACAAGGAACATTATTCTCTCGATAGATGTTAGGAGTGGTCCTTCTAGTAGCCATAGCCATATTTTTACTTTCTACATTTCTTACCACCCTCAATGCATTCTCCAATGATTTGGGTTCCCAAAGGAAAACCTCATGTTGAATGTTATCCATTAAATTTCCTATGAATACATCAATCAGGTACTCATATGGAATATCTGTTACCTTTATATTCAATCTTTGGAAGTTCTCAATGTGCTCTACAAATGAACCTTTTTGTTTGATATTTATCAATTGGCTAAAGAAGGTATTGCTCCGTATATCCTCATAGTGTATTATCATTTCTTCCATGAAAATTGTCCAAGTGATGAGTGATTTGCAAGAAAAAAGCCATCAATAGCACACAAATTGATTGGGTTCTAAATATAAAGAAGCAATTCGTACCTTTTGTGTATGTGGCACATCATGTAGATCAAATAATTGCTCCATCTGAAGTATCCATGTGATTGGGTCCTTGGCATCAAACTTCCTCATATCAATCTTAGGAAAGTGGTTGTTCTTCAACCCAAAGTTCGAGTTTCTCCATTCTTGATTCATCTTCCATGTGTCCTCATCATGAATTTCATGGGATACATTTTCACTTTCAGGTGTCCTCTCTATTAAGAAATTTGTCAATCCTTCCATGATCTCCCTTTTTAAACCATCCATCATCCCTTGTAGTTCATCTTTTGTTATTGTCTTCTTTTGTAAATCATTTATGTCCCTACACATTCTTCACCTTCATCAAGAGTCCAAGTAGGAATGTCTAAAGGATTATTTGGTGTAGAAGTTCCCTTTTTTGGTGGCATGTTGGCCAAGTATCACTTTTTATTTCTTTATTTCGAGGTGGTTCTGCTAGGTGATATTTCTTCTGCTATATCTCCAAAATTTCGACCCTTCTGGGTATGAGAATTTTTCTTTTTTAGTTCTATGATATTTCTTCTCTGCAACTCCATAGGTCTGATCAAAATTGGATGTGCCAAGTGGAAGTTATGGTAACTTTCTCACAACTTGCTGATTTTTTTCCCTTCCAATAGAGCATACTTGTAAAGTGTGCCAAGATCACAATATCTTATATTTGATTCTAAAAATTGTACCATAAATACTACATACTATCCATTGTACAATGCAACTGGTGTCACTTAATTTGTATACTCACTGAAGAACATATCAATGTTTTACCCGAAAGACCTGTTTGAGACTAGTTAATATGACTAGTCAAATACCCTATCTTTCACAGGGTGTGTCTACAAAAGTAGGATGAACCAGAAGCTGAAATTTTTATCACAACTACCTTGATAATTTATATGTATATCTGATGGATATCAAGGTCTGAAACATTACAGAAAAAAATTTATAGCTAAAATTATGCAATGACTAAATTCAGGATGATTGCAGAACCCTGTCTTAAAACGACTATATATCCGAAATTATAAGGCCCGAGGAGATGAAATTTGAATCCAACATAAATTTATCCATATAATAAATATTCTCCAAGGGGTTCCTTCTGAAACATCTAAGAAAAAGATTTATAGCTAAAATTCCAAGGTGACTCAGATGTAGCAGTGAAACCCTAAGACCTTGAGCTCTTATACCAAATGTTAAGAACCAAATATCAAGATAGCATAGAAAAACCTCTGAATAAATACTCAACGCCTTGAAAAAGAGATAATTTCATATGATAAGCCTCTTCAAGGGGGCAACCTTCTTATACACCACATAAATTTCAAAATACAAGATGATTCCAAATGAAAAGGTATCCTTGGTATATATGGTAAATATAGGAGACTAGGAGGTACAATTACAACTAATGGACCCAAGCTGACATAAATAAAATAACATTACTAATGTAATATGCCCCAATTAAGGGGTATTGTGCCACTATTTAGGGATTAACAATGCACCATTAAATCAAATTTCTCGGTGAGTACATAACCATAAAATACACTAGAATAACCTTACAAAAAATTCCATGGAACGTACATAAAACCAAAAAACACCCCAGTTCGATATTGCATGAATTTCCAGTGCGTACATAAAATAAAAATTCACTAGTGCTCCATTACATGAAATGCCCCGATGCGTACAAAAGACGAAAATGCATCGGTTCACCATTATGTTACTTCTACGGTGCATACATATGACACAAATGCACCATGATAGTTAGGGTTATTACGCGCCAGATTCCCATTTTGTTGTATGCAGTGCCAGTGTGCTTGTATTTTATGTTCGACCTGGTGCTTGTATAATTCATACGTTTCGGTGCATCTATTTCATATAATGCCCCGGTGCATTTATCTTATTAAGATACCGACGCATTTAAATTTTTTAAAGCACTGATGCTATTGTTATATTTAAAAAACCGATGCATATTTATCACACGCCCACCATAAAATTTTAAAACAATATATATTATCACACATTTTATGCACCGGTTCTTCCATATAATTAATATGCATCGATGCTTGAATATGTTTAATATGCACCAGTGCGTATAACCCCTTAAAAAACATCGATTTATATATCATTTCAGGAACCATTTGTTGGAAATATTGTTGTCATTAAATTTAAAGACATGGGGAGCCCACAATATTTCCAAGATAAATATTACAAGCCTACAGATGTCCAAGATAAATATTTCTAGATGGATATTGTTGAAAGTATTATTTTCTGTCAATTTGAATATCCTATCTTTTAGATAATTTTTACCCTATATAACTAATTCAAATAGAAGCACAAATTACATGGTTAGAAATATTATTCTAAGACATTTCCAATGGTATATGGAAGACCCTCTAACTCCATAGGAATGAGGAGATATTGTTGGACACACCTACCACACTTAGAGGGGGGGGTGAAAGAGTGTGGGGATCTTTTTCCCAAAACTTCCCTCTTACACAAAACTCCTTAGTTAACATTCAACATATACTCATTACTCATTGTTTTAATTATTAATCAGTTAGATATGAGTACATATTAGCAACATATATCAACAATATATCATCAACAAGTCATTACCACAAGAAACACAAAGAACACAAGATGTATGTACAATTTTTCTTTTTATTATGGACTTCAATTTGGGGGTTTTTCAACAACAATTGAATAGAGTACAACTCTACAAGAGCACCAGCTCTATATGCAAGACTCGGCTTACATTCTCAGCATCAACTAAGATGATGCAACAATCCTCAACATATATCAATCTTTCAACAGGTATGCGACCTATCAGTAGTGCAGCCCGCGTGTGTACGCGCCCTGGCTCACTACAACCCACATATGTACGCAACCAGTGTATACAACAACCTGTGTATACCTTATGAGCTATTAGGGTTTATCCTTCAACTTGAACTCAGACCCTCTGCAACCAATTTATCTTTCTTTTTTGTCTCTCACTTTCTAATATGACCACCATCCAGTCACAACACATCCAATCTCTCCAATAGCTTGCTCATGCTCCATAACCAATCAATATGAATGTTATCTCAATCATGTATAAGCAACTAGTATACCATAGCAATCATGTCATCACTGAATCACAAGAGTACTACTCACTCCATAAACCAAACTAAAACACATCATAGCAGGCATACCAAGAATACCCTAAGCATTCACAACACAGCAAACAATACTATCCCTCAAGACAATAATGCAACCATACCAATGTCTCAGTTATATATTTGAGCCCATAGAATGCAGATTTGGAACCTGCCACAGTCTTCAACAACCATTCATCAGCTCAAACACAAATCTTCATGATTTTATCCATTGTACGTGCCCTGTGCTCATACAACCCACATATGTATGTGACCTAGCCCATTACAACCCACGTGCAGCTCAAAAAATAGGGTTTTTGAAGCTCCAAGACTTTTGCTGTCAAGAGATACGATATTGCCAAAACTTTGATGCATCCATGAGATCATCCTCGTTCTCTCTTTCTTAGAATATATCTTCAACCATGCTCAAGAGATCCACACCAAAGATTCTCTCACAAGAAGTTGTCCATTAATGCTCCAAAAGATATTCTCACAAGAAGCTCTCCATTGATCCACAAAAAGGATGTTTTGCAAGAGTCCATATCTATCTTATTTATACTTTCATCCTCTAGGTCACTTAACCCATTTCTAGGTTACTTAACCCATTT
>ML785524.1:1045417-1070562 GCA_009831015.1 Picea engelmannii | reverse complement strand
TTGTATCTTCCATATAGTTGTAACTAGAAAACAGGGTGGCAGGGTGGTGCTAGGGAAAACACAAAATTTTTCTGTATGCAAGTTGGTGCTTTTATAAGTCCAGTTGGTACTGGAACAATCATGGAGTTGATTCTTCCTTCTAGTGGGTTCTAGAGAAATACGAGGGTTGGTGCTCTCAACAAGTTGGAGCTTGCAAAAAAGAGGTAGTAGCCTCACTTTGAGTTGGTGCTCAAAGATAGATGATGTGCAGAACTTAAAAGACTAGCTTTCATTCGAAGAAGAAGAGGTTTTCTCCCTTTATGGGTTTCCTTGTAAAAAAATGTCTCTGTGTATATCTTATGTGTGACTGATGTTCTTTATTTATGTTGTTCATATCTTGTATACTATTTATGATCACTTGGAAGAGATTAATTTTTTTTTGAATAAGTCATATATCATTTAATCTCAGTGACAAATGATTCACCCCCCCTCTCAGTTGTCTTAGTAATTTCAACAAAAATAAATTTACATACCTGGGAGTGAATGATCCTCTTTGTGGTGTAGTCCTTATGAGTTCCTTCCTCGGTTGATCGTAATCTTCTCTTTTGTGGATCCTTTCATTATGGTTGAAGCTTCTTTGTTTCTTGAATGTGGTAGGTCTTGTTGAAGATGTATCTCTACTATACTCATTCTTCTTTGATTCTTGTTCACCATGATTCCTTCCTTTGATTACTTCTACATAACTCTTACTCTTTTATTCATTCTTCTTTTCTGGAAACCTGGAATGCTTCTCTTCATTCTCTATTGCTGATGTGGATGTTTCTATCTCTTCAACATTCTTGTTGATATTGAATATTTTACATATTAATGTGACATCTTCTTCTTCAAGCTTCTCAACCTCTTTTTATTTCTTCATCATCTGAATCTTCATGACTTCTTATGTTCATTTTGCTTCTCCAAGTTGGATCTTCAGTGTGATTATTTCTTCTTCAAGTTCTCTTTCTCGTTGACTTTATTCTACTTCATGATTCTTTTTTATTTCATTTGGATTTTCTGTCTCATCACTTTCAATATTAAAATATGGGTATTCAAATTCAATATGTACTCCTTTTTCACAATCAAAGAAGAAAAACATACTTATGTTGATTTCGTCCTCTTCTTCTTTTGAATTTGTCTGATATGATGAGCATATTTCCTTTGGTTCTGTACCTGCATCTTCTTTGGAATTCTCTGACTCTGTGATGGGTGAAGAATAAATATTATGTAACTTATCCCAAATCTCTTTATCTGATGAACATTTTCCCACTTTGTCCTTTACTGAATCATTGTCCTTCCAAAATGAAATCCATTGCAATTTTTTTATTCTTCTTTAATTCCTTCTTGGATGTAGTCTTTGGTTTCTTTGTAGTAGTGTATCATGTCAAAACTGATTTCCAAATATCATATCCATGTGTCTTTAAAAATAATTTTGTCCTTTTTCTCCATATCCCTTACTCTAGACCACTCTGACCATCAAACGTTGGTACTCCAATTTTAGTGTATTCCATGATCTCCTTCTAGTGGTTAAAATATTTCCTATGTTCATATGTTCATCATAAATATATTAATGTATCATAAAAATTAACATTCATCAGTGCATAATAAACAATAACGAACACATCCAAACAATGCAAAATACACCAATATTTACGTGGAAACCCAATGCGGGAGAAAAACATGGAATGCTTTTCTTATATGTCAAGAATTACATTCAAGGAAGCACCAACTTCCAATTATCCTGCTCGAACTAGAAGAAGGATCCAAACCCCTAGTTTCTCATTCTCCAACCTGAAGGAAGCTCCATCTCCCTGATTCTCCGGCACCAACCAGAAGGAGGCTACAACCCCCTTTCCTTTCCCTGTCCAACCACTCTAAAATATAAATGTCAAATAAATGATGAAACCACTTCCACACTATCACTATGAGATATACCACTGTAAACCTATACTAATATGTACCAAAAAACTATAACCAACCTGTACCAATAACCTATAATCAACCTGTACCAACAAATACCAATAGGTACACGACCTATATATGTTGCAGCTCGCGTATGTACGTGACCTATCTATATTGTAGTTTGTGTATGTACACGGCCTGTCTATACTACAACCCATGTACACCTTCATAAATATAGGGTTTTCACTTTTCTAAAACTCAGAAACTTTGTTTCCTCCGTCACATCAACCCGTAACCTGTCATTGTGTCCAATATGTAGTTGTACCCTATGCATACATCATCATACATATCCCTTAACCAAGTGCATTTATGTCTCTCTAGTCATGTGTTATACATGTGTATATAATCATGCTCAAGTGTAATAGACCTCACATGGACTAGACATCAAACCCTCACTGACATGTAGTCTCAAACTACACCAAAAACTTCACCAATACATCACAACCAAAACCCTTCAACGATTTACCAAGAAATACAAGATATGCCTCAACTCTCAACTCAACAAGATGTAACAATGATGAATACCAAATATATCAGTGTTGCAATTTTGTATAATTAGTTCATACAATAATTTTCATACAACCAACAACCCTTCTAGGGAAAATCCTCATGTTGAAAAAAATAACCATATCTCATGTTGAAAACAATATCCAACTACACATAAGAATATGGCATACCTTTTGAGCCTGTAGATAGATATGTTGTAACTGATCACTATAGACCTTCCTAGGAACTTGCTTTCAAACTCTGAGAACCTGACACTCTTAGTAACTCAATCTTTCATGGATTTACCCAACTGTACGTTCCCTCCTTTACTGCCATCCCATGTATTTACACAACCTCTTCCACTGCAGCCCGTGTACACCTAAAAAATTAGGGTTTTTTCAGTATTTCTACAGCTCCTAAACTTTCATTGTCAATCCTTCTTGCTACCTCAGACTTGTGTAACTTTAGATGTATCAATGAGTACCTTAAATAATCCTTACAAAATAATAGATATTCAATGTGCTCAATAGGTGCTAATAGGAGACCCTTGCACTCTTATTTATACTCTCCAAGTAGATTCCTTTAGGAATTACCTTCTAGCTAACTTAACGCAACTTCCTTGTTTTAGGGCTAATACACTTCTAACCACTTTATCCACAAATAGTAAACTCACTACTTCTAGTTGCAACTAATTTTTTTTTATTTTTTATTTTTGCAACAACTTAATTCATGATTAATTGCTAGTTAAAATGACTTTGACTAGTAAACTTCTTCTAGGAGCTTCTAGAATAATTTGACTTCTTTAACCTTATAGATAACTCATGAGGATTCTCCAAATTCACATGGCCATAACTCTCTAACCGTGAGGAGTTATGTGGCATTCCTGTTATAGCAAGATTTGCCTCAACCTATGCAAATTTGCTCAGAAGGCCTTTTTCCATTTCCCTATGCAGACTTGAAGTCCCTTTTTGCAAATTCTAGAGCTAAAAACAATATTTTTCCACATATATGTGCCCTAAATATTATACAACATGCGTATATGAAGGTTGCACCATTATAGCCCGCGTACATCAGGTTTTGTGCCCAAAATTAAAAAAAAAAAGTGTCCGGTTTCCATGTTACATCACAGGATCCATGATCCTTGGCCTTCCATATATTGGAAGCATTCCAAATCGGCCCTTGAGTTCCAATTGAAGGCTATGAATGGGCCATATCCAAGATATGGAAAATAGGATAAGAATTCAACTTTGAGAACAAAGTTACTCTGGAGAAATTATTCACTTCATATTGAGTCTGCATCCCTTTGTCCTTTTAAGTCTGAACACATTTTTCATCCCCCAAGCTCTTCCCTACTTGATTGAGAACCTCATTGTCTCTCTTATATGATCTTTCCTTTGGTGGAGGATTGAAGTGGTGGAGGCCCAGCTGGAAGGGACTTAGTTTATCGATTCCAAATTGTGTTGATAGGGAAGTTTGTAATTAATTCACTTCTGTTGATTACATTTTAATAGAAATACTCTTTTCTCGTCCAATTGATATCTTGAAAATATTTGAATTGTTATTCCGTTGTAATATTTGTTATGAATGTGGATGGATTATGCTATTGAATGTGCTAACTTTATATATTATCACCATATGCTTTTGTTTCTTGGTTGTTGAGGAAAAGTTGTAGGTGTATTGCTTTGGGTCAAGTGTTCAATGGTGGACTTCATCGAACTTCTGAATGAGGTAAGATATTTATCTTGTCTTGTTAGCATATTTTATTATATAGCATACCTAGTATTAGAGTTGATTTCTGCAGTCATTTTCGTCTATTGTGGTGTACCCCATGCCATAGAGAGATTTTCCTTGTAACAGTTCCATATATCACTAGAAACGACACGACATGTACTATCCATATAGAATAGTCTCACCTATATATACACTGATATTAATTCCTTTATACCTCAAACAAACTTGAGTCCCTTAACCATACTGTTGGGGCTATCGGAATATGATATTGGACACAATCAAGGGTTGACATCAATATCTAAGGGTTGACATCAATCTGCAACATCACTCTCCAATAGTTGAAATCAAAGACAACCAACTATCCAATTGTCCATCATTCTAGATCAACTGTATGACAATATTCTCATACTCCTCATCAATGTTTCTATCTCTCCCCCTTTGACATCAATGGAAAAGGGTATCTCTCCTTGGGACTGATCCCCCTTATCGAAATCTCCTTGGGGCTGCTCCCCCTGTCTGCACTGTCCTTTGGGTTTGTTCCCCCTGTCTTCATACCTCTTATTCCTTTCTCTCTCCATTTGAAAATAATTAACTCCCTTTTTCGATCTGATACTGTACCTTCTCTAACCAATCATGCTTAACGAAATAACTCCCCCTTTGGGTATGAGTCCCTCTATATTCTCTGGAAGATTCCCTGTAATCACCATGAACAATATCCTACCATTGAAATCTACTTCTACTGCGTATGTTGCTTCTCTACCAAAACACTGATCAACTGCTCAAAAATACTGCATCAAGAATACCATGATCTTCTATTCCTATAACAATCCTTGGATTTTTCCATGCATCAACCTGTACCTCAACCTATTGGAATTATTTTCCATTGGTGCTTCCTTGAGTAATCAACTGGCATATATAAAAAACATTCAAGATTAACCATTCAAATAATCATCCAACATTCTATGAACCAATCTTTGAATCAATCTTTGAATCGCTCTATGAACCAATCTATGAATCCATCTATGTCCATAATTTCCAATACTCTCCTATTCAACTTCCCACAATGTTGACCCTTCTGTCTCAGCTATTGCATAAACTCCCCTTGTCTAATATTTATATTATCTAGGAGTGTCCAAGCCAAATGGATCAGAATAATGCATTCTCTGATGTAGTGTAATATTCCTCTTCATCTGTGAATACATCTTCCTTTTCATCCTCTTCCTGAATTTTCTCATCATCCTGAGTTTTGACATCTTCTTCATCTTCTACTTGAGTTCTGACACTTTCATGTTTTCTTGTAACTTCATCTTGATCTTGTGCTACTGCAAATCCTGAAAGTATGATTCCTTGGACCTTTTCTTCATTTACCCACTCCTCTTGTTTTTCAATTCTTCTCCAAACCTTCTTGTGTCTGACATCAATATTTTATTTCATGGGAGGCTTTATCACGCTTCTACAATTTTGAGTTATGTGTCCATAGTTGTGTAATTTGCAGCATTCAATATTTTGTGGGGCCACATAATCATTTCTTGCTTGATCATTTCTTTCATAAGCCCTACAATCTCCAACCTTATGTCCAAATTTATTACAATAAAAACAATGACCATAAAATAAATTTACATACATGGGAGTGAATGGTTTTCCTTGTGGTGTAGTCCTTCTGTAATTTTGTCTTGGCTTATCAAGATCTTCTCTTTGGTTGTAATTATTGTAGCTTCCTTGCTACTTTAATGTAGAGGGTGTTATGTATTCATTTATTTTTTATTCCTATTGACCATGATTCCTTCCTTGGATAACTTCTTCATAACTCTTTTGTTATGTTTCTTTCATCATGGAGCTTGATCCTTTCTCAATTTTCATTTCATTGTATCCTTGTTTGGACCTGTCATAGTATGGCCTTTGATTGTTGATGATCTTATTCAATGTCTTGGTGATATCTTTCTGCATGTCCTTCTTCTGAAGATATTTTCTTAGAGTGATTACTTATGCTTCCAACCTTTCAATTATCTCCTCCTCCTCTGCTAGTTGACTTTTGAGTATTTCTTCAATCCTTTTGTCCTCTTCTACCTCGACTTTCAACTTCATAATTATCTGGTTGACTTCCTCTGTGTTGAGATTCTGAGTTCTATTTATCTCTTTCTTGAGTAACTTGTTTTTATTTCTTTCTTTCCTTAGTTCTTCTAAGGCACTAATTAATTCTTCTCTGAGATCGAGTTCTTCTTCTTCTTCTGAACTATCTGAGTTTCTTGTTTGATTTTCCTTATCCATAAATAATACCTTTTCCGATTCATTGTCATTTTCATCATCTTCACTAGATGAGGGACTATATTTTCTTGAGTATAGATTTTTCTTGAAGACTTTCTTTTTGTTTTCCCAGTTTCGCTTTTGATATCTCTTTTCTTTCTTGGTCTCTTCCTCTTCATCACTATCTAAATTTATGGCATAATGACACTTATTTGAAAAATCAATCCAATCAATAGCACTTATTTTCTCTATTATTGATTGTTATTGTTTTTGCAAATTGTAGTAGTAAGATAGTCTTATAACAACACAACATAATTTGTAACAACAATAATAATAAGTGCTAAGAAATGCCACAAATGACCATAAAAATTAAGCATGCAACCAATATAATACTACCCAATTGTTAGAGGCAATTTTTGAATGAGTTAGGCCACCTATATATGAGTGTATGCAACGAATTAAAATATTTCATATGGCTGTAGCAAACCTTTTATAACAACAACAAGAAATTTTGTAAGTTTTCCAATGTTAGTGTTAGTGAAGTTAGTAGAAAGCTTGAGAGTTTTGAGAGAGTGATTTCATCAATCAATTCACCATGAGAATGCTTTAATACTAGTGCATTTAAGGGTTATGGAGTGTTTCTGCAAATGTAACTAAGCTTGAAGGTTGGCTTACTTGAAACCAAGAGGTAGGATCTAAATCCTAAGGTGCAAGCACATTTGGGCCTTAGGTCTTATATCTTGAGGAGAAGAACTTCTAGGGTGCAAGCACATTTGGGCCTTAGGTCTTATATCTTGAGGAGAAGAACTTCTAGGGTGCAAGCACATTTGGGCCCTAGAATTTGTTCCCCCCTTATTGTAGCTTCAACTAGGTCAAAGATGAAAATTCTAGGGTTGAAATCCTAAAGCAATATCAATTTAGGGTTATAACCCTAAAAAGGACAATTAACCAATTTTTAGACAAATATAACCTTGTGAGAGGAAGAATCACTTAATTTCCTCTCTTAGGTTTTCACCAAACAATATTCCTTGCAACAAATAACAATTTCACCATAAGTATTAATAGCATGAAAACAAATTGCAGAAATACACTTCATCTAAGAAACCAAGAGAATGTAACCCTAATTGCAGAAATATCCATCCAAAAGAGACCTTTCCAAGCATAGCACAGGAGAGAGAGAGAGAGAGAGAGAGAGAGAGAGAGAGAGAGAGAGAAACTCTAAGAGGGAGAAAATTTTAGATGTGTTACCCACAAAGGTGGTGAAAGATCATGATAAAAAGAGAATGAGGTTTGGCCTTTTTATATGAGGATAACCTCACATATGTTTACACATAATTTGTCAACAAAATAATACAAGTGGGGCTGACCCCTCATTTAATTTTTAAAATGTGTAATAAATGCAAATACAATAAAAATGGCCCACGTGTGTGATACATCAAGGCTAGGAAATGTGACATTGTGCTTCCAAAGGCCACATGGAATACTCCAAGGTGAAGTATATGTCAAGTGAGGTGTATCCTCACCCAATTTCATGCAAAGTCATATCCTGTACCCATCCATCCATCAAACCCTAAGGACACCAAACCCTAGAAGGTGATGTCAAGGTTAAGAGGGTGATGCCAAGGGCCTCAATGTGTTGTGTCCAAGGAGAGGAAGGTTGCATCTTGTCTCTGGATAATTCGTGAGTCATTGTTTCTACAATGTCCTCCATCCTGTGTGTGAATAGGCCCTGAGGTACTCTACCTAGATTATGGGGATTCCATCCCATTAGTGTGCCATAATGACCTTATCTACTCAAACCAAGCCCGTTTTTCCATCGTTTAGGGTTCTAAGGATGTGAGAGATAATATCTGAGCGTGGTGAGTCATTGAATAACCCAATTCTATCCATCACATGTTCCAAGGTCCTGCAAATAGGGCACAACTTCCTGAGGACAATCCCAAGACGTTCCTCAAAGAACCATGTCAGGGCCATTAAAAAACAATCAAAGTATAAAACATGGTTAGACAAAGTTCATAAGAAACATTAGTCCTTCAAACATGCAAAGTAAGATGCAACATAAGATATAAGACATGTAAGATAATTCACCTTAGTGTCCCCTTCAAGCATCACGCCAGCCTAGGACCCCATGTGAGTTACCAAGTTTAAGTATGGGAGGGATTTCATCCAACCCTATTAGGTGTGCCACCTAGACAGGAAAAACAAAAACCCAGGTAAAGGCAGGAATGATTTTAAGGATGGAAATTTATTTTAAAATGTAGAAACCTTGGCGAATCTTACTAATCCTTCATATGCCAATTATAAATGTTTGGCAATAGTTTTGTAAAAATATTTACATTTCTAAGGATTTTATATAGTTTTTATAAAATTTTGGCTATTTTTAAGGTAAAATAATTTTATGCTATAGAATTTGGGCGAATCATTTTTAAAATAGCGAATCTCTTTTTTGGAAAAAACATGAACAATTAGCCCATGAGAAAAATTTAGCCCCTAAAATCATCCATGGGTAGAGGGATAGGTCCCAAGAGTGACAAGGGAAAGTAAAATCCCTTCAAGAGTAAGTGTAAGAGTGATATGGTTTTAGGGATTACTTCATGGTTAATGGTGTCACTGAATCCATCTCTATGAGAACCTTTGTGGAGGGTACACTTTCTCTTGATTTGCCCCATACTTTCGTGCTATTTTTTCCAATCCCCTTTATTTTCCTTTTTCCTAAGTCTTTCTTTATTATATTTGTAAGTCCCCTTTGTAAGGTTTCAAACCATTAACATTGCATTTTTTGGACCAGGGTGAGCACTGAAAGGGTAGATATCAAGTTTGGACTCGATTTTTTTGTTCCTCTTTGCTATCATTCCTTTATTTCTTTAGCATAATTTTCTTATTATTTTCATAGTAACTACGAAACAACCTCTGGGTCTTCATCCCATATTCTCATCAAAGAATGGAACATGACCCATTTTCGAATTTTGGCACACCATGAGAGGATTCAGGATGGAAAGTGTTAAGTATGGAGGGGAACAAAATGTTACCCTTGAGAGGGACTCCCATTAGTACCCCTTTTCCCTGGGCAGTGAAAACACAGGACTAGGGATAAAAAGATAACCACTAATGTGAAACAAGGTAACTGACATAATTTTCCAAACCAATGATCCATTATCCAACTTCAACCAAATATTCTCATTCACTTTCCTGAAAAATTAAGCACAACACTTTGCATGAAATAAGGACTAACGTACCTCATGGTGATTATGGCTTACTATCTCCCATACTCTGGGTTGCTTGAATGTGATGAGAGTTGGTTGATATGTAGCTGTACAGGTGAATGAGGGGGGTTGTTGGGCTGCCATCTACGGACATGGTGATCATCATCATGGTCATGATCATGTTTACCATTGCAGGTCACAAGACATGATCTCATCTAGTTACCCCTAGGCATGGGGGGGTAACAAGGCCCTACAACTATTTATGAACCCTGTGTTGTTCCCATGAGTTTGTGGAAGACCATCGATATGTAATGAGTTTTTCTTGTTACAGTTTCAAGAAGCATAAACATTCATGCACATGCTATACATGGAAATGTTATGTTTGTATTAGTCAATATTCAAGTAATCAAAATGAATATAGAGAGGACCACAAAATGGCATAAGCACCACTAACTGTTTGGAAGGAACACATACATTTGAAAGGATAAAAAACCCAATATTTTCAACATCTATTTTAGACTTGGAAATCATATAACTATCACCACAAAAAAAAAATTAGTTACAACTTTGGGAACATGCATGGACGCCAACCAAGCGCCATACAAATTTTGGTTGTATCAGGTTTGATATTTACTTTTCATATGGATGGGAATTGAGAAGTCATCACTACCTCCCAACAATTGAAAAAACGTTGGTGTGTACCTGGACAGTTTTTCTCTTAGTTCATACAACTTTTTTGATCTCCTAGTAGTGATATTTTGGGTAGTATTGATATGATACTTTGGCTCACTATGAGAGCTCTTTATTGAATCAATAGAGGGAGATAGGTTAGAAAATTTAGGATGAAACATAGTTGATATGGATTCTAACTTTTCAACAAAGTATCATATGGAAGTGTTCCTACATGTCTTTTCTATATCTCCTAGTGGATTATTGATCGTAGTGTGAGGTATTAGACCATCGACTTTGGGTAGTTGATCATTATATAATGAGACAATGTGACATGTTGAGGTTTTTTCTTCAACCCTTTACATTTTGAACAACCACATACCATTAATGTGTCATAAAAGAGATTCAATTCACAGTGTAATACCATTGACCCAGGCTGTAGGTTACTAGAAGATAACATGTTACAATTGGCAAGGTAAAGCAGTTGTCCATTTTCATCAAACATTTACCTACAATATCTTTCTCCTGATAAGAGCTTGTGACATATTTGCACTGGTGGAATATCTTACTCATCTGAACTCAATCCAGATTTATGATCCTACAAAATTCAATGAACAATTATTCAAATGCACATGCATAAATGACATAAATTTAATCAGATAATTGAGTTATAAACAAAATCTAGACTTACTTCAACCAATGTGGCAGAAGTTGAAAAACTTGCAATGATATGGAATGAGTTGGAATTTGAAGTATTGTCCATTTGATATTATAGCCTTCTTTTCTCTACATTTGAGCCAAAACCATCATCAATACGTGCATGAATTTGATATTAAAATTTATCAGTGCTTTTATTCATGAATTGTTACATCTGTTAGAACTTCCACAAAACAAAATATCTGTAAATTTTATTAGCAGATGTTTTCATTTCTATTTTGTCAATAAAATTGGCATCAATGCATTTTTTAGTATATAGGCACCGGGGTGCACTAATAATTGAGGTGCATCAATTTGACAACAAATTTAACTTTTTAATATATAGTTTAATATGTTTTTTTACATACAAATTGAAAAATCACAGCAAAAAAAGAGAGGGAACTTCATTTTTCAAAACACTTTTATTCATAAATTAAAACACTATTCATTATTTCACTTTTTTGGAAGAATTTAGAGGGGAGATTTGTGGAAGAGAGATTCACCACAAAAGACTTTGGAGTGGCTAGATTTTTTTGAAGAGATAAATTTGGAAGGGATCCATAAGGCACATACAAATCTGTAGAGAAGAAATTTCAGGTTTGTGATTTCAAACTACTGATCATTTCAATCATTCCATATTTGATTCAAACTATTTTCAATGAATGTTAAAAATATATAAGAGTTTCATCCTTACCTTCGGTATTGGAAGCAATAGCTTTCTTGTTTTTTTTATTCCTCTCTTTTTTCAAGCAATAAATTTTTATAGGGTTTATTTAGTTGCATTTGGGACATTTGGTATCCATTGCAATGGTACCACTCATTGCATCAGATCCCAAACCATGTCATCCCTGTCGTTGTCAAATATGTTTTCAAAAACATTTCCATGGTACCTTGTCATTGTTAGATATGTTTTTAAAAAAAAATCCACGGTACACGATGCAAACTATATAGGAAAATCTTCCGGTACTATTGTACAGAGGTAACGACTCGGCGCTCACTTTATGTAAAAGTGCATTGGGGTGCATATATCTATGAAAAACAATGATTGGTTGAAAAAAAAAAATATTGATTTTCATATCATATATTTACGGGTTAGCGGTGCACAATGACTAATAGTACGTATCGATGCACATTTATTCTTGACTCATCGGTGTGTTTTGTTTAATGAAGTGCACCAAAATACTAGATTATATAAATTTTTCATAATTTCTATTTTTGATGATTCCTGATTTTTTTCATACAAGATGGCTAATAGAAATTCAAAGAAAACATCTTATTATAGAGAGCACAATGGTAGCTCATCTCAAGAAGAGAGGGAGGTAAGTTATTTAAGTTTTATTAAAAAGCTAATATATTTGAAATATTTGTAAGTTTAAATTAACGATGTGTATTGGTTAATGTGTGTTATTCAAAGCAAAAACTTGAAGAAACTCGATAATATTGTTCGCAATATGAGTGCAAAAGAGCATAAATTTTTTATGAAAATATTGCAAAGAGAGGAAACAGGTGGACCAAAAGGTAATCAACATTAAGTTTTTGTTTGGCTTTTACTAAAAATGAATTTCTTAACATTAATTGCTAACAAGTTTTAAACACTCGATTTCACATTTTTTTAATGTTATGCAGGGATCAATAGTGAGGTAATAGAATCTCCTCCTAAGAGGAAAAAAATTGTTAAGGATGTAAATGATGATGACGAATTGGTCACCAGTTCATCTGGAGTGGTGCTTGAAGTTAATGAGAGGCACAAATTGTTTTACAAAGCTTTGAGGGATATAGTGGAAACAACGTATAGATGTAATTTCCACCTACAATACAAAAATCAATCTAGTGACTCTAAGAATCATGTTATATGTACACTATAAGAAGTGTTTCTGGAGCCATGGTCAATGAGACTAGTGAGACTTGAAATAGAAAAAACTTACAATAACAAAAAACAATCATATTCAAGGTATTATTACTAAACATGTTTTTCTATATTATGTTCTAATAATTACCAAATTAATTTGTTTTGCTATATTTACTTTCATTTCCATTAAAAAAAAATATTATGCTTTTGCATTTTTCAATAAGATTATGAAAATTCCAGCGACAAATAAGGAGAAATCCAATACATGTCAATAGGGATGTCCATAAAAGTGTACAAGGAGATAGTAAAATAAATTAACATATTTGCATCACAGGAGGATGAATCCCAACAACAACGTGCATTAGATGTATTTGATCATTCATTTATTCTTTTATGTACATTGAATTTATTTATCATACCAAATACTAATTTTCAATTGTTTTGTTGTAGAAAACAAAACAAAATGGAACCCAATTAGCAAGACAAGACGACAAGGAAGAAAAGGGTTGACCAAAAGGATTGTGAGTACTTATGTTTTCAACGTTACATAAGTTTTCATATTTATGTTTAAATAATTAATTTACACTACTCCATGGATGTCTTCTAATAGGTGCTAGCATACAAAGAATATTCAACCGAACAATTGATCAACATTGGGTTAACTAAGGGTTGTGAGTATATGTTGAAGTATCAAGGTTTAATTGAACAATTTGTAAGTAACTATTTTTTTTAACTTCCTTTTTTTATAATTAATGGAACAATAAGAAACCTTTATATTAATTATACCGATTATTCTTTGTCATGGCATATTAAACATGTAGGAAACAAAGTACGGAGAGGAGCCAACATGAGATATTTTGTTACACATCATGAGGAAAAGCTTTGAAACCATGTGTATGGTTTATGAATAACTCGTTGCTATGATATATATATTTTTTTTACGCACTCATGTATATTATACTATATTATAAATGTAGGTTTACTTATTACACTTTATTTCTATGTTTGTAGATAGAACATGAGAAGTTGGAACGTCAAAAAGAAGTCGAGCAAGAAAACATGTGTTTAAGTAACCAAAGTACAATATCAAGAAATGATCAAGAAATGAGGGATGCACATAACTCAAACAATGAAAACAATTCAATTGATGAATGACAATCTATATAATTGAAGGTTACTGCAAGTTGTATGTTTTGTAATATCGGTGTATAACAATCATGGATTTTGCTTAATGTAGTGGACGTAATGTCCCAATTGCATGAAGACATGTGAACAATAATTGTAACAATTACATATGGGTTCCATTTTGATTATTGTGTACCTTTACGTTGTCTCAGTTTTTATGACCATGGGTTTCTTATTCATATATAATAAATTGGTTCGTTATTTTATTGCATTGTCAAATGTTGTAAAATGTTGCATTGTTGATTAATTAATATGTGAATCATTTAGATTGTTGCAAATAACTAACTAATTAATATGTGAATGATTTAAATTGTTGAAAATAATATAGGTGTAATCCGTTGGATAATGCATTAATGCAAACATTATATCAAAATGAAATAAAAAAAAATATGAAAAACAATATTATTATAAAAATATTTGTAAAAAAAACAATCAATTACAATATATACATATCGGTGCATTCTTATGAACTCAAAAAATGGTGTTGAGATTATGGTTATACTGAGAGGGTGGGGGTGAATCATTATGAGATAATTCTTACTTTATTTAACCATTCAACAATCAATTATTAACTGAGAAACAATAATCACATATAAACTCAAATCAAAATGCACAAAGTTTAATGTGGAAACCCGTGTGGGAGAAAACAAAAAAAAATCATCTTTTATAAATGATTATAGGCACCAACCTAATGTTACAAATATTTTAGGAACCATCCTACTAGAGACACCAATCTCCTCAACTGAGCACCAACTCAATAATATGTAGGCATCAACCTACTAGTGACACCAAGCTCCTCAATTGAGCACCAACTCAATAAGATGTAGGCACCAACCTAGTGGAGACACCAATCTCCTCAATTGAGGAACAACTCAATAAGATATCACCAATCCAATGTATTCATACACAAAGTACTTCTGACTTCACCTACATGCTTCATACCACAGATAATCCTTCAAACCCTAGTAATCCTCATAACATCATTCCCATAATGTAATCATTGACGACAACATCCACGATCGAAAAAATTCATTCATGGCAACATCCACTAATGGTAAAATCCACTCATGGAAACATCACAACCTTGTAGTATTTCATACAAAAGCATCACAACCTCACAACAATGCACACAATAACATCACAACCTTACGACAACATCACAGCCTTATAACATACCTTGAGAATAAGAAAGACCTTAAGAGAATACCTCAAACTTCTCTTGTACACCAAAAAGACACTCCAACACCTTGAGTGCACTTCAGACTTGATCTATTCATTGGTTTCTCTAAAAATGCAAAATTCTATCTTGTATTTATAGTAATTTTGTCCCCAAAAATGGCTAAGCCTATCGCAATTTTCTAGTTGGTTTTTCGGGAAAAAAAATTCATATCTCCTCATTCCTAGGGATTTAGAGGGACTACCATATATAGTTGGAAAGGTATTGGAATAATATTTCCAACCATGTAACTTGTGATTCCATTTTATTTAGTTATATAGGGTAAACATTCCCTCAAAAATAGGGTATCCAAATTGACAAAAAAATATACTTTCAACAATCTCCATATTGCAATCTTTATCTTGGACATATGTAGGATTGTAATATTTATCTTGGACATCTTGTGGATCGACTTGTCTTTGAAATCAATGAAAACAATATTTCCAACAATATCCCCCTTTTCCATTGATGGAAACTTAGTAAAATAGCCATGCTCCCTATGTCTTCGTTCTTTGATCCCAAAGACCGTACTTTCCTCTTGTCATCATGTTGACTCCCCCTGTCTTCATGCTTCTAGTTTTACTATTTTTATCTCCCCCTTTGACATCAATGGAAAAGGGTAATTCCCCCTAATAGTATTCCCCTTTTTGTTCTTGCAAATTATTATGGAAATTGATTTGGAGTAGAAATTACTCCCAGTTTTTGTTGAATATACTCAAAGGCCGAGATTTGGGAAGATGTCTGCAATCTATTATTTTGTCCCAACACACTCCAAATTGATATTCTTTTTTGTGACTTGTTCCCGCAGAAAGTGGAAATTAATAGGAATATGTTTGGTCTTGGAATGCATCACTCGATTCTTGGATATGCTTATAGTAGTGGTGTTGTCACAGAGTATTAGAATATGCTCGTCATATCTCACTTGTATGTCTTGTAGGGTTTGTTTCATCTAGAAAATATGAGTAGAACATGTTGTTGTTGTTGTGATATATTCTTCTTCTTTCGTGGATAAGGATATTGAAGATTGTTTCTTGCTCAACCATGACACTAAGAAATCACCTAAGTAGAAAGTTTCTCAACTTGTACTTCTTTTGTCATCAATTCTTCCTTCCCAATCTGCATCTGTGTAGGATACCATAGTTAACTCATTTCCTTTCGAATACCATAGCCCAAAATATGTTGTTCCTTTAATATATCTAAAGATCCTTTTTACTGCTAGAACATGGGATTCCTTTGGTTCTACTTGAAATCCTATGACTTGTCCAACTTCTTGCATTACATCGGATCTTGAAGTTATCACATAGAGTATATTGCCAATAATTGATCTGTAGAGTATTTGATATGCTTATTTAGATTCATCATATTTTCTCAACTTGCAACTGGTAACCATAGTAGTACTTATAGGTTTACAATCTTCCATTTCGAAGTTCTTTAACATTTACTTGACGTACTTGGTTTGGGAAATGAAAATTTCTTCATCTAGATGAGATATCTGGAGTCCCAATAATAGAGTCAACTCTTCAAGTAGGAACATTTCAAACTCATTATTCATATTCTTGGAAAACTTCTGAATCAATCTATCATCATCACTTCCAAAGATGTTGTCATCAACATACACTTCAATAATAATCATACTACCTTGATCCACTTTTATGTAGAGGTTACTATCTGCATTTCTCCTACTGAATCCTTTTGTTGTAAGTACCCGTCCAATATTGAGTACCAAGCTCTTGGAGCTTTCTTAAGTCCATATAGATATTTCTTCAATCTTCGAACATACTCTTTCTTTTCTGATAGTAGAAACCCATCCGGTTGTTCTACGCAGACTCATTCTTCTAATTCTCCATTTAGAAAAGTTTATTTTATGTCTATATGATACACTTTGATCCTTTTGGAGCATGCATAAGCCAAGAAAATTTTGATTGCTTCAATTTGGACACGAGAGAAAAGGTTTCTTCAAAATCCATTCCTTCAACTTCAGTATATCCTTTGCACACCAGTATTTTGTTTTTCCTGTTTACCTATCCATCTTAATTTAGCTTGTTTCTGAAGACCTATTTTGTCCCATTTACATTTTTTCCCTTTGTCTTGGAACTAGTTCCCATGTCTCATTCTTCTCTATTTGATTTAGTTCTTCTTCCATAGCCTTGATTCAATGTTCATCATTTTTTCCTTCTTCAAAGTTACTTGGTTCAATTGTGGACAATAAGGAAAAAAGTCCTTGTTTAGGTGTTTGTTCATGCATTATTATTATGGTTTCTACTTTGACACTTCTATCTCAAATGATTTGTTTTTGTGGATGATTCTTCTTAACTCGACGGTTAGGTGTCCTAGAAGGTGTCTGAAAATATTGTTGGTTTTTTTCTTCTTTTTTTGATTCTGGCTACTTCTCTTCTTGTTCTTGTTCTTCTTTCTTTAGTTATTCATTTTCTTATTCTTCAAAGATGTTTGAATTTATGATTTCCATTCTGGTCTTCAATAAGTCCATTTCATCAAATTTTACATTGATTCTTTCCACTATCTTTCCACTATCACTTATATGCTTTTATTTTGCATGAGTACCCAACATATATTACTTCATCTACCAAGGAGTCAAATTTTCCAATCTTCTTATCTTCCTTTTTTATGTAACACTTTCTTCCAAACACTCTAAAGTGCTTGACATTGGTCAGTATTCCTTTCCATAACTCATATGGAGTCTTATCACTATTACTTTTGATCAATCCTTTGTTCAAGATATGAATGGTTGTATTCATTGTTTGTCCCCAAAAGATATCACTTAGCTTGGATTCATTCAACATGGTCCTGACCATTTATTTTACAATTATGTTTTTCCTTTCAACAACTCCATTTTAGTGAGGTGTTCTAGTTGTTGAGAATTGTCTTTTTATTCCCTGTTCTTCACATAAATCCTTGAATTCATTTGAAGTAAACTCACCTACATTATCTAATCTTAAGAATTTGATTTTAAAATAAATTTTATTTTCAACCAGTCCCTTGAATATATTGAAACATTCAAAAGCTTCCAACTTTTTCTTGATGAAGCAAACCCAGGTCATTTTGGTGTAGTCATCAATGAGTAGCATGGAGTGTTTTTCACCATCCAGTTATTTTTTTCTTGTGGGTCCACATAAATCATTGTGTACGATATCCAATGGTTTTGTCATAGAGTATTCCTTTGTCTTGAATTCATCTTTTGTTTGTTTTCCATGCTGACAGTGCTTGCACATTGTATTTGTTGGCTTTGTAATTTTTGGCATTTCTTTTAGAGATTGCTTCTTTTTTTATCTTGACAACATATATATTTTTCGATCTCATCCAAGATGTATATGTTATTTGGAGTCCTTGTCATTGTTTCCACTATTTAGCATTATCCTTCTTTCCTTATTTCAAATTCTTTTGAATTAAATATAAGTGTGTGTCCCTGATCACACATTTGACTCACACTTAGAAAATTATGCTTCATATTTTCAACAAGTAGGACATTTTCTGCCACATCATCTTTGTTTCCAAGACTGACTATACCTTTTCCTATAATTTTGGTTGAGTTATCATTACCAAACATGACAAAACCCTCTTTTTCTTTATTTAATGTTACAAATATGTTTTTTTCTCCAGTCATATGCTTTGAGCATCCACTATCATTATATCAATGGCTTCTTCTATTTTGGTCCTGTAACGAAAACCCACATTCCTCAACCTTCAATTCTTCTTGCTTCCTTTTCCAAGTTCTCTGTTGTTCCCCTATATAATCTAAAGGAATATGCCTAGTTTCCCTTGAATAAACTTTCAAATCACTTCTTCAATTTTTGGATATGTGTCCAAAATTGTTACATTTGTAGCATTCAATTTCATAACCAAGATCACCTAAACTGTTATAATTTTTGTCAAACACCTCACGAGGCTTTCTGGGATAATTGTCTTCCTAATGATTCTTGGTATTTTCATAGCTACTTATGTTCCAGGTGTTTCTACCCTTTGCATAGTCTCTACAATTTATGGTTTTATGCCATTGCAAGAATAACACAATCCAAGAAAAATATTCTGGTACCTCGGTGCTGGTGGTCTTCTAGTTGGTGTTGTTCTTATGAAATAATGATCTTTTTCTTGGGTCTTCTTCATTGTTGGTTGTTGGTTCCATGTTATTTTTAATTCACGATCTTCTTCTTGATTCTTATTTATTTTGTATTTATGTATGTACTCCTTTAGAGGCTTGCATTATTCTTTCTTGATGGAACCCTTAATAATATCTGCATAACTTCTTTTCTCTGTTTCATTTCCTATCATCATAGAGCATGAATCCTCATCAATATTTTTTTTTTTGTATCCAATACCAGACTTGTCATAGAATGGTTTTTGATTGAATATGATTTCATCCAGTATTTTGGTGTTATTTCCAAAATTTAGTTGGATGTCCTTCTTATGTAGTTCCTTTCTTAGTGAGACTATTTTAGCTTCCATATTCTATGTTATTTCCTTTTTTTATTCCACTTGTCTCTTGAGTGCTTTTTCAATCACTTTGGCTTCTTCCAACTAAATCTTTAGATCTATGACAGTATGATTGGATTATTAAGAATTTTTCCTAGGGTTTTTAAATCCTTCCTTCGGTTTACTTAATTCCTCTTTGAGAGACCTGTTTTTCTTTCTTTCTATTCCTAGATCACTTAAGGCACTGATCAATTCTGCCTCAAGATTCACTTATCCTTTTTCTTCATATTCTCCTTCATTATTTTCAGTTTTTTCCTTTTGAGTCTCTAACGCCATGAAGAGTACTCTTCTTGAGTCATTGTCACTATCACCATCTTCATCGAATAAGGAACTATTGTCTTTTGAATAGAGGATTTTATTTTTCAAAAATATTCCTTTATTTCTTTCCTTGTCTCTTTTATGATATTTCTTTTATTTCTTAGGAACTTCTTCTTCATCACTATCTAAACCCCTTGCATAATGAAATTTGGAAGAAAAATGGCGAACTTTACCACAATTAAAGCATTTTAAAGGAATCTTACCTTTGTACTTGATGGTTCCTCTTTTCATCTTTCTCACGAAGTTGGCTTCTTCTTCATTATCTGAATCATCACTATTGTTGGAGAAGGATTTTGAGCTTGGCTTGTTCTTTCTTGTCTTCTTGGAGGCTTTGAAAGCTACTTCCCTTCAAGATGGATTTTCCTGTTATGTTATCATTTCATATGTTCTAAGTATTCCATGTAATTCATCCATGCTCAACATATCCATATCTTGTATTTCTTCTAAAGCTGATATTTTAGGGTCAAATATCATCGATACAAATATCAGTATATTTTGCACAATAACTGAATTTTCAATCTTTTCTCCCAGTCCTCTTATAATATTCACAATTTCATCAACTTGGAGAAAATCAGCTGCAACATCTTCATCTTCCTTCATTCTCAGATGTTCAACTTTTCCTCTGTAAGTCTAAAGCTTGGTCTCTTTGAATTTATCATATCCTTCATAAACATTCTTGATCTTATCCCATATTTCATTTGCAGAATCATAATGCATAACCTTAACAATTTTTGAACCTGTTAGACCACTTAGAATGGCATTAATAGCCTTTGAATTGTATTCAATGAGATTTTTCCTAGCATTATCTATTAAGGGGGAATTTGGTGCAGTGTATCCATTTACCATAGCTTTCCAAACATCAAATCCGTGTGTTTGCAAAAATGATCTCATTATTATGCTCCAAAAAGCTTAATTTTTCCATCAAACAATGGTGTTCCATTTTTGGTAAATTCTTCTTTCTTATTCATGATCTGCCTTCCAGTGGTTAGACTTTTCTTGAAGGAACCCAATCTGATACCAATTGTTGAGCTTATGGTTATACTGAGAGGGGGGGTGAATCAATATGAGATAATTTTTACTTTAGTTAATCATTCATTAATCAATCATTAACTGAGAAACAATAGTCACATATGAACTAAAATCACAATGCACATAGTTTAACGTGGAAAACCTTGTGGGAGAAAACCACAAAACGTTTATTTTATAAATGTTTGCAGGAATCAACATACTGTTACAAAGATTGTACGAACAACCCTACTGGAGACACCAATATCCTTAGCTAAGCACTAACTCAGCAAGTTGTAGGCACCAATCTCCTCAATTGAGCACCAACTCAATAAGATGTAGGCACCAACCTACTAGAGAAACATATCTCCTCAATTGAGCACCAACTCAATAAGATTTCACCAATACATGATATTCATAGACATAGTAATTCTCACTTCAATTGCATGCTTCATTCCACAGATAATACTTCAAACCCTAGCAAGCCTCATAAAATCATTCCCATAATGTAAGTATTGGTGACAACATCCACTAATGACAAAATCCATTCACGACAACATCCACTAATGAAAACATTCACTCACAAAAAAATCACAACCTCATAGAATGCATATGAGAACATCACTCCTTCACAACAATGCATACAACAACATCATAACCTTACGTTAACATCACAACCTTATAGCATACCTTAAGAATAAGAAATACCTTAAGAGAATCCCTTAGGATTCTCTTACACAACAAACAGACACCCCAACATCTTAAGTGCACCTCAGACTTGATCTCTTCATCTATTTCTCTAAAAATGTGAAATTCTATCATGTATTTATAGTAATTCTATCACCAAAAAATGGTTAAGATGACCTCAATTTTTATATTTGTTGGATCATGTTGTCATTGATGCCAATGGTTTGATTATTTTGATGTTAAAGGATTGGTGTCAAGTGATTGAGTGATTAATTGATGTCAAGTGATTGATTGATGTAAATGGATTGATTTATTGAAAAGCTTGATTGATTTATGATTGATGAACAATGTATATGTATTATCCTTGATGAGAATGATATATGTCAAGTGGAAACCAATTGATGAAGATGGATCAAGATGCATAGATGAAGATGGATAAATGAGTTGTCATTGATACATGATGAAGATGGATTTTTTATACTATGCATAGTTTGATGAATCATTATTATCTTGTCATGATTAATAAGAAGTACAAATCAATGAACTCCAAAGTGGTCCCCTTATGGTGAAATCCCTCACGAGAAGACACTTTGTGGTTGAGAGAACCTATTCTTGTATGTGGAATAATGATATGAAGTTCAATGAAGTTATTGGTGAAACTATCCTAGATGGATAGTGCTTGTCATGCCATTTCTGGGGGTATGTGGAATGTCACATAACTCCTCACGGTTTGAGAGTTATGGCCCTGCGAAGATGAAGGACCCCCATATGAAGGCTTGAAGCCCTCAAGGTCAAAGAAGTCAAAGTGACCTAAAAGAAGAAATCAGTATTTAAATGATAAAGTAAAGTGCCAAAGTCAAAGTGGATTATTTAAATAATAAAGAGAAGTGACAAAATCAAGAAGGAATATTTAAATGATAATGTATTGGAAAACTTTCTATTTATGGAAAGTGGTTAACCCTAAAATAAGAAAAATAGGTTAAGTGACCTAGAAATGGGTTAAGTAACCTAGAAATGGGTTAATTTACCTAGAGAATGAGAGTATAAATAATATAGCTATGGACTCTTGCAAAATACCATTTTTGTGGATCAATGGAGAGCTTCTTGTGAGAATATCTTTTGGAGCATTAATGGAGATCTTATTGTGAGAGAATATTTGGTGTGGATCTCTTGAGCATGATTGAAGATCTATTCTGAGAAAGAGAGCATGAGGAGGATCTCATGGACTCATCGAAGATTCGGCAATATCGAAGATCTTGACGGAAAAATCCTCGGAGCTTCAGAAACCCTAGTTTCTGAGGTGTATGCGGGCTACAATAGGCCAGGGCATGTACATACGCAGGTTGTATGAGGACAGGGCACATACAATGAATAAAATCATGAAGATTTGTGTTTGAGCTGATGATTGGCTGTTGAAGACTATGGAAGGTTCCATATCTACATTCTATGGGCTCAGATCTATAACTAAGACACTGGTATGGTTGCATTATTGTCTTGATGGATAGTATTGTTTGTTGTGTTGTGAATGCTTAGGGAATTCTTGGTATGGTTGTTATGATGTGTTTTAGTTTGGTTGATGGAGTGAGCAGTACTCTTGTGATTCAGTGATGACATGATTGCTATGGTATACTAGTTTTTTATACATGATTGAGATAGCATTCATATTGATTGGTTGTGGAGCATGAGAAAGCTATTGAAGAGTTTGGATGTGTTGTGATTGGTTGGTGGTCAGATTGGACAGTGAGAGAAAAAAAAGAAACATAAATTGGTTGCAGAGGATCTGAGTTGAACTTGAAGGATAAACCCTAATAGCTTAGAAGGTATACTCAGGTTTTTATATACACTGGCCGCGTACATACATGGGTTGTAGTGAGCCAGGGCACGTACACATGCTGGATACACTACTGACATGTCGCGTACCTGTTGACGGATTGATATTTGTTGAGGATTGTTACCTCATCTCAGTTGATGATGAGAATGTAAGTTGAGTCTTGCATATAGAGCTGGTGCTCTTGTAGAGTTGTACTCTATTCATTTGTTGTTGAAAAACCCCTGGATTGAAGTCCATAATAAAAAGAAAAATTGTGCATACATCTTGTGTTATTTGTCTTCCTTGTGGTAATGACTTGTTGATGATATATTGTTGATATATGTTGCTGATATGTATTCACATCTAACTGATTAATAATGACAACAATGACTAATGAGTAAATGTTTAATGTTAACTAAGGAGTTTTGTGTAAGAGGGAAGTTTTGGGAAAAAGATCCTCACACTCATTCACCCACCCATCGAAGTGTGGTAGGTGTGTCCAACAATTGGTATCAGAGTGGGCCTTCAATACAAGCCTTAACAAGGTTTAAGGAGATCCATAGACACACAAATGGATGATGAAGTTCTAATCCTTGATGAGGAAAACTATTCTACTTGGAGAATAGAGATGAGAATATATTTGAAGGAAATGAGAGAAGTTATTTGGAAGGCGGCCATTGGTGGATCAGTTTCATTGAAGAACAAGTCAAAGTTTGCAGCTCAAAGGGAAGGAAAGAAGAATGATGCATTGGCTCTCAAGACCATTATTAGTGGACTCTCAAGCCCTATAAAAGAGAGGATGGGACAATGCACTTCCGCCAAGGATCTATGGCTAAAGCTAGAGGAGACATATCAAAACAAGAAGGAGAAGGAAGATATGGAAGATCACTCCATCAAGATCATTAAAGGTAAAGAATCTCCAAAAACCCTTGATTGTATTATTTCTAAATGTGATCTTGAAAACATTTCAAGTGATGATAGCACAAAGGGATATCTTGAAGACATTTCAAATGAAGACAAATAATTATTTGTTGATGTTGGAAAAAAGGAATATCGTGAAGTATTTCAAATGAAGGTAAAGAACCCTCAAAAACCCTTGATTGCAATGATGATGATGAATTTTTCTCTAGAAGTGAAGAAGAAGATCTAGAAACAGTTTGTGTAAAGTTTGATGGTAATTATCCCATGAAAGGAATAGAAGAAAATCTATTAAAACTTCAAAAGGAAGTTGAAGAGGGTTTATATAGATATAAAAGTGATCATTATTATATATAATATAACTATCTTTCAGATAACACTAAGAAGTTTCTTAGGAGGAGTATAAGGCACATCTTGAAATTAAAGGAAATTCTCAAGGAACAAGAAGAGAGCAATAAGACTCAATTAGAAGAAAAGGAAGAAGAGATCGCAAGACTAAAGAATGGAAAAGAAGATGTAAATGTAGATGATGAGATTAGCAAAAGTTTTGAAACCATTGTCCATATCAAGACCCAAATTAAAGAAGCCAAAAGAATAAAGGAACTATTGAAGAATCAAATAAATGAAAAGGAAGCGTCATGTTGTAAGTTAGAAACTAAAATT
>ML785524.1:1027593-1039590 GCA_009831015.1 Picea engelmannii | reverse complement strand
TCCTACTTGGACTCTTGATGAAGGTGAAGAATGTGTAGGGACATAAATGATTTACAAAAGAAGACAATAACAAAAGATGAACTACAAGGGATGATGGATGGTTTAAAAAGGGAGATCATGGAAGGATTGACAAATTTCTTAATAGAGAGGACACCTGAAAGTGAAAATGTATCCCATGAAATTCATGATGAGGACACATGGAAGATGAATCAAGAATGGAGAAACTCGAACTTTGGGTTGAAGAACAACCACTTTCCTAAGATTGATATGAGGAAGTTTGATGCCAAGGACCCAATCACATGGATACTTCAGATGGAGCAATTATTTGATCTACATGATGTGCCACATACACAAAAGGTACGAATTGCTTCTTTATATTTAGAACCCAATCAATTTGTGTGCTATTGATGGCTTTTTTCTTGCAAATCACTCATCACTTGGACAATTTTCATGGAAGAAATGATAATACACTATGAGGATATACGGAGCAATACCTTCTTTAGCCAATTGATAAATATCAAACAAAAAGGTTCATTTGTAGAGCACATTGAGAACTTCCAAAGATTGAATATAAAGGTAACAGATATTCCATATGAGTACCTGATTGATGTATTCATAGGAAATTTAATGGATAACATTCAACATGAGGTTTTCCTTTGGGAACCCAAATCATTGGAGAATGCATTGAGGGTGGTAAGAAATGTAGAAAGTAAAAATATGGCTATGGCTACTAGAAGGACCACTCCTAACATCTATCGAGAGAATAATGTTCCTTGTTCTAAAACACCTCAACCTACAAGGTTGACACCTCAACAATTGGAGGAAAGAAAAGAAAAGGTTTATGATTTAATTGTGACAACAAGTACATTAAGGGACATAAGTGTGGTGAGAATAAATTATTCTACATAGATTGTCAAGAGGAAAAAGAATAAGAACAAGAACAAGAACCATTTCAATATGAACACATAGAAGCATTTTCTCTGAAGAGTTGACTCCCAGGATACCATGTAATGCATTGGTTGGAATTAGTACTCCTCAAACCCTCAATATCGAAGGATATATCAAAAAGGAAAAGGTAATAGTCCTAATTGATTCTGGAAGTACTCATAATTTCATTCACTGTAAATTAGCCAAAGCTCTCAATTGCTTTGCATATCCAGCACCAAAGTTTCAAGTAATGACTGCAGATGGAAGAACTATCAATTTCTTAGGAAAATGAAATAATATCAATCTTACTATGGGGGAATATGTAATGAATAGTCCAATGATTTCTATACCCATGGGTGGTGTTGATGTTGTACTAGGAATCCAATGGTTACAATCATTAGGAACACTGGCTTTTAATTTTCAAGAAATTTTCATGAAATTTTCATTAGAAGGAAAATAAATTGAGTTAAGGGTTATCACAGGGAAACCCAGTAAGGTGATAAGCTCTAATGGCATGAAAAAATTATTTAAAAAGGGGCATCAGAGTGTAATTTCACAACTATGCTTGCTAGATGTTCAAACATCTAAGACATTTATTCCCCTAGATATCCAAGGGATTATTGATAAGCATTCCAAATTATTTGAATATATTCCCAAAGGTCTTCCACCCACTTGAAATCATGATCATGATATTCACCTAATTCCTGGGAGTGTTCCTCTTAACATCAGGCCTTACAGATATCCTTATTCCCAGAAGAGTGAAATTGAGCGTATGGTTGAAGAAATGTTAGAAGCTGGAATTATTAGACCCAACCAAAGTTCTTAATTTGCACTAGTGGTAATAGTACTAAAGAAAGATTATAGAGAGCTCAACAAGATCACTATTAAAGATAATTTTCCCATTCTCTTCATTGATGAATTTTTATATGAACTACATGGAGCAATCTATTTCACAAAGTTGGATCTTCGTTCAGGGTATCATTAGATTAGAATGAAGGAAGTAGATATCCCAAAAACAACATTCCATACTCATGAAGGCCATTATGAATTTTTGGTGATATTATATCTCATGAAGGTGTCAAGGTAGACCCTAACAATATTAATGCCATGATGAATTGGTCGATTCCCAAAAAATTGAAGAATCTTAAAGGATTTTTGGGTTTGACAGGTTACTACCACAAGTTTGTTTGGAACTATGGAAGAATAGCAGCACCTTTAACGACATTAACTAAGAAGGATGCATTTTCATGGACTCCAGAGGAAACTCAAGATTTTGAACAACTTTAAGAGGCGATGTGCAAAGATCTTGCCTTGACCATACCAGACTTCACAAAAACCTTTATTGTGGAATGTGATGCCTCGGGAAATGACATTGGTGTTATTCTAATGCAAGAAGGAAGGCCCCTTTCTTTTGAAAGTCAGCCACTCAAGAGAAAGGACTTACACAAACCCATTTATGAGAAGGAAATGATGGAAATACTACATTCATTGAAGAAATGGTGCCCTTACCTAATAGGTAGGCACTTCAAGGTAAAAACAGATCATGATAGTCTTAAATACTTATTGGAACAAAGACTATCTTCAAAAGAACAATAAAAATGGGTGACCAAGATATTGGGTTATGATTTTGAAATCATCTATAAAAAAGGGAAGAAAAATGTTGTGGCAGATGCACTCTCAATAAAGGATGAAGATGTTGATGTCTTTATCTGTGCTATCTTGATCATCCAACTTGATTGGATAATAGAAGCAAGGGATGAATGGAAGAATAACGAAAATGTGTGGAGCCTCATTCAAAGGTTGCAGCAAGATTCCAATGCATTAGATACATTTACATGGAAAAATTATTCACTATGGTACAAAAATTGCTTATATTTGTGTAAGAACTCACAACTCAAACAAAAGTTACTATTTGAATTGCACACCTTTCTGGTAGGAGGGCACTCGGGATTTTTGAAAACCTACCATAGGGTTAAGAAGAAATTTTTTGGGATGGCCTTAAAACTGATGTTCAAAGGTTTATGGCAGAATGTTTGGTTTTCCAACAAAACAAGGTGGAAACAATTAAGAACCCGAGTATTTTACAACCATTAGCCATCCCAAGTTAGCGTTGGAAGGAGGGTTTCATGGATTTCATCACAGGGTTACGAAATTCTGAAGGAAAGAGTGTCATCATGGTTATTGTTGATAGACTAACCAGGTATGCACACATTTGTGCACTCTCTCATCCCTTCAAATCCAATGCAGTTGCCACTGCATTCATGGAGACAGTTCAAAAGCTACATGGAAGCCCAAAGATTATTGTAAGTGACAAAGATCCCATCTTCACTGGACATTTTTGGATAGAATTATTTTCTTGTTTGGGTACTCAATTGGCTCATAGCTCATCCTATCATTCTCAATCTAATGGACAAACCAAGATAGTGAACAAATGTCTGTAAGGCTACCTTCATTTCTTTGTCTCTGATAAATGGTTACCCTTGGTAGAATGGTGGTATAACACTTCCTTTCATACTGCAACAAAAATGAAACCATTTATGGCACTCTATGGATACCACCCTCCTTCCATCACTTCTTCTCTAAAAGAAAAATATAAGGTTCAAACTATGGAATATCAAATCAAGCATCAACAACAAGTTTTCCAAATCTTAAAGGACAACCTGAACATGGCACATAATCACATGAAACAACAAGTAGATCAACATTGTAGTGAAATACGTTTTGAAGTAGGGGATTGGGTGTTTGTAAGACTACAATCATACAAACAAATGTCCCTCAAGCAAGCCAAGAAGGATAATAAATTATCACCAAAGTACTATGGCCCTTATAAGGTGTTGCAAAAGATTGGTACTATGGAATACAAATTGGAGGTACCTGCATCTTCACAAGTACACCTAGTTTTCCATGTTTCATGATTAAATAAGGTTATAGGTGACAAGTTCCCAGTTCAAACTATATTTCTAGAACTTTATGAGGAATGAAAAATCATACTGGAGCCTGAAGGTATCACTAACACAAGAATTCGCCAGTTGAGGAGTAGATCCATTTCAGAGTATTATCATTAAGTGGAGGAAACTACCTGTTGACTATTCCATTTAGGAAGATGATTATTTTATACAAAATCATCTAGAATTACTCAATCATTTCAGAAAACACTTGTCTGAACGGGAGGGGTATGTTAATCCCTAAATAGTGGCACATTACCCCTTAATTGGGGCATATTACATTAGTAATGTTATTTTATTTATGTTGGTTTGGGTCCATTAGTTGTAATTGTACCTCATAGTCTCTTATATATACCAAGGAGATGATCCGGGTGGATATCGGTGGCCACCCACCTTTTTCAACTAGCTCAAAACAATTTTCTGGCAATTTTGGTAATTTACTATTTTTAACAGTTTTTAACTTATGGGGCCACTTTGAAGGCCTAAATGAAGGTTTTTTGGGATAGGGATTCTCATTGATAGTTGAAGTCTTTGATTGAGCCTTGAAAATGAATCTCCTTGATGATACCTTTCCAACACGCTATCGTGTGCCCCAAACAAAGATCGTATGCAAATGTTACGACTCCGAGAAGTTGATGTACTAACTTACCCAAACAGGGCCCACATGAATTTTGGCGCTTCATCTCCTAGGGTTAGGTTTTTTGGATGTCTAGGGTTTCTGACATTCTATTTGATTGTAAAAACTTCCTTTAGACCCTCATTTTAATATTCTTCTTACGAATGAGTGCAGTCGTCACATCTCTTCTCAGAGATAAGACGCCATCATTTTGACAAGCTTGTTTTCCATTGCATTTTACAGTTTCAGTTTATTTCCTTATTGAATAGACAACCAATTTTATTGTATCTCGATTATTCTATGTTAATCATATTTTAATAATATCTATTCATTTCATTCTTCTCAAAAAATATGGATCTGTAGGAAGCAATGGTCTCCATTGCATTGAGTTCCCCCATCGGATGAGGAAATTTCTGCTGATTTTTGCCCGTGGTGAGCCACTTGCCTTGGTGTAGGAGCTTCCCTTCTTTGACGACTCAATAAATATGGATCCTTTGTTGTCGAGTGCCCTTGATCTGTGTGTCCATAATATGATCATTGTATGCCTATTGCATGCATCCAGGGTTGAGCTCTGTTGGTGTCAACTACTCTGTTATCTCTGAGGTGTCCAATAATGGTGGGAAATATGGCCGAAGGAGAGCCACGTTGAATACTGGGTGCAGGCCAAGGAAAGGGGGAATGTTGAGCTCAAAATCATTGTCACCCACAACCTTTGTGATGGTGTACAAACCATAACAGAGTGGCAGAAGCTTCTGATGGGGCCATGTAAAGCATTCTTTCTGCAAGTGCAAACAAACTTTGTCCCACCTGAAACTTATGTGGCACCCGATGTTGATCACGGCGCTACCTATACTTGGAATTAGACTTCTTTAGAATATATTTAACCTTTTGGTGAATGTGTTGGATTCGCTCAATGAACTGGGTGGCTTTGTCATCTTCTGGTGGAGCAAGGGACGAGTTAGTCGAGGTGGTCGCCAAGGGTAGTGCAACATCCATGGGGCCCAATGGTTGGAATCCCAACCCCACCTGAAAGGGGTTGTGTCCAGTTTAACTATGCGGGGCTCAGTTGTAGCTATGTTGGACATAGAGAAGACTCTCATCGCATGTGCGGGGGTGTTTTGAATTGTACATGCGCAAGATATGTATGATCATTCGATTGACGACCTTAGCTTGGCCATCTATCTGGGGGTGGAAGGTAGTGGATTTGGTGAGCTTGGTATCCAATCGTGACCAGAGGCTTGACCAAAATGTGCTGAGGAACCGACTGTCATGGTATGAGATAATGCTTTGTGGGATCCCAAAATTTACCCATACTCATTCAAAGAAGAGCTTGGCAATGGCTTATGTTGTGATGTTCTTCTTGCAGGCGGTTAGAATAGCCATCTTGGAAAAGAGATCAACAACAACAAAAACATAATCATTTCCCCTCTTGGTGGATGGGAGGCCCGACATGTAGTCCATTGAGATGGATTCCCACCGCCTATTAGGAGTAGGCAGAGGGGTGTACATGCCCTATTTGTGGTCAGTTTGCAATAGCGCAGGCGGTGCAAGACCTGATATACTTGTCGACATCCTGTCAAAGTTTTGGCCAGTATAAATGTTTCTGCAACACTATCACTATCTTTTCGACTCCAAAGTGTCCTGCCACTCGAATGTAGTGAACTTTCCATATCAGCTTCGCACTCTCACTTGATGGAACACAAAGATGGACCAAACAACACAACAACTCATCCTGAATATGGAAATTAGCGACCGCTGATTTGGCGCCCAAAATTTGGTAGGTGGTGGAGAAGTCAGGGTCTGTCTCGTAGAGGTGGGGCCATCTAAAGGTCTCGTGGCCACAAGAGTCTATCACTGTGGTGAGTGCCGCGATTGGAGGTCGGCTGAGGCAATCAGAAACTTCGTTGGTACTTCTTGGTTTATACTTGATGTTGAGTTGGAATTGTTGTAAGCATGTGGACCACTTCTGATGGCAGTCATTCTGCAATTTTCCTTGGGTCTACATGAACTGTAGTGGCTTGTGATTAGTGTGGATGACTGTCTCCTTCCCAAGAATGTAATGTCTCCACTAGCGGTAGGCTTGCACAATACAGTACATTTCTTTTTCATAAGTAGGGTGATTACGAACAACATTTGATAGTGTCTCACTATGATATGCCACAGGGTGGCCGTGTTGAGTGAGAACGATGCCCACAACATAGTCTGAAGAATCTGTCTCGATCTCAAAGGGATGTTGTATGTTCGGTAATGAAAGTACTGGGAATGAGCACAAATGATTCTTCAAGTCCTTGAAGGCTTCTTGTTGGGACAAGCCCCACAAAAGGTTTTCCTTACCGCCACCCCTGGTTACTTGGCTGAGGGCCCATGTGATATGAGAGAATCCCAACACAAACCTACGATAGAAATTGGCAAGGCCCAAGAAGATCTGAAGTTCAGTGAGTGTGGTTGGGGCTGGCTAGTCATGGATGACCTAGATCTTGGCTGGATTCACATGCACACCATGTTGATCAACTATGTATCCTAACTAATGGACCCTGTCCATATCGAAGGAGGATTTTTCCAAGTTTGCATATAGTTTTTGCTACCACAGGGTGTGCAGAACCTGCTGAATGTGCTACAAGTGTTCCTCCCAAGTCTTGTTGTAAATGAGGATGTCATCCAAATACACCACTACAAAAGTATTGGTGAAAGGTCATAGGATATCATCCATTATCCTCATAAAAGTTGTTGGAGCATTTTTCAAACCAAAGGGCATGACCAGCCATTCAAAAAGACCTTCTTTTGAATTGAAGGCGGTCTTCCATACATCTGTCTATTCTATTGGGACCTGGTGGTAGCCAGACTTCATATAAATCTTACTAAAGTATTTGGCCCCCATAATTTGATCAAGGAGGTCGTCGATTCAGGGAATCGGGTACCGGTTTAGAACTGTGATTTTATTCAGGGCTCTCTAATCAATACAGAGTAGACAAGTCCTGTCTTTATTCTGCACCAGCACGATTGTGCTCCCACAAGGCGATGAGTTGGAACAGATGTGCCCCTTGTGGAGCAGTTCTTGGATCTGCCTCTTGACCTCCTCATTTTCTAATAGAGAGTGGTGGTAGATTGCCCCATTAGGTAGCAGTGCACATGGGGTCAGATCGATGGGATGCTTGAACTAACAGTGCAGAGGTACCCCAGTAGGAGAAGAGAAGATATCTAAGTATTCTTCCATGAATTTATCCACTTTCTTCTGTTGTGTGGAGAGATCGACCACAGAGGCCCTATATGTGGCTGCAATATTCCGCTCACTTTGAGAACAGATCATGAAGAATACAAATTTCCCAGTCTGAGAGATGAGCTTCCTGCATTGCTTGGAATAGATAAAGGAAATATCACTAGGAGGGTCTGCCTTGGGTATCCTGTACAATTTCCTGTTCAACGTAATAATAAAACTAGGAGTCCTAGATTCATATACATCATGATGTTTCCATAAATAAGGTTGGCCCAAAATAACATTACAAAATTCGAGAGGCAAAACATCACACAACACCTCGTCTTTGAAGGGTTTGGTGACATACGACAGTCGACACTGTTGGTTGATGTGAAGATCGCTTCCTTTGCGGAGCCATCCAATGTTGCAGGGTTGTGGGTGCGGTGTTGTCTGTAGGGCCAAGTGATTGATGACCTCTGCTGAGATGAGGTTCTTCTGGCTACCACTATCAATGATGAAGTGCAGCGGGGTGCCTTTCACCCACATATGTGAATGAAAGAGGCACTCACCTTCTTCTGGCTTGTCTGGTTCACTAGGCTGGAGATTGGTGATAGAAATAGTGGCACTGGGTTCCATGTTAATGATCCATCTTCCCCCTTCTGGTTCTGAATAAGATTCAGAACCCACATCTGATTCATAGGATTTCACTTCAACCACCAATGACTTCTTTGAGTGGCAATCAACAGTGTTATTCCAAGGGCTCTTATGGAAGTCGCACCACTTCCTGGTATATTTATTTTTCTTTTTGGTGTCCTTCTTTGCTTACGACTTGGACTGGTTGTTGGATACTATCCATATTTTATCTGTCCTTTTTTATGTGGTTTGGGGCCTCCCTTTTCTTGCTTTTGTTGTGAGGGGTTCCCAGGCAAAAAATTTCGCATCTTTTGTTTGAGATTCTGCTCGATTTTGACGACATATCGGTAGGTCGCGCCCAAGGATGATATGTCCAGAAATTCCATTTCGGTATGTATGTATCTATGTAGAGAAAAATTATACTTGAGAACCAATTGTCACTTTGAATATTTGATACCTAGCTTGGTGCGCAAGGTATGGAAGATATTTTTTAACTCTGGCACTTCTTGGTCTCTTTCTTGCTGCATTGTGGTCCATTTGGTATACAAGTCGTCATAACTTCCAACAGGGTAGTATTTTTCCTTAATAACATCCCTAAAGGATTCCCAGGTGGTCGTGACTATAAATAATGTGGGTTCCTCTATTTCCTTTTTCTCATAGAAAGTTTCCCACCAATATTTGATATGGGGAATGGATTTGAGGAGCGCAAAAGTAATCTTTTCTCTATTCGAAAAGTTATGGAAAAAAAAATACCCTTCTAGTAGATTCAACCACTTATATACAACATCTGCATCTATCCGACCTTCAAATATAGGAATATTGAAGTTTATTTTTACCTTGAATGGGGTGGTGCCTTCGCTCGAGGAAGATGCATTGTCTGTTGGTAGTCGCCGAAGGATTTGCGCGAAACTATCCATCATCTCGTTCCTCTATTGCATGAGGGATTCCTCAAGAAACATTTTGAAAGGATATTTTGTCCTGTCATATTTATTTTCTCCTATCATGAGAGGTCGCTTGGGTGTGTAAGGGATTTTATCCTCAAGAGAAACAAGTTCAAGACCCAATTCTTTGTACACTGACCTCGTTGGGGACATGCATTAAGAAGACAAGGAGTAGATCTCTCTGATACTATTGATCCAGATATTGATACGAAATGAATACAGATTATTAAAAGATGCTTAACACAAAATAACCGAGATATTGTAAAACTGGTTTTCTATTCAAAAAGGAAATAAGTTGAAATTGTAAAATGCAACTGAAAACAAGCTTGCTGGAATGGTGGTGGCTTATCTCTGAGAAGAGATGTGACGACTGTGCTCATTTGCAAGAAGAATATTACAATGAGGCTCTAAAGGCCTTTTTTACAATAAACCGGAACTTCACAAACCCTAGACATCCAAAAAACATAATACTAGGAGATGAAGCGCTAAAAGTCATGTGGGCCCCGTTTGGGTAAGTTAGTACATCAACTTCTTGGGGTCGTAAATTTTGCATACGATCTCCGTTTGAGGCACATGATAACTTGTTAGAAAGGTATCGCCGAGGAGATTCATTTTGGGGGCTCAATTAGAGGCTTTTGTTATCATTGAGAATCCCGATCCCAAAAATCCTTCAATTAGGCCCTCAAAATGGCCCCGGAAATTAAAAACTGCTAAAAATAGTAAATTGACAAAATTGCCAGAAAACTGCTTTGAGCTAGTTGGAAAAGGTGGGTGGCCACCGATATCCACCTAGATCAAGAGACCTTTTCATTTGTAATCTTCTTGTATTTGGAAATTTATGTCGTGTGTAAGGTGGTTACCCCCTCGAAGAGGCTTATTATCTAAAATTATCTCTTTTTCAAGGCGTTGAGTACTTATTCTGAGGTTTTTCTATGCTATCTTGATATTTGGTTCTTAACATGCATTTGTGCGTTTTCACAATAAAAACATTAAAAAAATAACATCTAGTAGAACCTTCGCCCACCCAATTTTTTTTAGTTATATGGAACATCATTTAAAACCTCCGCTAACACCTCCGCAACCAATAGAGGAGGTTGTAGCGAAGGTTTTTTTGAATTTGTTTCCAAATTTTGTAACACTAAAAACCTCCACAAAAACCTATGCTAGAAGGTGTTCTCCTTGTAGTGGGTAGAGATGAAACCCATTGGAGTGGAGAGGAGAGTTTTATATGATTTCGCCTCATGGATTATTATTCCCACAGTTGTAGGATTTTTAGCAAAAGATATTTTGAGAATTCAAACTAGTGTTACTATTATTTTGATTTCAGAATAAAGGGAATTTCAATCCATTTTTCTTTCCAAGTGATAAGGAGGGTTCACCATAAAGGATGAAGATGAGATAAGGGGTTTTTTTGTTTCAACTTAACAACAAGGTGATTTCCATCATAATGATTTCAAATATGAGATGGCATCATATAGAAGGAGAAATGATGGAAAATATGACCAATCTAAACCAAGAGGGGATTTTTGCATAATTTAGGATTGGAAATGAAAGGATAGAAGCTATGGATCAATCTCAAAAATATTATCATCTTGCTTCATTATTCAAACACAACAAATTCAAATCTAGTATCTACCCATTCAACCAAGCTTGGTTTGGCATTGACCTTCTAGTTGTATGAATTGGTGTTTCTCAGTGGTTGAAAGGGACTCCTCTCTTCTGCTCCATAATCTTAGAAATAAAGGCCTATTGAAATACATACTAATGCTACTTACTTCTCATTTCTAGAACAAAGGTTCCAAACTTGTGTGTCCCTCCTACATAGATAGGAAATGACACTCTAAGCTCCCTCCATATCTCTATATCACTTTCCTTAGTAGTTATTTGTAAAGGTCACAATTCAACCTAGGCTACCTATGTCTCAACACTTTAATGACTATTTGAACAATGGAATTTTCTTTATACTGTTCTCTTAATATTGTTCCAGTTTCTTTCTTGGTGTATATAATCCTTGTCGTTTTGGTAGAAATCTACTTTTATTATCATGTATCATAATTGATTGTGATAAGATGTCGACTTCATTCACTCATGCACTTCTCAGCTTTATTTAGGTCATTTATGCTTTGGTCTATTCCGATGATCCATGATGAACATAATCATTTGGTCACATGTAGGGAATGGAATGGGAAATACATGGGGATATTCTTGCTAAGTAGAGAGCATGAAGCATAATTCTTCAACTTCTCCATCTGACATGCTCAATGTCAAGGGTTGTGTTGTGAGGATGGACTTGGAGGTAGTTGCAGTTGAGTTGAATGAGGCGGACATCACCATGACCCCCCAACTATGTGGGTGGAGGTATATCTGCACCTTCCTTCCATAATCATTATGAATGTTGAATACCTAATCCTCGTGATTACAATATTTTGTAAATATAATTGTAAATATCACTTAGGAAAAATATGAAGAGTTGTAAGTGATAGGAAGATTCATTTAGAAGATGAAGACAAAAGGTCATTTGGATGTGTATTTATGAAGGTTTCATGTTAATGCAAATCATCCAAGTCCGAAGTTACATTCTCCGCCCATACCTATCCTATCAGTGGTATCAGAGTAGGTTAACTCCATGATTCTCTATATTGGGTATTTTAGTGAATATCCACCATATTAAAGAATTTATCCAGATTATTGGAAGGAGGCATGAAGAAATGGACTAGCGAAGTTTTCCCTCTGTAGTACTAA
>ML785524.1:1010539-1024975 GCA_009831015.1 Picea engelmannii | reverse complement strand
GTATCTCTTGTTGCTAGACTATGTTGTATGTGTAAGCAATGTTGGTATCTAGCCCATAACTCATAAGAATATATATACATGGTCAAGTTGACATTTGAATGAGCAAGTACTCTTTATAGAATTGGAAAGTATTGTTTTCCCTAACAACATACTCATTAGATCTTGCAATTTCATCGATATTTTGATATCCATGACTATGCTTAGAAATAAATATTGTCACTTGGCAAGGCTGGACGACCTCTAAAATAGATCAATTGTGACTTAGCAAGAATCGAGGCGACCTCTATCCAAGATCATCTACCCTTCTAGCCTTCACTTTGATAGTTCCGCAGATTGCAGAACTATGAATGGAGTCACGCTTTCTTTTCCTCCGGCCATTGATTTTCTCTTGGCCATAAATTTTGCAGACTGCAGAACCATAAATGGGGTCACGCTTTCTTTTATTTGGGCCACTGATTTTCCTTCCACTGTATGTAATTAGAAAGATGCCACGAATTTTACAGCGGTGTATATTTGTCGTCTAGATTCAAAACCTAATAAACGCCGAAAGAAAATTCTTAAAGGCCAAAAGACACACAGAGCGATAATTCATGGCCGCTCTGATGATGGTACGTTGATGGGGGCATCCATCCGAATCAGGGATGCAATTCAAATGCACTTTTTCGTACCATAATTTTCCAACTTGGCCGATATCTCGACAAGCCAATAGCAGCTCCTTTCTTGATTGCGCCTGATACTCCATCAATTATCACGCCTCCATGTGCCTATAGATTCCTTGGTCATGGGTTACAAACATTTGGGACCAGGTTTCACAGTCGCTATTATTGGTTCCGTAGCATCGCTAAAGTTACAAGGTTAACACCTTGACGTTCAGCACTGACTTAGAAGAGGTATGCAGCAACGGGAAGTGATCTGCAACAATGTCAAGAGTTTTGCACCAGTTGGAAGCGTTCTTCATTCTACAGCAATAGAAAGAAATAGTTTTACAGCATTGTGTCAACAATTTCTCCCACGAATGCAGCGATCTTCATTATCAAAAACACCAAACAATCTCAAGTAATCATGTAAGATAAGTATAAATTCGTTAAAAACACCAAACAATCTCAATTTCGACAGCTCTTTTGCTCTCGTCAACTTGGGCTGGTCCCAGCGTTCCTTTTTGTTTTCAAAATTGGGTAAAGGACTCAAAGAACCCTGCGCTGCTGCCTATTTTTCTCTGCTGGCAGGTTTGGAAGTCAAGAAACACTGCCTTGTTCGATGAAAAGTCACCATCAGTTCACAGAGTCGCCAATTTTATCATTGCTGAGATGGATACGAGTAGGAATCAGACATCGATTACACCTCCCAGCAGGACCTTTTTTAAAGTTCCACTTGACAGGATTGTGGCCTGGTTTGACGGAGCGGCACAACAAAGCGGTTCTCTCTGCTGGGCGGGAGGGAAAATTGTATTAAACTCTCACACGTGTTTCCGGTGGACTCTAAATTGTGGGACTGGTACCAATATGAAGGTTGAACTTTTGGGAGTGTGGGCGTCTCTTATCCTGGTTAGTCGACTTCATATCAACGAGCTTTTACTTCTTGGCGACTCCAAAATTATCATTGATTGGTTGAACGGGCATGCAGAGTTCCATGTGGCGGACCTTGAAAGCTGGAAGGAGAGAACTCGTGAAGCAACAAAACTGATTAATAAACTCACCTTCTCTCACATCTACAGAGAAGAAAACAATGAGACGGATATCCTTTCTAAAAAAGCTATGTTCTTGCCATCGGGACACATTTGTTATACAAGGTGGGAAGAAGGCAATGAAGGACCTTCCACGATGATCAATCTTTGATCGGTCAACCGGTTTAGAGTGCTGACCTTCCGTGGGACATGCAATGGTCTCGGCTGACTTGATTCACTATTGTCATGTATGGACAGCTTGTTTTACATGCTTAGTTCTTGTTTTTTCTCGTATTTTCCCCGCTAATTTTGCCTTGTACAATCTTATATCCTTTTGAATATAAAGCGTATTTTTTTCTTTGAAAAAAAAGTAATCATGTAAGATAAGTATAAATTCGTTAAGTTTTATGAGTATTATTGGTTTTGAAGGGTTTCGTTATTTATGGTGATCTAACTTTAAAATTTTGTAATAATTAGAAATCAGAAGAGACACCTAAAATCCAATCATGTTAAAGATTGAGGTGACCTAAACCAAATTATGTAAATCACAAATCTATTAACAAAAAAATTAATATAAATCCATCATATAAACAGAAATTTTTTCAGTGTATATTTTGATACCCACTGTATCAAAAGAGGAAATAAGATTAACAAAAGCCCAAAGGAGAAAAGGTGGGCAAATAATATCCAACCTGCTAAGCAACAATAATACTGGAAAACAAAGTTTTAGGATCCTACAGCCTATAATCCACCTACCCAACATTCAATACTACATAACAAACTGGATATTGACTGCCAAAAAAATGTATGATGCTCAAAAAAAAAATCCAGAATGAAATTCTCATCTGCAAGTGTCGCATGTACAACTTGTACAAATTGTCATTTCAGTGCTCAAAGCCATCTGGATCCTCTCAGTCCTCACAATAATCTACAAAAGTGTACTACGGCTGCATGCCCCACCATAAATTCTCCAGATAGTGACATTCTTGTCTTCTTTTATCTACAGCTGCCCAATTAGTGGCTTCTTCATGCACGTTTTTTTGGAAAAATAGCTTGAGAAGCTGTCATTGGACCCCAAATAGTGGGTTACTGGAATTAATGCAAAGGGTGTATAACTAGTTTTGTGGAAAATTAGCTTGAGAAGCTGTTATTGGACCCCAAATAGTGGGTTACTGGAATTAATGCAAAGGGTGTATAACTATTTAGATTCAATGTTATTTCAATTTATACAGTATTTATTATATTGTTGTTGTAAAGTGTATATTGATATAAAGTATATAAATTTTGAAAGATTTTATTACAGTTAAAAAATTATTGTTACAAGGGGATGAATAGATAGTTTTTAATGTGTAATGTAATTAGATATATAAAAGCAGAGGTCTTATGGTTGAGGATGTACCAAAATGTCAATTACAATTTTTGGTGATAACTGTTTTGTGAGCAGTACATACTATTTCATAATCATGTAAAAAAGATCTGAAGTTTTCTGAAGTTTTTGTAAAAGATCTTTTATATTTATTAATATAAGTTTTTTTTTCTACCGAATAAAATATATATATTGATATCTTAAAAAAAATTAATTAGTTAAATGAAATGATTTTTAATTAGTTAAATAATATACTTTTTAATAAATCTAAAAATAACTTAAAATCAATGTAAAAAGTGTATAACTATTTAAATGTAATAATGTATATATCACTTTATAAAATATTTTAAAATTTAATTGGTAAATTGAATACCTCTTTAATAAATCTAAAGATAACTTAAATAGTGAGTTACTATAATCAATGCAAAAGGTCTATAATTATTTAGATCTAAATATAACTTAAATAGTGAGTTACTATAATCAATGCAAAAGGTCTATAATTATTTAGATCTAGTAGTGTATATCTCAATTTATAAGGTATTTATTGCATTGATGGAAAGTGTAAATCCACATCATGAAAAAAAAAAAATTAGTTAAATTCAATACCTCTTTAATAGATTTAAAGATAACTTAGATATTTTAGTATAGGATAGAGGGTCTTTGTTATGTAGTGTAGGAGGTATGGGTTGTGGTTTACCATTGCTTGATTATCAAGAAATGCTTATTTTGTAGATTTTTGAATAATTTTCTTGGCTACTTGAGTGGCAATCTTAGAAAGTGTGCAAGTAACTTGTTAATCTGTCTTCAAATTTTTTATTTATTGACTCTACAAATGGTACTCATGTAATTTATATTTTGAATCTTGTTTTAAGGTTAGATAAAAAAATTACATATTCATGAATATACATTAAAACCTATAATAAATGATTTAATGGATAAGTATACATTAAAACCTATAATGAATGATGGAATGAATGGACCCTGTAATAAATGATTTAATGGATAAGTATATATTAAAACCTATAATGAATGATGAAATGAATGAACCCTGCATGTATTAGTTCTTAATGAATTCTCTTTGTGAACTTGCTAGGCAATCTCAAGTTAAAGTTTGTTCTAATGGGAGATGATATGATCATGTTACCCTACATTAAAACATGTTTCATTGGTACTAGCTAAACATCAAAGTGTAAGATAGAAATTAATTAATATATTTGTTAATCAAATGTTTTATTCTTTTGAATTAGGTCATTATAGTTTGTGAATTTATAAAGACATGGAATATTATTAATAATATTAATTAATAAGAGAATAAAATAAGGAATTATTTTCTTTACAAATAATATTAAATATGCAAATTAGATGCAAGTCATACTAAATTACATTGGTAGTCAAATTAAGAGAAGCATTGTTGGCACAAGGGGCAGACCTAGGGTTCAATGCTTCAACAACACACCAAAAAAACCCTAACTATTGGTCTTTTCAGCAACACCTGCGAAGCAAATGAAGTCTCACCCGAGGTAGAGGCATGGGTGGTTGCAGGACCCAAATGTCTGCAACTTTAGCTGGGACACATATCTGTGTTTGTAACACCTTAACATAGAACTTAGCAGTTATTATTTATCAGTATTTAACCTTAGTTCATAGCGCAGATAAACCCTTATAATAGGGCATCGCAGTATTCATCTAGATCTAGTATATTTAAACATTGAGCATATCAACACAGATCAGATCTAACATTCACTCACGTTACTAAGGACCAAGTTATCATATCATGTCCATCTAAGAATACATTACTACGCTAAGCATTAACCATATGAACAATAAACAATCACAATGCGCAAAGAAACCATAACACAGGATATATGTGGTTCACCCCTAGCCTGGGGCTACGTCCACCAACTCTGCTTCTATTTATTATCTTCAGTTAACCATCTACATGAACAGAGCCATAAGATCCTACTATGCATAGGACATGAGATATGTGCGCACTCAGTCATATCCTCCTTCCCCGAGTTAGGTTACAACACCAAGTCTTTATACTATCTCTCACAGTCACTTGCACTTAGCCTTGCAAGCTTCACACAGTATGCAAAAAGCATGTAGAACTATCTCTTGAACTTAGCACATCATCACACAGATGTCTATATCATCATTCTCGTCTCTTCTTACATCGCCTAAACATCTATTTATACATTACAAAATGGGCTTAAACATGGGTAAACCCATGGGCCGACATCCCCATACCCGTTACATAAGCCCAAAACCCAAAAATCCCTAAACAACGGGCTGAAATCCCGCGATCTTCACTTCGACTTGAGATCCTTCTTCGATAGACCATCAAAGTCCCAAAATAGGTCAAACCTGACCAAGGATCTCCAAAACTTGGTCAAGGGTCAACAGGCTCCCAACACTCACCTGTGACTCATCCCGAGTCACTCTGATCTGGGTAGATTCACCTCAAAATCCTTGAGCTTGGCTCGAGCTGCTTCAACCTGTTGTTGCGCCAAGGCCTCCTACTCGGAGAACTCCTGAATAAATTCCTCGTTCACATGTCCTTCCAAGCGTCACTCAACTGTAGTGACTACTTTCTCTAGTTATACTCCTCGACCTTCAATCTCCTCAAATAGTTGACAAGTTGCATCCTGGACTGATTGGAGCCTCTGAGTCACTTCCATGACTTTCCTCTGTATGACATGGACTTGTTGTTGAATAGTGCATTGTTCCTTTGATATTTTCATTCTTTCAATTGCAAACAAGAGATTCAATTGTGCATGTATCATTGTTTCTTGCTGCTTTGCCTCTTGGAGTTGGGACTCTAGTTTTTTTAGTTCAATGTCTTCAGTAAGTCATTCGTAAGTCTATGCACTACGATCAATGAGTTGTTTACATTCCATGGCGAAGGTTTTGATTCTCTCAACTGCGTTCTGGCCAGTTTCTTCTCTTTGATCTCGCATGTCCTGCGGAGTGTTTGGCACTGACTGTAGCTCTAGATATGTTATTCTCTGTTGAAGCTACTGAATGGCTTCAGTGAGCTTCGCTACTTGATTCTCTACTAGGTCTTCCTCCTTTTTCTCTAAGCCCGTCACAGAGCAGAGTGCTCTGTTAACTGCTTCTTTTAATCCAACCTGCTCGACGAGCAACTGTTCCTTCTCTCGTTGGATGTATTCTTTATCTTCTTCGAATTTTGACTGGAGGGAAGCCTTCTCCTGCTGCACAATCCTACGTTGTTCTATTATTTCCTCTTGTGCTTGCTTCAGGGCCACTATGGCCTATTATTTTTCTTCTTTGCGCGATGAAGGCGAGCTTCGGTCGCATCAGCTATTCTTCGGAGTTGGGTAGGCTCATCTCCCAACTCTGGTTCTTCTGATGGCGGGGGCGCAGTGGACACTTCACAGTTGGAGTGAAGGGCCTGTTGTACCCTTCTGAGTTCTGCCTCAATTCTATGATACATGGTTGCTTGTTTGGCTTCAATGTTCTGCAAGAGGTCCTACGAGGCATCTGATACGACTGCAATGATGAAGTCAAAGACATTGAGCGTGAGTACAGTCTGCAACTTGGTCTTACTAGCTCTAGATTTCTTCTGCGAGGTAGGTTTCGTGGGGGAAACCTTCCTTTTATTAGATGGATCAGTCTCATCAATGGGATCCCTAGGAAGTGTTACTTTGCCTTGCTTCTGCTGATCTTCTTTCCCATTGTCCTCTTATTTATCTATTTCGTCGTTACCTCCTCCTCCAGGTGAGTCTGAAGTAGTTTCCTCTGATGCACTGCTCAGGTTCTTTACCTCTTCTATCTTCTTCCTTCTGTTGGTTCCAGGTGTGTCATGTGCTTCGTAAGTGGCCTCTGAGCTTTCGATTTGTTCGGGACCGTAAAATTCTACGGGGTCAATAGGGATAAGGAGCTCTGCAAGACAATCCTTAGTTATCTCTTCTAGTTCCTCTTCTGTGAGCTTATAGTATGACTGAATCTCTTCTTTACTTTCGTTTGCATGCGTAGTGATGTAAATGAAGTGTGGATCTGTGCGAAACTTCATAAGTGGCCTGAACCGGTGCACAGTTTTCATCGTCATACGAGGGACAATTTCAATGGCCCTCTTTAAATGGATATAGTATGTATGGAATACCACGTTCGACTGCCACTGTTTTCCCATATCGCTCGAGTACCAGAGCGTGGTGAACTTCGTAGTGAGCTGCTCAAACGACTCAATGTCGAGGAAGGTCGCACCTTTCGGCATCTCCCAAGATATAAACACGATGAGGATAAGGAGCCAGCTAAAGTGGAACTCATAGCCCTGATCCTGAGCTTCGCGACAATCCAGTTCTAACTGGTTGACTAAGTACTTTGCCCAATTCATTTGTATTCCTTCTACGCATTTTCCAGTGAGGTCAACAATGAACCCTGTGACTTGTGTAGGTTTGTAGCCTCGCATCCCCTTTTCTACATCGCCATAAGAATCTATTTATACATTACAAAATGGGCCTAAACATGGGTAAACCCATGGGCCGACATCCCCATACCCGTTACATAAGCCCAAAGCCCAAAAATCCCTAAACAAGGAGCTGAGATCCCACGATCTCCACCTCGACTTGCGCTCCTTCTTCGACAGTCTGTCAAAGTCCTAAAACAAGTCAAACCTGACTAAAGATCTCCAAAACTTGATCAAGAGCCAACAAGCATTGCTCTCATATAATACTAAATTACATTGGTATTCAAATTTTGAGAAGCAACGGTCTCATATTGATGATGGATTAATAGAAAAACTAAATTATTTCAATCTATATTGATGATGGATTAATAGAAAAACTAAATTATTTCAATCTTTAATTTGATTGCATATTAATGCAAAAATAGTGACATTGTTAAGCCTTTATCCATGAAATTGAATTAATTTTTTTTTATGCAATTTTTATTTATTCACATGTGGATAATAGAAAAGCTAAACCTATTCAATTTTTAATTTGATTGCACGGTGATGCAAAAATAGTAACAATGCGAAGCCTTGATGCATGAAGGTGAATGGTTGAATTGTTTTGTTTTTGCAATTTTTATGTATTGTATGTGTGAAATGTGAATAAGTATGTCCAATCCCATGAAGTGAGCTTCAAACTTAAATCAAATTTTTACAAAGCAAAAAAATATTAAATCTCGATATGATTGTGGAACATTTTTATTTATTTATTTATATTTATATTTTAATATGGAAAATAATAATAAAAAAAAAAAAAATTGTAAAATGAATCATAAATAATTTTTAAGATTTTTTTTATTTTTTATTTTATCTAAGATATAGTGAAGTGACCTAAAAAAAAGTTGAAAAGGAAAAGAAAGTGATTTCTAAACTAATATCTTTGTAACATTATTACATGTTGTTCTTATGTGTTTTGTGAAACAAAGAAACATAATCAAAACGTGAGAAGATTTTTTTTTGATAATTTTGTTTTCATTTTTTTTAATATATATTTTGTTTTTAATTACTTGAACTTAGAAAAAGTAGGAATGAAATGCATAATCAATTTAAAACTTAGTTTTAAATTGACAAAATGAAGAGAAAAAAACAAGAAAAGAGAATGAAAGATTAATGAATGAATGCATAAAATGAGAGCTAAGAAAAGGGTGACCAAAATCAATTCTTTAAAATGTGTTCCACATAATATATTCTATGACGTATTCAAGATCTTTTAACCCCTTGCAAAAGGTTGGAACAAAATTGTTGAAATATTGTCCTAATGTTTTTAAGGACTATGCAAGAACATTCTAGTGATTAAAAATAAATAAAAAATGGACAGCGACTTTTGTTATCTCTATGAAAAACATGAGGTTTACAACTGGTGTTCAACAAAGACCTGATGTATTCTAGTGTGCCAACATATTTTATCCCTCCTAGAGGAAGGATGTTTCACATGTGGTGCGTATGATCATTTTCGTGTAGTTAAGGTGCATAGTGTTAAATATTTAGTGTGGGTTGTATTTATTTAATTATCCTTTAATCGCGTTTCATCAAACTAACAATACTCACATAATTCAATTCAATTACAATCACATACAAATCATCGCAAACACATCAACAAAATCATTATCCATTGTATTAGCATAATGTATAATATTATATAACTCCAACATAGAACCTAGGACATAGCTCTTGATTGTCGACTCTTTACTTGACAACTTCAACAATTTTCATAACTCTCTTTATTACATTATATATCTCATATATATAGGTGGATACAATGGTTGAAGAGGATTCTGGAATGTATTAAGGAAATTGCTACTTATAAACCACTCATACAAAAGAGTACAAAAGCATATGCATCTCCAGAGACATGTGTAGAGGATCAGTAGATATAGGTATATAGTATATATAACATGTCTCAACATCCATGGAATTAAGATTCTGCAAAACCATGTACTTAGGCTTATGTGGTCTCTTAGATTTTGCATATGTAGTGTCTACTAAACTCTACTCCATGCCACCAATTAGTCAAAACTAAGCCACAACAACTCCCTGAACACACCTTCCAACTTATCCCAAGTTGGGTTCTAGCATTTGATTGCTCAACAATAAACCCCAACTCATGGGATTACCTAGTTGTTTCATATTTAAACCTAACACCAACCATGTGTTCTAGGACCAATGTCCCACGTGCACCCACCAATCATGACCTCTTAGCCTATAGTTGCTTCCCATTCATATATTTGACCATCACAAGAAGAATCTAACAACTTCCTATCTACTTATTTAGATATGGAAGAAATTTCATGAGATAGAACCAACATATTGAGGTGGACCTTAGAGGTTCCATCAATGCAATTTTAAGTCTTTAGAACTATATTAATGGACCTTGCCCCTCAAAATATACTTTATATATCCTCTCATTGGAAACTATTAATTTGTAGGATCCATAGAATCTTGGATTAGTTCCTTTCCTTCCCTGTTGATTTTAAATGCATAGCTACCTCAAGAGGGGTGAAAACAAAAAATGCAACCAAAATTGTAAACAAAACTAATGGCACAATCCCTCTCTTTCTCTATCTTTGTGTTACATGTACCTAGCCAATCATATCACAAGAACACATACTTTTGCAATAACACCTTTGATACTCTTGCAACAAGCCTAACTATTTCTCCCCTAGATCGCATCTAAGTACTGGTGTAGGTCATGAATTAATGTTCCTTCTAACATAATCCACCAACTACACTTTCTCCACATAGTCCTTCCTAAGTTGACTATCTCTTTTATGGAAAGGAATCACCCTGGTAGTTCCTCTTGTCCTCTAATTACCTCCTTCCATTTCATGTCTAGATAGAATATCTTACTACTAACTGCTAGGTATTTATCCTATCCTCTATTTTGGCACAGGATTTCATATATTGAAGCAATTAAATCAAAGCAAACTCAACATTGAAGTCGGGATAATTTCCCAATTCTGACAATTACTAGAAGAGATTTTAACTCTATTTAAGAATTCTTATGCTAAAAGTGGTGGCCACATGAAGTGTGTGTTAGCTGAGTTTGAAATTCTTCCCTCTCGATTCCCTTTACAAAGAATCATTTCAAAACTTAACAGATGTGGTTATCATTACAAGATACAACATCTTGTTGAAAGTGGCTCGACAAGCCTATCTCTTGAGATGACTGACTCAACTGCCCTTTCCTAGAGTAAAAGCACATTTGAATGTCACCTAGGTCACATTGAATGTGACATGAACTGACTTACATATCCATTGAATCCCAACAATTAATGAGTTCTAATTCAAAAACTTCCCACCTATAAAGACCTGACCCAATGCAAAAACACCCCCTACTTTGTGGTTCGTTAGTGTCATAATTTCCCTTTTTCCTACAACACACTTTCCATCCCATTTGCATATTGCAATATCATGCATACACCCCAACCAAAAATGTTTTCTCTGGTGGAATATTATTAATTTGCATTACCCTAGATCTATTCTTCTATATTATTCCTAGGCCCACAAAAGTGATAAACAACAAAATCAATTATGAATTGAAAATTTGAAATTGGAAAAATTAACTTATAAGAAAGGAACTACTTGAAATAATATAGAAATTGAGTTCTATTATGGTACACAAACTCCCCCAACCCCTTACCCCAACTCCCCCAAGATATTGAGGTGATTCTCTATGGGTTAGGGCCACATAGTGTTTTAAGTCTACGTCATTCACCCATTTCCTTTCCATATTTCCATCAACTTGTGTTGGTTGTATTGTTCCCTTGATAGTAATACACACCACACTATAGGGTCCATGTTAGCGCATTCTTAATTTCCTAGGGTGTTTCTAGAATTTATTCTCATACATTAAGACCAAATCCCCCTATGCAAATTTTTTATGTTAGATATGCCAACCATTCTAGGCATTTTAATTCTTCTTCTAAACCATTTGATGGTACCTAGCCATAAATATGTTCTCCTATAACTATACCAAAATGTCCAACATATCTTACAATTGTTGTGTGTTAGAAATTTGTAAAGCTATGGCCACCTATAAAATTGGTAACAAATACTCAAGCGACATAGCCACCTCTAGCCCATACATCAAGTTGAATGACATATACTTTATCAAGGTTTGACAAGTAGTCCTATATTCCTAGATGATTGCAAGAATCATGTCATTCCAATCATCCTGATTAACAAAACACACCTTGGTCAAGCCACATTCTAAGATCTCTGTTGGGCCCGAGATATGATCATTTTCATGATGGTTATTATACACTTTTTCCATCTGTATATATGTGTTTTTCATCTTTTTGAAGGATCTTTTTGGAGAATTTGATGATAAAATGGTATGATCGGCATACGGTACGTGTAATTCATGTTTAATGATTAAATCAAGTGTAATTCATCATGTTCTATGATTTCCAAGAGTTAATTCATGTTTTTCTATTGTTACAGGGAAAAACACACTATGTTGATCCGACACTTGATCCAGCACTTGATCTGGCACTCGTTCCAGCACCCAGTATTGCACAAAAACGCAAGGCGAGTTGGCGATTATGGCATTGGTAGCCAGTGATGGACAAATCAGGAACATGGGTTTTCTTCATGATCGCCCCCTCCAGCTACTAAGCTCAAGACAACTTGATTTCAGCTGTCCAAAGAAGGTGATTATTGGCTCACTCAGTTTCGGCAGTTAGGGCACCATTAATGAAATTTACCAATTTTAGAAGCGGTTCGAACCTCCTGTGGTCGACCACTTGGTTTGTAAATCTTATAAATACCACCGTGGTGGTCATACAATAGCTAAGGAGTAGTAGACAAAGTAGAGGATAGAGATAAAAACGTTTTCTTTTGTTTTTGCATTTTTCAATTGCCAAAATTGTATAAGACTGGGTTTTTCAAGTTTTAATGGTGAAATCATTTTGTTGAACTCGTGGTGTGCGTTTGAGAGGTGACCATGATTTGTTGGGGGGGCCCACCAGCATTCTGGTAATTGTTCGATGTGTTATTTATGCATTTCATAGCTTAGATGTCTCTTTATTTCCTGTACATGAACTGTTCCTTCATTTCTTTAATTTGTTGTTGTAGTTTAACTATTTTAATTCTCTTTTGCAAGTTAATATGGAAGATTTTTGTTAATATGCATTGATTTTATAATTAGGAATGATTTTGCAAACTCATACACTAACCCCACGTGCATTTATATGTTAGATTATGCTTTGATTTTTTATTGTAGAATCTAGTTTAAAACAGAGTTTGAGATAGAATAGAACATAAATTTGAGTTTATGTTTTCTTTAACGAGGTTTTGGTGGATGGATAGTCATTAGTATTTAGTTTTCATGTTAAGCCCTATTATTGGCTCATTACCCCTTAATTGGGGCATATTATATTAGTAATTTTATTTTATTTATGTCGGCTATAGGCCATTAGTTGTAATTATACCTCTTAGTCTCCTATATAAACCAAGGAGACATTTTCATTTTGAATCATCTTGTACTTGAATATTTAAGTGGGGTAAAAGGAGGTTGCCCCCTCGAAGAGGCTTATTATCTGAAATTATCTCTTTTTCAAGGTGTTGAGTAATTTTTCTAAGGTTTTTCTATGCTATATTGATATTTGGTTCTTAACATATGGTATCAGAGCTCAAGGTCTTGGGGTTTCGCTGCTACATCTGAGACACCTTGGAATTTTCACTATAACTTTTTTTCTACAACGTTTCAGAAGGAACAACTTGGAGGATATTTATCATACAGATCAAGGTACGTTGGGTTAAAAATTCAGCTTCTGAGGCCTTATACTTTCGAATATACAACCTGTACAAGATAGGGTTCTGGAATCATCCTGAACTGAGTCATTGTGGAATTTTCGCTATAAAAACTTTTCTGTAACGTTTCAGACCCTGAACTCCAGAGGATATTTACAAAAATTAGTAAGGTATCTTCGGTAAAAAATTTAGCTTCTGGGTCATCTCAAATTTGTATATACACCCTGTGTAAGATAGGGTATCTGACTAGTCCTATTGACTAGTCTCAAGAAGGTGGTCCAGGTAAAACAATCATAACTTCTTCCTAGAGTATCCAAATTGAGTGGGACAGATTTTATTGGATTTCAGACAGTATTTAGTATTTCTGGTGCGAGTTTCAGAATTTTATATCAATTATTTTGTGCGAGGCATGCTATAGAAGTGAGATCTCCTGGAAAGGCCAAAAATTGGTAAGTTGTGGGGAAGTTACCATAAATTCCACTTGGCACATCCAATTTTGATCAAACCTATGGAATTGTAGAGAAGAAATATCAGAGAACTACATAAAATAAAGTTTCATACCCAGAAGGGCCGAAACTTGGGAGATACAATAGAATAAATATTGTCTAGCAAAACCACCTCAAAATCAAGGTTCAAAAGTGATACTTGGCCAACATGCCACCAGAAAAGGGAACTTCTACACCAAATAAGCCTCCAAAAAATCATACTTGGACTCTTGATGAAGGTGAAGAAATGCATAGGGACATAAATGAACTACAAAAGAAGATGAATTCAATGGAAGCTATGTTGGATACTAAGATGGATGGTTTAAAAGGGGAGATCATGGAAGTATTGAAAAATTTCGTAACAAGGAAGACACCTGAAAGTGAAAATGCATCTCATGAAATTCATGATGAGGACACAAGGAAGGTGAATCAAGAATGGAGAAACTCCAACTTTGGTTTGAAGACCAACCACGCTCCTAAAATTGATATGAGGAAGTTTGATGGCAAGGGCCCAATCACATGGATACTTCAGATGGAGCAATTCTTTGATCTCCATCATGTGCCACATACACAAAAGGTATGAATTGCTTCTTTATATTTAGAACCTAATCAATTTGTATGGTATTGATGGCTTTGTTCTCGCAAATCACTCGTCACTTGGACAATTTTCACGGAAGAAATGATAGCACACTATGAGGAT
>ML785524.1:994789-1007134 GCA_009831015.1 Picea engelmannii | reverse complement strand
TTAGTATAGAATGCATTTGAATTTCATAGATTAGAAAACAGTTTCTTGTTTTCATAGAAGAGATAGTTTCCTTTATTGCTTTCAATAGAATAGATTTCCTTTCATGCATTGCATTGAGCATTTAGATTTCCTTTCACACATTATAAATAGTTTTGCATTAGGCATTTAGTTCACTTGCCTCTTAGGCTAGATAGTTGTTCAATGAGAATTTTTTCTTGCAGTAGTTAGTTGCCTTTTCTTATTTGTCTTTTGCTTTCGTAGGTTAGTTAGTTTCCTTTGCTTACTTGTCTTTTATTTTAGTAGGTTAGTTAGGTGTCTTTGCTTATGTCTATTTTTTTTAATAGGTTAGGTAGGTGTTTTTGCTTACTTTCTTATTTATTTGCTTTCATAGGGTAGTTGCTCACTGGATGTAGGTTGGCAAATTAAAGAAGTTTGCTTTTGTCATTTTCTTATTATGCTTAGTGGTTTGCTTTTGCTTATTGTTGAACCAGTTTGCTTTACATAGGGTTTTACTTGCTTTCTTAGGAACCATCCATCGATCGTTGGCCCAAAAGTACTTAGGTTACCTAGTTTCATTTTTCTTAGTAGGGTTCGCTTGAGTAGATTAGCCATAGATAGTTTCTTTCCTTAGTTAGACTATACTCCTACCAACCTTTTACCTTTGGCATATATTTTTCTACAACTCTAAGTTTACTTAACCCGGGTTGACAATTTAATTTAGGGTATTTTAGTGTTTTTTTTAGTACATATAAATCACCTAACAATCTCATTAAGAGCTTATGTCATTATGTTGGCTTGTGGGTGAGATGGTGTTGTTTTGTGATGATGGATTATTAACACTTTTACCAATATGGATATCGTACCCCCTATGATGTGTAGACCCTAGTCATTGTTCAAAATTCATGGGCATCCAAACCTAGTAACTGTATGCTCAAAAATGAATATGGTTGCAGTCTCCATTGACCAATCTCTAGTAGATTTTGCCTCAACCTAGCACATTAGACAATATATAGTAGTGATAATATATCAATTCCTTCAATACCGCGTTGATGAATTGATGGAACCGATAAAATCCTCTACAAAACATTGGAACAACTCCCTAACCAAAATGGGTTTTCGTGGAATTTCATCTCTCACACGGGGACTTCCCACTTGTTGACAAACAACACATTGCTTGGTGTATTCTATGGTATATATAAATCGATCTAGCCACAACATACCCATGCATATAACCCTCCACATCATAGCCTTTTCACCATAGTTCCCATCTCCTTTCCCATCATGTGCCTCCCATGGTGCTACTTGGAGCTCATGATCCATTATCCATCTCTCGATAATCTCATTAGTATCCAATTTGTACAATTATCCTATGATTAGCTAATAGTTAGCCACACATACCACAAACTATCTACACTTACACTAATCATATTCCCTAGGTGGTGAACCTATGTTGAGTAATTTATTGTTCTCAAAAACGAAGTTTGAAACTACCTCTATGTGAAAGAGATTGGTGTTGAGAAGTTTGATGAGCCCAATTATTGCCTATTCCAAAGCCTCATCTTTGGCCCATTTTTCCACCAAAATATGACTTAATATTTAGTTTTGACCATATTTAATAGCAAGTCATGGATATTTTGCATGTTTCTTAGTGAATGTGTGTTGAGGTGTATTTTGTGTATAATGTGCCTTTATGCTCTAATGTTTTTTCCAAAGATGTGTATTCCTCCAAGCAGGTCGAACTTCAGGAGTCAAGGGTGCCAACACCCTATAACCAAGGGATTTTTTCTCCCTCAAATCGTTTCCAACCAAGGATCAAGAGACATTGTCCCCACCTACCTCCAAGAGCGCTCCTTGTACATTAATGACCACTCTTGATAAACAACCATTGGAGATACAAATGTAATGGGTTGAGATCCCTCATTTACTCACTTCTCTCCTAGATTTAGAAAGGGAGTTCGAACTATCAAGCTATATGTAGACCTCTAGTATAGGAGAGGAAGGATGGAGAATTGTTGATAAGTATTGTATTGAGACCTTCTTAATAATTTTTGAGGATTATAACTTTTTTCTCTTGATGTATTCCTACTGTTAATGAAATAAAGATGGTTTTTATTTCAGTTCATTAAAGATTATTTTAGGCTCCTTGTGATTCTTAGGTAGGTTCCACTCAACAGGGCTCAAGGACCTTGTTATCATTAAGTAAATTGTTGGGCTGAAGAAACAATCTACAAAGGTAACCTACAAACCAACTTTAAGACTGGAAGCTAGCTCTTCCAATCTAGAGAGGGATCTCTCTGAGACTTCATCTCTAATAGACATATTGCTTTTGAAATGAAGGCTAGAATTAGATGTTTGAGATAGTTTTTCCTAGGTTTGTTGGCAAAGAGGTATAGTACCTCTAGGGCTATGGAGTCAACCCCTAAAAACAAAAGAAAACAATTCCTAGTAGGTAGAACTCCTCAGAGGAACAAAAATTAAACAAGGGGATGAACTTCAGTTTTGAGTTTGATTATGTAGGGTGAAAGAAGAACATAAACACATAAAAAAATTAGAGCATCATAAATGATGAATTCTGACCTTAGTGAAGAAGATAAACAAAATTTAAATCAGTTAAAACTAGAGCACCATTAGATGAATTCTAGAGATTTAATTTGCCAATTTAAAGAGAAGAAAAGTGCATATGAAAATAAGTACACAAAGAATACATACAAAGAAGAGTACAATCTTTAGATCACCACCATTACAATCTTTTTCATAAGGATTTCAGGACTTTTGCATTTGTATTTCTATTAGATTCATAAAATTACATTGAAGATCAAAATCCCTATAGTTTTTCCCGCTCGCCCCTTGGTTTTCATGGATTCCTGAATATATACAAAATCATATACTTATAGTGTCGAATTTAGATTCAACTACGATCCTAAAATCGGTGTTAACAATCGCACATAATCAACATGAAATCTTTAATGGTATGCTAAAAAGAAAGAGTCAACCAGACTCATTTAATTTAAACCATAACAACCTTGATATGGCAATAAATAAATAAAATATATGATTTCCACTTCTGATGTTTGTTGGAGATGAGTTGATGCATTGTTGAAACATTCAAGCTAAGATGGAGGTATTCTTAGTAATTCTATCACTGTTGCATAGTAATTCCATTGTGCGACACGGGAAAAATACAACAGCGGGTGATCATATTTGCGTAGCAAAAACGATGTGTTACTTTATGCGAGCTTTTCAAATGGACAGAAAACCCAATATAGGTTCATCCACACATTTGTCTGAAAAATAACCAAGAAGACAACAGAGTGATGAAATGACTTGGTTTCCCTTTTCCGAGAACAGGGAGGAAGGATATGGGGGATTTGACTTGGGGAATTGAGCATCTTGTGGGAAGAAAAATTCAAAGATCTGGGCTCTTTGAGGAAAAGATAGCTTCTGGTATAACTCTATTATGATTTCAAGATTGAAAGGGGAGGCAAATTCAGTTATGGTTATATGCATCATCTAATCAATGGCCTCTGGTGTGATGAAGAATAGAGTTTCTCTCGATGAAGAGACTATGGCTCTCTGGTCGGGGAGGTAATGAGCCTGGCATTTGAGGGCAAATTCAGGGAAATGATGGACCTGGGGGAAAAGATATAGAGGAAGATTGGACTCCCAGAGCCCAATTTCATTGCTCTAATTTAAGAAAGTGTCTTTCAGCCATGCCTACAAATCCGTGAAGTCAAATTCGCACCTTGTATCTGATATTAGATGATTTTTATCGTCTATGGGATCCTGTCGAGGTCGACAGGAGGTGGGAGGAAAGGATTTTCCCCGGATTCTACTTTCTTGGATTTTGACGCCATCACTGTAAAAAGTACCTGCAATTCAAACAAAACGTTAGTGGTAATGGTTGTGGTTGGGCTGCTGACTGAATCAGAGAGGAGACAAGGAAAAATTTCCGGTGTGAGGATAAGATGAGCAATGGGAAAATGAAGGAGTAGGTCTAGTCTTGAGTGAACGGATACTCGTTGGGCACGGGGGACAGATCAACAGGCTAACGGATAAGTTAGCCTATAATAAATGGCCAATGGGTCATTTGGAGCATGAGATGGCATGTGAAAAATGGGTGACGAATACAACCAAGTGACGTGGAGGGTGTTGATTGGAGACAAGAATGGTGAGGGGACTTGTGACAGGTGAACATGGGGGATGGACTGACCGAGTTATGATATGGGATCTATAGGGGAATATAGTGGAAAGTGATGTCACGAGACGACGGTGGTATGTTAGAAAAGTGGTAAATAGTAAGTGGTAAAATGGTTTGCGGTAAGTGGTGGGAGTCTGGTGTAATAGATTCCTACCACATTAGAGTAGGGGGCCTGGCAGAAAACCATTTCATTCCAGAACCCCCCCCCCACCACCGTTAAAATCACAACAGTCAGGGGGGTCCGAAAATTATTGTTAGTCGTCCATCCGTGCACCTGTTGTTGGACCGTATATCTGAGCACTTCCTTTAACGAACTTTTCGGACCCCTCCCCCCACCATTAAAGGAAGAACGGTCGCGGGGTGGGGGGGTCCGGAATTATATCTTAGCCATAGATATGGGTGCCAATGCCTCATCCATTTAGATGTGCATTCTTGTTACTCATAATTCTGAGCCCTCCGCCCCACCACCATTAAAAGAAGAACAGTCGGGAGGGTCCGGAAAAGCTTGTTGACCGTATATCTAAGCATCAGTGTCTCAACCGTTCATGTGTGCGCTCTATTTAATATTCCAGCGCAAAATCATATCTGCAGTGGAGACTTAGGCTTGCGCCTTTTTGTGGGTTTGCTCAACTTTCCCTGCTTTTGTCACAATGGGGGTTAGGCAACATACTTTCAAACATCAAAGATATGAATCAACATCGATCATCATGCATGTTTTATTGAAATCAAGCCAACTAACCTATGCTCTAACCTAAGTTCTAACCTACTTCCCTATGACATTTAGCCCAGATTAAACTGTTGGACTAAGAAATTACTCTACCTTAGGGTTATTTGACCAAGATTAGGCAGTTTGGTCAAATTTATTCACTAGCTAGCCTATCTACTTGCCTAAGATTAAACAGTTTAGCCAAGCTTATTCATTAATCCTATCAACATCAATTTAAAAGGACTTGGCCATGCTTAGACTGTATGGATCAAGTCATTGTTATTGCATGGGGATTTATTTAATTTCTTTTATGCCCTCTTTTATTCTTTTCTCATTTTCTTTTTCTTTTCTTTTCTTTCTTTTCTTTCTTTTTCTTTTTCTTCTCTCTCTCTTTTTTTTTTTTTTTTTTAGAATGCAGTAATCTCTACAAGTCAAAACACTAAAGGGACAAAAATACAAACAACAGTTGATCCTATAAATTATAGGGTTATAACAGAGCCCATGCTCCATAGAAATATTGGGGTTCAGGGAATGTTGACTATCTAGGGTTCTGGTATATTCCATGGCCCTATATAGTAGGATAGTATCCTCCTCCAAGCTAATTCATAAAAGGTTGTATGGGAACTATACCCGTGGAAATGACATGATGAGGGTTATATACGTTTCCCCCAACCAAAAGGGCTCTGGTATGGGGGTTTCCCATAGTATGAAATTGACTCCCTCTTGATGTAACTCCAAAGGAAAGAGGGGGATTTGCCATAATAAATGTGTTTTTCGGAATCAACATGGAGGAAGAGGGTATAAAGGCCGGAATATAGGAAGTGAACCATCTTCCCAGTTTAGCACTCCATCCAGGAGCATCAAGACTAGGATTAGGCCTGGAAGAAAGAGGAGGAAAATCTCCAACTGTAGGATTCATTTGGGGAATATTGCCTCCACCAAATGAGAGAGGAGTATACAGAAGAGCCATGCCCCCAGGTCCAAAACTAGGATTCACATTAGCTGCTAGAATGGAGGATGAGAGTTGCAACGTCATGTTGGGAATACCAAAAGAAAATGGATTAGAGACCGAAGGTATTGACTTATACTTGTCACCTAGTGTACGAAAAAGAGATATGAAAGGGTTCATTCCTATGGGTTGAGTATAACCCATAGTTTGGGTATCACTAGAGGCGGGGATCTCCAACACCCCAACCATTGAGGCTAAAGGAGTCGAAGGGATCCCACTAATCACAAAATATATAGGAATCGAGGGACTACCTGTGACATTTGGGTTTAACTCAATACTCATAATTGGATGATCACAAGTCTGGGAGGAGGATGTATATGTACCATGTTTATTAAATTTACGCATTTTAGAATGAAAATTTGGTAAAGACTCAAGATGTGGTGGTAACTTCAAAAAACATCAAGACCTGCGAGGAGGTTGGTCTTGCTCCACAATGACTCAATAATCAAGATATAAAACCAAATCCTAGGGCCAACTAATAATCAAAGAGCACACCAAAATAAAATAAAAAGGTGTCAATGCACACAAACATGATATAGTGGCTAAAAAGGGGCCTCCTTCACTAGAGTAGGCATGTCTCTCCCAAGAGGGACCTGAGACTCCCTTTAAAATATTGGAGGTATCAGAATTATTTATAAGGGCCCTTGTGGGCTTAACAATGCAATCGTTCAGATCCCCCCGTAGAGGTAATCCTCCATAAAGGTTATGTGTTGTCCAACCCTTATCTGAATCAGGGTACCTACATAATAACCCCTGCAAGTAACCTATGTGGCTACCTATGTCAAGAAACTAGAGTCACCACAATATAACCAATGTGCATGAGAAAAATCGTAAGTCCGATCCACCATATGGGCAGGGTAACAAAGCCTGAAATATTAAAATCATTTCCTCTCATGGAGGTAAAGGTACTAGCAAGACCCCCAAATACGAATAGAACCCCAGAAATATATTTGATGCTAAGAAGGTATTAGAGGGCTATCTCTGCAACCAACTTCACACGACCTCATGCTTAACTTCGGTGTGAGTGGAGCCTCCTGGCGTCACTAATTACACAATGGGTTTCACCACTCCTTGGTTAGAAACATATGTTTAGTTTAATATCCTTGGAGAAGTTTACTCACAAAATCCTATTCCAAGGCCCTATGTCCTATACTTGTTTGTGTACCCTGAAAAATAAAATTGTTTCTACTCAATTTTAATTAATCAACGTTAATTTGAATGGCTTCTTCTTAGTCAAGAGGTGTGATTGTGAAACTGATGGTATTACGACTCAACATATAAAAAGAAGCAAATATAAAAACATTGTTAAGCACTAGTCTTGAATTTCAAAGAGATGGTATGCTTCTAAATGCAATTTTTCCAATGCAATATCTACAATTTCAATGAAATGCTGTCTCTCCACATGTGTAAAAATCAATACAATGTAATCAAAAGTGAAAATGCCATAATGAAAAATAAGATTTTTTTTTTGTATTTTCTATATAAAAAAAATAAAATTCAAGGAATGAATAGAAACGTTGCAGGCATGCCTTACTACAAGAAAAAAGAGACAAGCCAAGAAGGACACCAAGAAGCAGACATCAGACCAATGTGCAAGGAAAACCAATGAAAAAAATGATAATAAAGAATACCACCTGAAAATTCAACTATAAGCAGGCTTCCTATCATTCTGTAAGCACTTAACATTCAGGACAGAGACCCAAGAAGACTCAACAACCAAACAAGCTCACCCAACAAACACCAAACTTAGCTAGCAAGACTAAATAGATGATGTATGTAACTGTTTGAGAAAAGATCATGTATATACACACCCTAAAGGAAGACAACTTGTGTATATACATGTATGTTAAGGGAAAAACACATATACCCAGTAAAAAATTGTTAGGGAAAGGGTTAATCCAAGAAACTCAGATGAAAAGTAAAAATAATCTGTCAAGAAACAGGAGACAAGGAAAATCAGGCTAACAGAGAGAAAATCAAGGATAACAACACTCCAAACCCGAAAAAACAAGATCAATCCCTAGTATGTTCACTAATTTTGTTATGAGGAAAATCTCTCTATGGCAAGGGGTAAACCACAATAGACAGAATGACATGCAAAAATCAACTCTAATACCAAGTATGGTATATGAATGAAATGGCAACAAGACAAGGCCAAGATCCTACCTCATATGGACGTTTGATAAAGACCATCGTTGAGCACGCAACATAGAGCTTTATACCTGCAACTTGTCCTCAACAACCAATGTACACAAGCATATGATTATAATATATAATTTTAGCATATATATTATCATAATCCATTAACATACATGAAAAATATGCCCATGGAATAATAATTCAAATATTTGCAATATATCAATTCGACGAGAAAAGAGTATTTCTATTAAAAATAATGAAGTACATAGGTGACAAACTTTTGTAATGACACATATCAGAATTGAGAAACTAAGTCCCTCTAGCTGGGCTTCCACCACTTCAATCCTCTAGCAGAGGAAAGCTCATATAAATGAGTCGATGAGATTATCCATCACAAAGAAGGAAGAGCTTGGGGGGATGAACAAGGAGTTCAGACTTTCAAGGAAAAAAGGATGCATAATCAATATGAAGTGAAATTTCTCCAAAGTGTCTTTGCTCTCAAAGTTGAATTGTTCCATTATTCAAGGCTCAATTGGATATGACTCAATTTATAGCCTTCAAATGGAACCGAAGGGCCGAGTCAAAGCGTTTTCAGTATATGGAAGGTCAGGGATCATGGATCTCATGACATGGCATGGAAACTCAACATTATTTTTAATTTTGAGCATCAAACCTGATGTACACAGGCTATAGTCGAGCAACCTGTGTATACACATGTTGTATAAATAATAGGGCATGTATATGTTGAAAAATATTCCTTTTTGGCTCTGGAAGGTGCAACATGGGACTTCAAGTCTACATAGGGAAATGGAAAGGCCATCCAAGCAAGTTGCATGGTGTGAGGAATTTTTTTTTTTCAATACTTACAAACACTGCTTCTCTTACACATATATTTTGTATGTTTCTTCAATCCTTATGGCTTCCTCTAGTTGACCTTTTAGAGTCACGATGACCTGTTGGGATTCTTTGGAAATTTCTTGATAATTCTTCTTGACTAATTGTCCCTTAAGAAAGTTTTCTTTCTTTCTTTCTTTTTCCAATTCATCTAAAGCACTGATCAATTTTGTTTCAATATCTATTATGCCTTCTTCACAATCTTCTTCTTCTGAATCTATCTAACATGATGAGCATATTTATTCTTGTTTTGTACATGAATTTCTTTAGCATTCTATGGCTCTGTGATGGGATAAAAATATAGATTATGTAGCTTATCCCAAAGTTGTTTAGCTGATGAAAATTTTCCCACTTTGTCCTTTAATGAATCAGGTAATCCTTCCAAGATAAAATCCATTTCTATTTGTTTGTTCCTTTTCAATTCCTTCTTTGCTATAGTCTTTGAAGGTTTCTTTGTAGCAATTTACCCAAATGAGTCAAAGTAGTTGGTGACCTGCTAGGATGTGTAAAAAAACTGAAGTATGATGATCATGATATAGTAGACGTGGAAAATTTTCATGAATTTGTGCCACAAGTGTACATGGAAAGGAAAGGAACAGTTCCATTAGGGTATCCTATTTTGGAGCCAAAACAATGAATTGCAGGATTATATAACACATAGATCATGAACCTGCTAGAGATTCCTCATTTTGGGAGAGGAAAATATGTAAATTCATGTGTTAAAAAACTATTGGCATTGGTACATGGAGGTATAATATGGATAGATAGGTATGTATCAATAGATGTGGATTTAATTGCATAAATCATGGGCTTACCAAAAGACTATGCAAAACCAGAACAATATTTGGACGAGAAGACAAATGAAAAATCTTTAGCAGAGGAGATAAAGAAGAAATACAACACTGACAGAGGATCCAGGGGATTGATCATTAACCATATCAATGAACCAGCAACGAGGTTGGAGACAAAGGTGATGTCTTGGAAAACTTTAAGAAAATGTCACAAGGAAGAAGCACTTGCATGAGTAATAGCAGCAACAACAAAAGTGCAGTGTGCAAAGGGGAGCCTACTCAGCTGGACTCCATATTTACTAAATTTGTTTTTGGAGGACTGCAAGGATGAGCAAGATATTGGAACATAGTTTCACTATGCATGGTTAATAATATTGGTAGCATTGGTGCGTTGGGGAGAACCTAAATACATTGAATTTTATCAAAGGCTAGGCAAGTGTCACGCAACAAAATATACAAAACTATGGCACACTTCATATCTAAAGAAAAGGAAGGAAAATTCTACTATTTTTTCCATGTTGTTTGATGAGATGCAGGAGAATTTGGATAATACATGGAGGATACCACTAGAAGTGGTGAGGGAGAACCAAGGAATAACTAACTTTCAGGCTTGCAGACATAACATGTGGATCCAGGATAATAGGGATCCTCATAAGGAATGGTTACAATTGAGGTACTATGTGATAGGAGAAGAAGTGCAGTGGGCCATGAAGGATTGGCCTGAAGAATGGAAGGTTTCAGTATTTCCAAAGAAGGTACCAAAATCTAAGCAAACAACAAAGTCTAACCCTTCAAGATAGTCAACTATCCCAACAACGAATACAAGGAAGGAAATAGAGCGCATGAAGGAAACAAGGCGTAGCGCACCAACTAGAAAATCAAGGCAATAGAATACTATCCCCATGGCTTCAGTGCAGGAAAAGGAGCACGCAGTAGAACAAAATGGAGGAGTGCAGAAGGATACCAATGCTCCTATGCAAAAGGAACTGGGAGGAGGAGATCTCCCAGACATGGACATACCATTTACCACAACAGAGATAGAATCACTACCAATGAAAAGAATAGTATTGCAGGTAGCAGGCTAGTGCAAGAAAATGAAAGTGCACAAGGAGGTTCCTAAACTCACACTGACAGAAGATGATGCAGAGCTAGTAGCAGAGAAAGTAAAAGATCATACATCAGAGGCATGGTATGATGCTGAAAAATAGAGGGAGGATATAGTCAAGAAATCGAAAGGGGTCAAGGATACACTTGAACAATTGCGACTTACTGCAGCGTAGCGGAAAGAGCATGCACGACAACCACAAAATTCTAAGGATGGAACAATTCCATAATAGGAGATAGTACAAGTCATAGCCATGGGGAGTGAACATTTCCATATCACTAGGGAATTTTGTAGGTTGATGAGGATATAGCATAGAATCCATTAAAGGACATAGATCATTTGGAATTGGCACTGCCCAAGGTTCCAACTAAGGTGTTGTATAAACTTCAAAAAAGTGTCGCGCAACAAATTCAGTTGAGGGCCCGTGTAGATGTTACAAGTTTACAATTGGCCAAAGAAGTAAGTAAGACATTGTAGGTGACACTTAATCAGGTGCAATTTGAGAGAGAAAAAATAAAGTAGCATGTGGAAATATTAGAGTAGCAGGTGGAAGAAGTGTTTAAAACTATTGTTGACAGCGTGCACAAAGAGAATTTACCAACAAAGGAGAAGATTCAGAAAATAGCACGAGCTATGGATAATTGCAAGAGCCACATTACATAGTCGACAGAACTCCTAGCACCAAGCACTCCACCAGAAGTCATAACACAAAGGGAGAAAAAGGTGACTGTTGGAAGATTGGTTGTTGTCATTGATGTCAACCCTAGTCATGGGTTTTGGACCGCAAGATTGATGAAGGTATTTGGACATGAAGGAAAATCAACATGAAGATACAACACCCACTGATGGGTAGTATACATCATTTTGTTTCCGGTGGTATGTGGCACGTCATGTGGATCCTCATGGTTGAGGAGAAATGAATTTTTGAAGATCACAAAGTGAATTGAAGAAGGAAGTACATGTAGACCCTGAAGATAATTAAAGAAAATAATTACAAAATAAGAAAGTGTCAGATCGTCCCTAATGTTAAAAGGAAGTGACATAAATGGTATAAATAAACATCATTATACATTCATTTGATACAAGTCGAATTTCAGAGGTAATAAGAAGAAACGAAGGCCAAATTTCAAGGGAGGATGAAGTCTTTTGGTGATGTATTCTAAGGTGTTCCGGGTAAAACAATCATAACTTCTTCATCGCGAATCAAAATGAAGTGGGACAAATTGCATTGGAAAGAGTATAGACTGTAGTTTCTTGTGTGTGAGTTTCAGAATTTGGTGTTAATTATTGAGCGCGGGGCATTCTATGCAAGTTCACTCTCCTAAATAGACCAGATTGAATAAAGTCTACCATTCTTTCCATAACCTCTTTTTGGGGAGGATTCAAGGAGTGAAAATTGGAGGCATTTCAGAGAATACATTGAGTAATATTATCTACAGGATCAGAGTACTCCAAGAATTGAAGAATTGCATAAATTGAAGAAGTCTCAGGAAGCATTATCAG
>ML785524.1:912268-992943 GCA_009831015.1 Picea engelmannii | reverse complement strand
AATTGTAGAATCAATGAAAGGAATAACTATGCAAGCTACATGAATGGTGAAAATAGTAGATATGAAAATGTTCATAGACCTTTCAACAGAAATTATAATGCATTTGACCCATTAATGGATCAAAATATTGTATGTTACAAGTGCAATAATCTTGGTCACAAAGCACGAGATTGCAAAGAGATGAAGGAAGATAATCATATGCCAAATGTCTACATACCAACTACAGCTTGGAAAAGGAAAGAAATTCCACACAATGAAAATTGTCGAATAGCATTAGTCACTAAAGAATGCAAAGAAGAATATGAATGGTTCATAAACAGTGGGTGCTCATCTCATATGACCGGAGATCAAAAAAATGTTGTCATCTTGAAGAAAAAGGGTGGAAATGTTGCATTTGGAGATGACTCATCTACCAAAATACTTGGAAAAGGAACTATAAATCCTGGAAGTGAAAATGTAAAAGCAGGAAAAGTCCTATTGGTTGAAGATTTGAAGCATAATCTCCTCAGTGTCAGCAAAATATGTGATCAAGGATACACTGTTACGTTTGACTACCAAAAATGTAAAATCAGAGAAAATAACTCAGGAAGATTGGTTGCAACTGCAACAAGAAGACCGAACAACATATACATCCTAGAAATGAAGAAGAGATAGAAGACAAAAGCCACACAAAAGGATTCCAAGGAAGAAAAATTCCCAAAGACCAAAAATAAGGATGAAGTATTATTGAGTGCCACATGTTTAGGGGGAGCATCCCCAAAGAAGAAGGTTACCTTTTGCCATTAAACTCAGGGGTAGAAGCCATACCCTTTGCCATTGATGTCAAAGGAGGAGATAAATTGGGATCATGATGATAGGGGGAGCATGAGTGTTTCCATCAATGACAAAGGGGGATATTGTTGGAATCTTGGTTGTTGTCATTGATGTCAACCCTAGTCAGGGGTTTTGGACTGCAAGATTGATGAAGGTATTTGGACATGAAGGAAAATTCACATGTAGATACAACACCCATGGATGGATAGTATACATCATTTTGTTTCTGGTGGTATGTGGCACGTCACGTGGATCCTCATGGTTGAGGAGAAATGATTTTTTCAAGATGACAAAGTGAATTGAAGAAGGAAGTACATGTAGGCCCTGAAGATAATTAAAGAAAAGAATTACAAAATAAGAAAGTGTCAGGTCGGCCCTAATGTTAAAAGGAAGTGACATAAATGGTATAAGTAAACATCATTATACATTCATTTGATACAAGTCGAATTTCAGAGGTAATAAGAAGAAAAGAAGGCCGAATTTCAAGGGAGGATGAAGTCTTTTGGTGATGTGTTCTAAGGTGTTCCGGGTAAAAAAATCATAACTTCCTCATCTAGAATCCAAATGAAGTGGGACAAATTTCATTGGAAACCGTATGGACTGTAGTTTCTTGTGTGCGAGTTTCAGAATCGGATGTTAATTATTGAGCGCAGGGCATTATGTGCAAGTGCACTCTCCTGAATAGACCAGAATTGAATAAAGTCTACCATTCTTTCTATAGCCTCTTTTTGGGGAGGATTCAAGGAGTGAAAATTGAAGAAGTTTCAAAGAATACATTGAGTAATATTATCTACAGGATCAGAGTAATCCAAGAATTGAAGAATTGAAGAAATTGAAGAAGTCTCAGGAAGCATTATCAGGTTCTATGTGATGATTGGTTGATGGTGATGATTTAATGTAAAGTTTTATTATCTCTCATATATTCTTGGGTGGAAGGAAGGGGCAAGGATGGAGAGTTCAAATCTCTCTTGATATTGGAGAATTGTATCTTCCTCTTGTAGGTTTATCCCTCCCTTTAAATTTGGAAGCTGTAGCTACCTTTGGAACTCGTTACTTCCCTTGAACAATAACTATTGATTATTTCTCATATATTGTGCATGGTGTATTGTGGTGTATTGGTGTAACTCTTATACTATTGTTCATTGCTCATTGGATATAGTTGAGAGGTTTAAGTATAAGTTGAAAAAGGTTTTAAATTATACTTGATACTGATTCACCCCCCTCTCAGTATCAACAGTGATAGGTCATACGGAAAGCATTGTGTTGATCATCCAAGAAATCATAGAGTTGTATAATAAGAGTGTGCAGTTATGGACAAATCTTAAGGATGATAAGAAATTGCAGGAATTAGACTAGAAACAATAAGGGGTAAATACTATAGTGCAATACTTTAAGAAGAAACAAAAAGTGATGAGAATACCTGAAAGATTGAAAAGCATGCAGGAAATGAAGAATTTACAGGCAGAGATGAAGACTATACAAGTAGATAAGCAGGCAAGGCAGGCTAAATTGGAACCACTACAAGAAGGTGTAGAACAAATGCTTAATGATATCGATGCATCAAAGAGGAAGATTGAACAATTAGCTTGGAAACTGGGGATTTTTGAAGGATCATATTACAATGAAGATTGTGGATATTGTAGCAGAAAAGAGCATGCAAGTAAAAACTTGAGTTGAAGAAATTTCAAGCAGGTTTCAGGCACTTGAGAAGTCAATGCAGGAGGAAAAAACTACTTGAGTGGCTCGGGACGAGCCACGAGTGAGTTTTGGGGGCCTATTGTCACAGGTCATTTTGGGTAAAAGCACAGTAATTAATGAGGACAATTAAGGAATGGAATAGAAAAGGAGTGTGTGCCAGAAAACAAGTAAAAGCAACATCTAGAAAGCAGGAAATTCAAAGGAAGGAAGAAGCATGTGGATCGACGAGTGAAACGGCTGGATCGTGGACCAACCATGCTTAAGGAGTTAGAATGTGGACAAACCTAATCCACTTAGGGTTAGTGGGTTAGGGTTTTGCTCATTTTTGTAACGGGTACTAACCCATTTTTGTAATATAAATAGATGGTAGTGAGATAGCTAAAAAGGAGAATGTTGAATGAATATTTGCATAGAGAGCGAATGTTTTAGATAATTTTGGAGTCATTTTTGGAGATAGTGAGATGCATTGTAATCGAGGGTAAGGTCACAAGCTGTGGAGCTTGCTGAAATCTTGTCAACCTCAAATAACCTCATATGTAATGCGCGCAACACTATGAACTTGTTGAAGAATAATAAAATAGCAAAGAATGCCAGATCTTTGTGGACGTAACCTAGGGGGGTGAACATTGGTAAAAATTTGTGTCTCTGTGTGGAATGTTTATCTTAGTTCTTGTTATTTTTTAGTGATGAATGGATCAATCTGTTAGACGTAAAATATAGTGCCCACTAGAATAGACATGATATTTACTGAAGAATGAACCTTAATGAAAGCAAATGATTACAGAATGGTAGATATGGATAGAATGATGTGTTAGAATGTTAGATCTGACGTATGTTGAGGTAGAAAGAATTTCTAACATCCCCACATAGCCTCCCTTCCCCTATTGCAAAAATATGGGTCATATTGTCACCCATAATCCATCTTGGGTGAGACTGCATTGTGCACTCTGTGCGCAGTGTTTCCTTCTGGTCTCCAGAAGGGTCAATGGCTTGTAGGGTTTTCTTGGAAACCTAAAGTATAACTCTGGTCATCCCAAACATCTAATAGTATTTCACCTTTTCATTCCATGTTTCTTAATTTAAGCTACAATAATTAGAATTCATTAGTTTGACGAGTTAATAGTCTCTCAGAGTGCATGAATACTTAGTTCTCAAGTGAAAGATTGCAACACATGCCATTAATGAAACCCAAACTAATGAACTAATAAATTTTCATAGGTTTGATTTATGGTTTTAAGAACTTGGATTCCTTCATACATTGAAATATTTAGTATTCATTGATTAAACAAGATCTCACTAGAAACATATCTATGCATAGAAAACACATCTAGACATACTATACAGTGTCATTGTTCATCTTCATATAAATATGTGAATGCGATATTAAAGACACATCTAGACATAGTATGTGGTGTCATTGTTCATATTGATATAAATTTGTGAATGCAAGATTAAGGACACATCTAGACATAGTATGCGGTGTCATTGTTCATATTGATATAAATCTATGAATGCAAGATTAAGGTGTTTTATCTTTATATTTCCTTGATTTAGTTTCCCACATCTTCATCACTCACTACAAGAATTCATTAAAGGACTGAAACTTTAGTAAGATACTCACGAAAGATCTCATGAATATCCACACATGAAATATTGTGATCCATATCCTTTATAACATTAAGTTGTTTTTAGATACCAATGATAGGTCATCTGGTGATTTTTCATTTGATTTCATTAATTGCATTCTAAAGTGTGTTTTGTCAATATTAGTTGTTAGCATAGGATAGAATAGGCTTTGATCCTGCATTTCTTGTGATTACACCTCGAAGTCTACAAACTCTCAGATTGATAGATTTAATGTCAATGATTTATGAATATAAATAACCCAACATTTTTGGCATCGTTTCCAGGGAGCTGCTAAAGGGACTAGGTGATAAGGAGAGGTTTTTATACATAATTCTATTGCACCAGCATTTAAGACTTGGAGGAGGAGAAATGGTAAGACACAAAGGCACCCTCACTTCATAATTTTTGAAAGGGTTTTATCCCATTTCATTCACTTTAGTGAGTTTCTTCGAGCCCTCATCATGTTGGTTCAATGTGTCTTATTTTAGTTTGATGCATAGAAAGTAAAAATATAACTCATGTGAACCCCTTTTCAGATTGTTTAAGTTTTCTTTGAGTAGTTTTTTTTCAATTCCATTGATTTCATTTATTTCTGCACTTCTAAGGTGCTATAAGAGCCCCGTGTACTAATCCATGTTGTGAGATAGGGGTTATCAACCAGTGACAAGAATTCAAGAACGTTCAATAATTTAAAGAAGGATGTTACTCCAAGAACTCTCTGAAATACTAGCAGCAATTGGAAATATATTTGCGTCTCAAGAGGAGAAAATATTGACAACATTCAAGAACATATATGCATCCTGGGAAGTGATCAAAGAGAAAAAATTCCATGAGCAACATCAAGAAGACCTAGGAGAGACAAACAATCCATGGATAGCATCAGATGAGGAGTAGACAAAAGAACATTAGAATGAGGAATCTCTACCATGCCTGTCATCAGATCCTTTATGTGTTCAAGAGACCAATCAACAAATAGTAAAAGATATGAATGACATGAAAAAGTAGGACATACAAATAAGTTTTTAGGAACAATCAAACCAGAGGAAACATAACTATAATATTGAACTTTGTTTCTAGAAAACCATCAAGCTGAGGCACCACTCTATCCTTCAGTATTTCTTGACATCATCACAATTAGAACAATTGGTCCCTCATGTTCTGGTACTTATTAAAGTATATTTTTCAAACTAGAATGTGAGTGCATTTTTAATCATGTTATGCACATGGATACACTGGAAATACTCCTATAGTTGAAAAAATGCTTTCTTTTTCCAAGTAGAGTAGGATAGTGTAATAAATAAATAGAATAGTAAAGATAAAAACAAGTTCAATTGTGAAAACCAGTTTACTACCGCAACTGGACATGAGTTTTTCTTGAAAACCAGGAAACTGGTGGGAAAGAATCACAATAAAATTATGCATTCAATTGTTGGTTCTACCTTGTATTCTTCAAATAATTATATTTTTTCTGATGTTAGATGATGGGGGATTCATTAAGTCCCTCCTTCTAGCAAACCTTGGCCCATCGACAACAACACATTATCTAGGACCAAGGTTAGAGATATTATCAGTACCTTGGGAGTTGCATACATCAATGGAAATCCTCCTCACTATCAACAATGGGAATTCATCAAGGTCTTTTGATTGACATATATTGCAAGTGAATCGACTCCAACACATTCATTCATACCTGTTAGGATGTACGTAGGTTCCTTGAAACTAATTGACATTAATGGTGAGTTGTATCGCGTTGATTAACAACATCCATTAATGGTCGGTAATCCCAAAAATTCTCTTTATGTTCGACTTCAGTAAAATTTATTCACGTAGATATAATTGTGCTAAGATATGGATTTATGGTGAAGATTGTTTGGTTCGTGATTCTAACAACAATTTTTAGTTTCCAACAACAATGTGCAAGTAAAAAGGGGATGTCGGTCTTCTTGTAGTATCTTTCCCTATAGCAGAATCAACCTCCAACATCAGCCTACATTATTTTTTTTTTCAGTTTGCAACCTGCATTCCACCAATAAGTTTAGAATTCTCAAGAATTTCCATAGTTTGTGTGTTTTCAAGCATAGGTAAAATTTAAATTTTTCATCTACATTTCTTCAATAAACATTAAAATTATTTGACAACATCAACAATTGTTCCATTTAGCTCCAGACTTCACAACAACAATATATTTCCATCTCTTAAGAGATCTTTGTTCCTTTGGTACTAGAACTATATAGAAGTAGTTATTGCATTTTTTTGGTTTGAATGAGTTTGGAAGGAAGCAAGCACCAGAGTACTCAAGATCCAAGCATTCCAGAAGCCCATTGCAAGTTCAGACACATTTCATATAGATTTGACTAATCCTTAAGGTTCCAAAAAATATTCACATCAGATCTCTCTTCAATAAGAAACTTTCATAATAGTGGGGTGTGGAAATCTTTTGCAAAGGTCTTCAAGCTCCAATTTTCTTGCACATAGCTCAAACCAAATTTCACATCTATAATTATGAATGAATGAGGAAATTTGAGGTGAGAATATGTTTTTAAATCCGTCTAATTTGTTAAGGATAAATAAAATTTATTAATAAACACAACTACTCTAAGCTTATTATTCCTTGTCCCTTGTTTTTTTTCCTACCCTATCCCATTCATCATTTACCATTGTATTCTTGGACATCATAAACCGACCAACACTCGCTACTATTTCCATATACTTTCACCATTAACCAATAGAACGTGATCTCTCTAACACTCATTTTGAATCACTATCAAGGATTCGAAATGAGTTCCATCACTCCTCATTTTCAGATTCATTCCCTTTCAAAACCATAGTTGTTCCATAGCTTTCATTTTAAATTTAGCCTACTGATAATTGTAGTCAATACACATATTTTCTCAAGAACTCCTACAGACTGTATTAAGTTGGCATCAACAATATATTTCAGACCCCCATTTCAGATCCTACTTGTAACCACAATTTTCCCATGTTTCTACTCTGCAACAGATAAATCCAATGTACCTGACATTAAGGACAAAACAAAGGACTTGAAGACAAAGGATCGGGATACTTGGAAATAGAAAAATTCTATAAAATTAGTTGGTCAAGAAGATGTTAATATAGTTATGTCACATAGGGTTAGTACGTCCTCGGAGAGTATCTTTTGACTTTCCCTTTGATTGGTTCCATGTGTAACAATTGTCATGCAAGCGAGCTTTGCTGAAATTGTTGGTGAGAGATTTGTGTAAGGGTAGTTTAAAGGGAAGTTTGTGGGTCTATTGTTCTCTGCTAAGGGTGAAAAATAGATTGATTTGTCTTGAAAGTCTTGGTGGTATATTCATAGACTCCTTTTTAAGATAGCAGAAAAGACCTGAAAAATTGTTCCATTTATTCTTGCCACATGGGGAGGCATTCACTATTTGTTATCTTGGTTTGCTATTGATTTGTTAGCATGGTGACCACTCTACTATTTTGCAAGATGCTTGTTTCAGTTTTTCCAATGGCATCTGGAAATATAGATAAGGAATAAAATGGGGTGGTTCCAAAGGAACTTTTCTGCAAGAGATCAGATGGGAAGCATATAGATTACAGAAGCATTGGTGCCAATGAAGAGTCTATAAGGTACTTGAAAGTGATCGAGGAACTTCACATAATATATTTACTCAAGTTATCCAGAGAAGAAAAACATGCATTCTTCATTAATTTATATAATAGGATGGAAATTCATGCAATTGTGTTGTGGAGTTACCCTGATGACATCTGGAGCGAAGAAATTGTTTTTTTGGTAATTTTGAATATGTCATTGGTGGCTATTGTTATTCACTCTCGACCATTCAAAATATATTTTTTCGTAGTAACAAAAGACCCCCTTTCAATATTATTAATCCTTTTGGGTTAAAAGACAAATGCATCGAGGTTGCTTTTCTAGATATAGAACCTTTGGTTCATTTCGCCTTAGTGTGTGGTTCAAGATCGAGCCCTAATATCAGATGTTATTCACCAGGAAGTATTGATGAAGAATTAAGGGTAGCTGGAAATGTATTTTTGATGACGGTGGATTCTTTATTTATGTGGAGAACAAGATTCTTTAAGTTATAACGATTATGAATTAGTACAATCTGGAATTTGGAAAAAATGAAATAGAAGTCATTAAGTTTGTTGCAAACTATTTGGAGCCCTCCTAGTCAAACCAGTTGTTGGAATTATTGAATGGTAATCAACTGAATAGTAAATATGGAGAGGCACGCATGAAAGGTGCAAGGGATTCCATACCCTGCCCTGCATCAGGTAGAGAGATGCATGTGACCAGTCACACAAAGGGTACTAGTCATGCAATGACTTCTTATTAGTCCCCAATGGCTCTAGAGCTCATATGTGAACCTGGTAATTCCTTCTGCAAATAATTGGAGTTGTGTTTATTGTCATGACTGTGAGAAATGTGTTATTCGATTTGATTATCATTGTGTCTGGTTGGGGACCTACATAGGTCAAGGAAACCATTGCATGTTTTGGTGGTGTTTTTTTGAAGAAACAATATTGTGTGTATGGATTGTTTCCATGTACATTATGTCTATAAATAGAGAGATTTCCAAGACATGGTGGTGTGACGAATTGGATTTTTTTGGTTGTTTTGTTGTTTTACTTAATTATTCTTATCATGTTTTTAATTCTTCATAGTTATTTGGTGTTGAAAAATAAAACAACATATGAGCTTATTAGAAGGTGATTACTTTTTTGTTTGTTTGTTAGTTTGTCCATGATATGTGGGGATAACTTGTGGCTAAGAAATCATGACTCAGGGGCATCTAAGCCGTCAAAATCACCCGAGGATCACACCCGGCCTAAGTCACACCCACCCTTAACATGGCTGGATTTTTTGTTCCCGCAGGTTTCGAACTGGTGACTTTAACAACACGGAGTGCTTTAACAACACACTCCGTCACCGACTATCCTACACCTCGGGGACAGAAGGTGACTACCTTGAAGCTAAGGGAGATGCAGACATATTCCCAATAGAATTTTTTACCTTTGAACCCATTGCAGAAGCTGGTAGTAAGTTGATAGATGATCAAAATTTTCAAAGCAGTAAAGAAATGGCAGTCAACAATTCTTGATACAACTGATTTTATGAGATATTTTGGTCTTCCATCCAAAACAAGGACAAAAGAAGGGTAATATTCAATTTCCTATTCATGTTTCCTAATTTTTTTGATTCTCGATAGAGAGCATATCTAGAGGAAGGACAACTACATTCGTCTCTAAATTGTGATCTTGCTTGGTACTTAGCACTTACTTCATTTGGCATGAGCACATGCCAATCCTCTAGCGTGGGGGAGATGTTGTCTCATTGTTTTGACACATTTTACACTATCAATTATCCTCTTTGACTATCCTTACCTCATCCATATACTTAGTTATTACCCCTATTACCATATATTTTAATGTTTTTGAAGTCAAATGCCTTTAAAAATATCTAAGAAGTTAATGTTGTGCACTTTTATTGATTTCCTATGTATTTGATAGATTATATTGAATTTCTAGAACATATATTAGTAATGATGATTTTCTTAGTTATGTTCTTGTACCACTAGTTCACTTCCAGTACCCAAAATCATTTGTTGGTATACTTCCACATCTCTAATTGGAATTCGGTCAAAAGGGTTTGAAGATAACCATCTTAAGATGGTTTTATGGTCATTGGATCATACCTAGGTCACATATGTAATCCTCCATATCTTGATCAATGTTTTGGTCAAAGTTGACAGCAGTTTCCAGGAAGTTAACTTCAGGCGTTATTCTTGAGGTAATGAGGACAAATAGAAAAATTCTAGAACAAGGTTTTTATGCAGGATGGGCCAAATTGTGTAAATCATGGAAAGATTTCCAATATCAAACACAGTTAGGAAGTTATAAAGGTTTTTCTAAACATTTCAAATCCATATTTTGTGTGCAACCAGTTTCCCAAAAATGTAAAATTTGTTTGAATGGATTTTGAGTTTGGGGATTCAATCCCATCCTCCTCCATTTCTCATTTGTATATATATGAAATCAATATTGTGAGAGAGATCATCATTATGCTAATATTTTCTCAAGTAGAGAGATCTGGATTCATGAGAGGACTTTTATAACTTCTTGAGTTTAATCTTAATGATAAGGAAGGGTTGATGTTTTGTTCATTACGTGTGATTGCTTCCTTAATTTTGTAAGCCTCTCTACCCATGCATGCTGGGTGAGGCAGGTCCCCCTCAACCTAGTATGTGTTGGTTTATATTCATTTATTATCATTTATATTTTTCTTTAATCAGTAATAAGTGAATTTCTTCATTAGAATAGCATTGTTTGATCTCTTGTTAATTGAAATTTACATTTGGTTTGACATTTCATTTTATGCATTTATTTTATGTCATTGCAATTTAATGACTTTGATTTGTCACAGTTATTGGAACCTTATTGGAACCCTTTGATTATTAAACTCATTATTGTTATAAGTATAGAAACACTCAAAGTGAAATATAGTACTTTGATCCCTTTGTAAAGAGAAGGTCTTAAGAGATGAATAATTAGTTTTATTATGATTTTTACACTTTTCTATGAGTAAATGAATATGTTGAAATGAATGACAAGATTCTACTTGAGTCATAATTGCATAATGATAAGTGATATGGATGAAAATCACAACATTACCAACATAGACTTGTTATACTTAACATATAAATTATGAATGCAAGTGTAAAGGTGTATCTTTATTTATGTTCTTGATTTAGTTTATAGATTTCACTCTTTACATTTCTAAGCTAATAATTTTAGGATTAGATTAGTGGCATATTGCAAGATTTCAACTCATATTTTGTTGACTGATTTGAATAATAGTTTGAATGGTATTTCACCTCTGCATTTCATTTTTCTTAAGTCAAGCTACAATAATTAGAATTCATTAGTTTGACGAGTTAATCATCTCTCGGAGTGAATGAAAACTTAGTTCTCAAGTGAAAGATTGAAACAGATGCCATTAATGAAACCTAAACTATTGAACTAATCATTGTTCATAGCTTTGATTTATAGTTTTAAGTACTTCGATTCCTTCATACACTAAAATCTTAAGTATTCATTGATTAAACAAGATCTCACTAGAAACATGTTTATGCATAGACAACACATCTTGACATAGTATGAAGTGTCATCGTTCATATTGATATAAATCTGTGAATGCAAGATTAAGGTGTTTTATCTTTATATTTCCTTTATTTAGTTTCCTAAAATTTCATGACTCACTACATGAATTCATTAGAGGACTAAAAATTTAGTAAGTTACTCACAAAAGATCGAATGAACATCCACACATGAAAGATTGTGATCCAGATATTTTATAGCATTAAGTTGTTTGTATATCCCAGTGAGAGGTTTTGTGGTGATTTGTCATTTGATTTGATTTATTGCATTTTGAAGTGTATTTTGTCGGTTGATGCAGTGCACAGACTTGCATCAATTATAACACCTATAGGATTATGTTATTCTTTTGGAATACACAACAAAACTCATGTTTTGAACACACAACAAAAATTTAATTTACTTTTATTAAATATTGAAATAGAAGAATTTAATTATAATCACAAGAACACAAACAAGCTATGAATCCTTGCCTTTATTGTTTATTGTAGAATGCCTCTCATTACAATGTAATCAAGAAATACATCTTTCCTCTCCATACTATAAGTAGTTTATTGTGTTGTTCTTCTGCATATTGCATCATCTTTTCTTGATCTCATTCTCTGTCATGATCTCAGTCACTTCAAGCGAACCTGAGAGAAACTTTGTTTTCCTCTAGACCAAATGATTAACCCCCTCAACGTATTTCTTCCTCGTTTTTATAATTTTCCTGTCTGTTGATTGGTTTCCCTTTCCATTAAAGACATGAATACTCATGATTGCTCGCTTCCTGGTCATTTCCCAATTCAAATTCTGTTTCCTCTTATTCCACCAATGATTTCCACTTGGCACTTAATCTTCATGAGCTATGTGCACTAAATTTGGAATCAGAACGTTGAGTAGCAGCATAAGAATTCCAACATAAATCTTTTAGTGTGGAGTTGCATCAGAGATACTATAGCATGGAGTTGCAACATATTACCTGTAGCGTGGAGTTGCAACATATTACATGTAGCATGGAGTTGCAACATAGGAGTCCCAACATTGTCATTCATCGTTTGGGCATGAGTCACAACATTATTATTTGTAACAAGGAGTCACAACACGAGTTGCAAAATAGGGTTGAAACCATATTTATTCATCCTAATTGAACTTGTAAATAATGGAAATGTTTTTGGGTAATGCGGATTTCCCAGAACCAAATATTCTCCTGCATCAGACACCCTTGGTAAGAAACAAATGATATCCTAGCTCATGTGGTGATTTTTACAGAGGATGAAGAGTTTCTTCAATATACCAATTCTTCTTCTAAAACCCATGATGCATCCTCGGACCCTATTTTTTTCCATTTGACTAAATATTCCATATACTATTTGTTGCGAGTTTTTCTACCAATCCTTGTGGCCAAAATTTCTTCCACTTCCTCAGCTTGATTGACTGGTAGTTCTTCCCATCCATCCAAAGTACCTTCATCATCACCATTTTATCCTTCATGAAACTCATACATATCAACAACATTAAATGTTGGAGATATATTGAACTTGTCCGTAAGTTCCAAATGATAATCATTATCAAAATATTTCTTCAAGATCTTTCATGGTCGTATTTTCTTATACTTAAGTTTGTTATATGTACCTTTGGGAAATCCTTCCTTTCTCAAGTGATCCATGACTAAATAACCTTCCTTAAATATTTTCTACCTCTGTCATATATCTATCCTCTATTTATATTGGTTATTGCTTGCCTATAGTTTCTTCTTCACCTGCTCATGCAATTTCTTCATATTGTCTACAAAATCACTTGCATCAACACTCATTTTATCTCCTAGATCTAGTAAATCAACCAAATATACCACCACTTTAGGTGACCTGCCATTAAAAAATTTAAATGGTTTCTTTCCTGTAGATCCGTTCAATGAATTGTTGTAAGCGAATTCAACTTGTGCTAAAACTAAATCCCACTAACTAGGATTTTCACCACTCAAACTTCATAATAAGTTTCCTAAACTTTGGTCTACCACCTCTTTTACCATCTTTTTGGGGATTGTTATCGCACAATATTTACTTTCCCAAATCCCAAGGAAAGTGAATGCAAGATTGGGGTAACAAGGGGTGAGTTATCACTGTCACCTTAATAGGAAAACCCTTTATGTTTAGGAGTATGTCGAAGTTACCCCAGGGGAGACGTCCATAGTGACCTAAAGGGATGATAACTAAGGCAAGGATGCAAGAAAATCCCCCTCTCACTGGTCACTCGATTTAAAAAGGTTCTTATGGTCTTTAAGGGATGAAGCAAATGATAAAATGGATTGTACCTTCCTAGAGCAAGACAACAAGAAAACATAACAGCTTACAAGTACACAAATATGATGTTAGTGCTTCCTAAGACCATAAACCTTCAAAAATAAGCTAGCTGATATGAAATTGAAGCAATGTAACAACTTACAACAACAATGAGTAATTTTTAACAGACACAATAATTATGCCTTGAAATTACTTGAAAAAGACAAGAAAAAGTAGATTTGACTGGGAAAATTGATAATAAATTGTCACAAGTGAATTTGGAAATATCTAGCTAGCATTTATTGTCCATTTTGTAGTGAATTTTTTGTAGTTAGATGGTTGTAGAAATATTTTGTAACAACAACAAATTCTAGTGCTCAAAAGTGCAAGAAAATATTTTGTACATGTACAGAATAGATCTAGCTAGAAAATACCACACACATTTGCAGAGAGAAATTGATAAAGAAGAAGCAAGAAAGAAAGAATGGAAGAATTCTCATTAACCATAATGAATAATGAATAATTTACTCATGATATACTATGTATAAATCAATCAATGCACACTAGAGGAGAACCAATGTGCCACAGTGGTGGTCTAGAGTGATCTGGACACACACCAGTAGTTACGGGGGTGAAATGCCACCTAGTCTAGTTTCTTAGGCAGTTACGGGAGTGAATTGCCACCTAGCTGAGTTGACTAGTCAACCAGTCTTCAATTAACTGACTAAACCAGAGTATAGTGAGGATTAGATCAAGGAATCAAGGGTAATGTGGTAGTATGGTTATGAAACCAAGGATAATGCGCATTAGCATGGTGATGATCCCAATGTTGCATGGTGACAAAACCAATGCGACATCTAGACTCAACTCAACTAGTCAAAATGAAGTGTCAGTTGAAGAGAATATTCTCCAGATGGAATATTCTACCCTAAACTTTAGGAGATTGAATAATGACTAATAAACATAGGAAAAACCTTATTACCTTAGGAAAAATAAATCCTAGGTGTGTGTGAATTAACTCCAACAACCCCCCTGAACATCACTATGGTGAAAATAAAGAATGGGTCCCGGAAACAAGGCCATGTTAGGTACCCAAATACAAAATATACACTGAAATAAAGTGAGGAAATAGGGAAAACCTCATGGGAAAACCCCCCCTCAAGGTACAATGTATGTAAAAAGAAGAACTGATAGTTTCTAGGAAATTGTGTCCTTCACTCCAACACGAATTTGCAGAGAGTGGAACTTGTGCTCAGTGAAGGTCTTGGTAAAGATGTTTTTTGTCTGTTCTACTGAAGCACAGAACTGTAGGTCTATGATCCCCTCGTGTACTAAGTCCTGGATGTAGTGCATGTGGATCTTGATGTTCTTCGTCCACTGCCTCTGAAATGGATCTCTGCAAAACTTCAGAGTGCTCTAGTTGTCACACCAGATGAAGATCGTGTTGAAATAATGTAATTGCGAAGAGAATTCTTATTATTATTGATTTAAATCCCCATTGCGGATTAATCATGTCATTATTATTATTATTGTTATTGGATTAATCCCCATTGTGGATTAATCATGTCGGTAATTGTATAAGGACCAAATCCCCTTTTGCGTATTGGTCATCAGATAATTACAAAGGGCAGAATAAGAAGTCGGCCCCAGTAGTTATTATGGAAGACCCATAATTAATTAAAGGTGGGTTTACCCACCCAGAGTGAGAGGTCGGCCCTACCAGTTGTGACCTTTCACACATGCCAGTCTTGTATAAATAAGAGGCTAGCGCCTCACTTCAAACACAAAACTCACTTGCTCATTTTCTCTTATGAGGCAAGCTGCAATTACCAGAGAGAGGAGGAGAAGAGTGGTGCATCTCTTGGGGAGGACTTTCTGTATTGGTTTGAGTTATCTCTTGAACATTGTTTAAGCTATTTATGATAAGGAAGTTTTTTTGGGTTTTCTTCCCCTAGAGGGTTTCCCAGGATAAATGTTGTGTCTCTTGTGAATGTGTATTTCTCAGTGATCTTGTTCTTATTATGCTCTTATCTATTGAAATGAAAAGAACTATAATAATGGCATAGACATTAACAGATCGGTCTATGAAACTGAATTCCCAAATCTGTGAGAAAATGTTGTAGCCACATATATTGAATGGTTATGCTAACTACCCCTCTGTACTCTTCCTCAGCTGAAGAAAGAGAAATATCATCCTTCTTCTTGCTCGACCAACAAATAGGCCCGAAACCAAGATTGAGTGAGTAATGAGATATGGACTTGCGATCAGTGCTATCGCCAGCCCAATCAGATTCAGTAAACCTGATGATATATAATGTAGAGTCTGTTGCATAATGAATCCCAAAGGTGATGGTGCCATGTACGTATCGAAGGATACACTTTGCATCCTTCCAATTTATCTCATGCGGCTCTTGCATGAACCTGGAAACTGCACCAACTACATAGGAGAGGTTTGGTCTGGATTGTGTGAGATACAACAAGCTCCCCACTAGTTTTCTGTAGAGTGTGTTATCAACCAGTGGAGTGTCCCCACCATCCTCAAGTTTGACTCTTGATAGGAAAGGTGCCATAGCATACCTGCAATATTTCATGTGAAATATCTCAATGAGATCTCGTGCATACTTGGCCTGAGACAATTTGATGACTAATGCATCCTAACTGATATCAATTCCAAGTAAGAAGTGCAGCGGACCCATGTTCTTCATCAAAAACCTCTCATGTAGAATCCTCATGAATGCAACAATTGTTGAAGTCGAGCAACCGGTGATCAACAAATCATCAACATATATAAATAAGAGTAGAAGTGAATTAGCCATCCTGAGCATGTAGACATTCAGGTCTGATTTACAATGTACAAAGTTATATGACAATAGGTAGGATTCCATCTTGGCATACTACGCCCTTGGAGCCTACTTGAGGCCATAAAGATATTTCTTCATTTGACAGGCCAAAGATTAATCCTTCATAAATCCCGGAGGATTCTCCATATAGATCTCCTCATAGAGATCACTGTGAAGAAATGCATTTGTCACGTCCATATAATGGACTTCCCATCCCCTGGTCACCGAAATGGAAAGTTTCAAATGTATGGAATCCATCTTCGCTACTAGAGCGAAGGTCTCATCATAGTCAATGCCATGCACCTGCTGAAAGCCTTTGGAAACAAGCCCGGATTTGTATCTTCTAGTATGTGTATCTAATGCACTCTTGGTCCTATAGACCCATCTTCATCGAACAAGTTTCTTCCAGAAGGAAGGGGAAACAGATCCCAAGTCTGGTTCTCGAGGAGGCATTTGTACTCCTCCTGCATGGCGGATTCCCGAAAGGGATTTCCAACAACCTCCCCATAATCTTATGGATCTGAAGAATAAACCAAGAAAATATGAATGGAGGGAAATGGTTCATTGGCAGTGAGTGTAGTAATAGGCTCCAACAAATCATATCGAGTCCTCCTAGTATCGGTTGTATCATCAACAAGATCCCCTGCATCCTAAAGAGTAGCATGTGCCCACTTGGGCCTCTGCTCTGGCTCTGCATCTGCATCTGGATGCTCTGACTCTACATATGATTGTACTGAATCTGTATCTGGATCATCTGAGTCCCCTGAATCAAAACTCTCTTCTAAAGAAGAGTCAGAATGTGCATGCTCATCATCTCGGATAGGTGGAAGAATGAAGGTGTCTACATTCCATTGTTGAGGTACATGTGAGACACTTTCCTCGAATTTGACACTTTGATCAATGATGATCTGGTCCAAGGAAAGATCAATAAGTATTTATCCCTTCACATCGTTGGGGTATCCAACAAAAATGCACTCAGTGCTCTATGGATCAAGTGACTTCCTATTTTCATAGGGAATCTGAGCCCATGCACATGAACCGAAAATACGAAAGTGGGTCACTTCCGGTTTAAGGATGCTCCAAGCATTGTAGGGGGTCGTATCCTTGACATATCTATGGGTAGATCTGTTTTGGATGTATTTTGCACAATTAAGTGCTTCGTCCCATAGTCTCTGTGGTAGTGAATTTGCATGTAGCATGCAAGATGCCATCTCTTTTAAATATCTGATTTTCCACTCAGCAACTCTATTTTGTTGCAACGTATAGGGAAATTTGTGTTGCAACTAAATCACTGCCTCATTACAAATATTTTGGATATCATGATTGAAATACTCTCCCCCATTATCAATATGGAGGAATTTGATTTTATTTCCTAACTATGTCTCAACCAGAGCTTTGAAATATTTGAGGTGTTGAAAGACCTCAGATTTTTTCCTGAGGAAGTAAATCCATGTGAAACATGAGAAATCATAAAAAAAAATGAGAACAAACCTCGCTTTGCTTATATATGGATATGGAAAAGGACCCATGAGGTCATTATGGATCATATCTAAAGGAGAGGAATCTCTCTGAGTCTTTCCTTTGTTGAATTTCTCTTGAGGGTGTTTTCCAAGAGCACATCCCTCACGGAATCCTTTGGAGAAATGGATGTCTGGTATACCATCAATCAATATTTTCTTGTTAATTTGTTGCATATATCTAAAATTCAAAAGTCTAAACCTTTCGTGCCATATCCTACTACTTTCATCAGCATGGGTAAGTAGTAAAGCAGAATCTGGTTCAATAAATTTAGAAAATGTATACAATCTAGATTGATGATTTACCTCACCAGTAGCAGCTCTAGAATTGGTTTTCATGTCATATATTTCCACTACATTTGGTGTGAATATGAATTTATTTCCGGTGTTGTAATTCTTCATTTGATACACGGAGAGAATATTGCCGAAAATTTTGGGAATGTGCAACACATTCTCGAAGCTTTCGTTGGTGAGTTCAATCCTTCCTTTGTCGGTGACCTTGAATGGAGAGTTGTCCTACATCATAATAGGAGGACCTTTGCATGCATATAATTAAGAATAGATTTCCTTTTTTGAAGCCATGTGATGTGATGCTCTTGAATCTATGATCCAAGCATCAGGAGAAGAGTTGATGGCAATCAAGGCATGGCTAGAATTTCCTTTCTTAGGATTCTAATCTTATGGATTCTTCTTCTTGGCACCCTCGGGGATGCGATCTCCAACGCTTTTTTCTGAAGTATTTGATTCATTATATCTATTTGTTTCTACATGCATGCACATTTTGTATGGAATCCTTTATGGAAGTATGTGCATTTATCCCCTTTTCATCCCTTCCCACCTTTGGATCCGGAGGCATCGATGAAGGGTTTTGAGTACCCTTCCTTCTTCGTATTTGCGTGAGCTTTCCTTTTTTACTTATCTTTATATTTATGATATTGATGGCTGCAATCTTGCACAGTAAGTTCATGTGCCTTTCAGCCTTTGAATTTTCCCATGTTGATGAGCTTGGTTTTCTCTTGTGTCAGAGATTCAATAAAGTCCTCAAGAGAAGGAATCTTCCAGGAGGATCCAAAGGCAAATTTGAATGAATGGAATGTTGATATGAACATGGAGAATTCAGGACCAAGTTTGGAGGGAATGGTGAGAACCATTTGTTTCTCCTCCTTAGATTTATCAACCCCGCAAGCTTTGATTTGCGACAATAAATCCTTGAATTTGTAAAGAAATCTTGGATATTGTCGAAGTGTTTTGGATCCAATGTGAGCAATTCCACCTCCAACATGTTCCCCCTCATCTCATCTTGTTTTCCAAAGAGCCCTTCCAAGGTGGTCCAGTATTCATTGGGGGTTTTACAAGAAGATATGTGAAAAAGTAGATCGGGAGAAATAAGGCTGCAAATCATTTTGAATGCTTCATCCATTCGATTTAGATACTTGGATTTTTCTATGGCTGATATCATATCTGTGTCTTTATTCAAGGTTAACATGTACAATCCTTTGGCTTGGAGATGTATGACTATTTTCTCCTTCCATGCAAAGTAATTGTAAGGTGTAAGAATGAATTCTTTTGGGAAATCCATCTTTCCGTTGTCTTCAATATTTTGTACCTGCAAAAAATTTGGTGAAGCTTTTTATTAGCAGTATGTCAGATCTAATACCATGTAAATATGTTGAACCTACACAGAATAGATCTAGTTAGAAAATACCACACACATTTGCAGAGAGAAATTTAGAAAGAAGAAGCAAGAGAGAAAGAATGGAAGAATTCTCATTAATTGTAATGAATAATGAATAATTTACACATGATATACTCTGTATAACTAAATCAATGCGCATTGGAGAAGAGCCAGTGTGCCATAGTGGTGGTATAGAGTGATTTGGACACACACCAAGTTTCCAGATCACTCATCACACACTAAGTGTGGTTTGAAATTTGCACCCTTTTTGGGAGTTATTGGCTAAAATAAAAAGGCGCAGTTGTCTTGGAGGCTAAATTTTGGAACTTGGATCATTTTTGGTGAAGTTACTTGGCAATCTAGGGTTTTATTGCTTGATTATTCTTGGTGAAGTAAGTAAATCTGCAATTCTTCATTTTTTTTGAATGGTTATGGTATATTTTTTTATTCATGTTAAAGATTATGAAATTGCTTGCTTGACAAACCCTAGGAGTAAAGAACTTAAATTGATACTTCTTTTCTCTTCATTTTCTAGACATTACCAAGGTGATTTTGACTTAGAAAAAATTCTAGATCCCTAAATACTAGCACTTTAGAAACCATTATATAGTCATTGTTTCTCTAAATACATTATCTTAGGAAGGAATATTTGTTAGGGCCTAAGACCCCTTACTCTCCAGTAGATTTATTTCTAGGATTTGGATGCTTGAGGCCTTGGGTTACCAACACCTCCTCCATCCATCCCTTCTGCTTTGAAAAAGTACCATCATTTCTACTTTCCTCCAACCTTTTTCGCTGCTATTATTGACTCCATAAACCCTAAAGGCACTATTCTACCCACTACAGCGAATGATTGATCAAACAAAAACTCAAATCTTTCTTCTTGAAGATCTTACTAAATTTAACTAACCCTAAACTGGACTAATTCCTTAGTTAAATTGTTGGTGTTGCAAATCATTGCTACATCTATACTAATTTACATTAATTTTCTACATTCATCTACATAACTCACACTTATCTCTTCCGGAAATCATTTGTGACAATTGCCAATGAATCTACTGGGTAAGTGTTGATTTTGCATGGTGTTTTCTTGCACTTTTGAGCAATAGAATTTGTTGTTGTTACAAAATATTTCTATAGCCAGCTAACTGCAGCAAATTCACTATAAAAGTGACATTAAATGCTAGCTATATATTTCCAAATTCACTTGTGAAAATTTATCATCAATTTTTCTAGTCAAAGCTACTTTTTCTTGTCTTTTTCAAGTAATTTGAAGGCATAATTCTTGTGGTTGTTACAAATTACTCATTGTTGTTGTAAATTGTTACATTTCTGCAATTTCATATCATCTAGATTATTTTTGAAGGTTTATGGTCTTAGGAAGAACTAACATCGTAATTTTGTACTTGTAAGCTGCTATATTTTCTTGTTGTCTTGTTCTGGGCAAGTACAATCCATTTTATCATTTGCTTCATCCCTTAAATACCATAAGAACCTTATGAATCGAGTGACTAGTGAGAGGGGGGTTTTATTTCATTCTTGCCTTAGTTATCATCCCTTTAGGTCACTAAGGACATCTCCCCTAGGTTAACTTTGACATACTCCTAAATAGAAATGGGTTTCCTATTAAGGTGGCAATGATAGGTCACCCCCTATTATGCCAATCTTGCATCCACTTGCCTTGGGCTTTGGGAAAGTACAGATAGTGTGATAACATGGATGATATGTTGAACTATATATAAACTTAGAATCCAAATTTTTCCAAAGTGTCTTCCAAAAGTGAAAAGGAAATCTTGTATCTCTGTCTAAAGTAATACTCCTCAGTAGGCCATGTAACCTCACTACTTCTCTTAAAAATAATGCAGTTAAGTCACTGGAATTACTTGTCTTCTTACATGCTACAAAATGTTCCATTTTTGAAAACCGATCTACTACCACCATCATAGAATCATGATTCCTCTGTGTCATAGGTAGTCCCAAACTAAAATCCATGCTTACATCTTCCCACGGTCTTCTAGGTACCGACAATGGAGTGTAAAGTCTTGTATTATGACTTCTACCTTTGGATAGAACTCTACAACACTCAACAAATTTACTAATGTCTTTGTAGATGTTGGGCCAAAAGTACCATTCTTTCACTAACATTGTGGTATTTCCCATGGCACAATGTCCTCCTAAACCGACATTGTGCAACTCTCTAATGGGATTCAACCTTAATAAACTCTGTGGAACACAACTATTGGTTCTTAAACAAAAATACTCCTTGAATATGGTAATCCAAGAATGGTGTTTGATCCATACTCCATGGTTCTTTTCATTCTTTCCAAGCCTCTTCACAATTTACATCCTCTTCATACAACCCTTTCACACATTCCAAAATTACTGTTGCAACTGGCATTATGTTTAGTAATATTGTCCTCCAACTCAACGCATCAACAACCTTATTTGATTTCCATGATCTTTGCTTCAAAAAAAATGTATAGCTTTGTAAAAATTCTACCCATTTATAATGACTCTGATTAAATTTACCTTGGTTGTTAATGTATTGCAGTTCCTTGTGATCATTAAAAAAACAAACTCCTTTGGAAGTAAGTAATGTCGCCATTTCTTCAAGGCTTGGATGATAGCATAAAATTCATGATCAGGAAAAGAGTATTTCTTTCTTGCTTCATTCAACTTCTCATTGAAAAATGCTATCGGTCTACCTTCTTGGCTCAAAACTGCTCCAAATGTTGTCCCACTTGCATCATAGTCTACTTGAAATACTTTACTAAAATCTGGAAGTGCCAACGTTGGTTGTTTTGTCATCTTTTTCTTCAAGTCCTCAAATGACTTCTTTGTTGTTGTTGTCCACTGAAATGTGCCTTTCTTCATGCATTCATTAAGAGGCACACAAATATGAATGAAACTTCTAATGAACTTCCTATAAAAAAATCGCTATTCCATGGAAACTCCTTACATAAAAAGTTCATTTATGCATCCTCCAATCCAAAATAGCTTTTACCTTCTCAGAATCCATATTTAAACCTTCTTTGGAAACCACAAAAACCCAAGTATACAAGCTCCTTATGTAAAAACGTACACTTCTTTAGATTTATCAGCAATGCCTCCCCTTTCAATCATTGTAACACTTTCTTCACATGCTCCAATTATTCCTCTCTACTCCTGTTGAAAATCAGAATGTCATCTAAGTATATGAAATTTTTTTTTCCCAAAAACGGTTTCAAGACTTTGCTCATGAGCCTCATGAACCACTCGAACAACCCAAGTGGAATAACCAACCACGCGAACAACCCATCTTTCGTCTTGAACTTTTTCTTCCATTCATCACCTTCCCTTATCTGAATTTGATGATAACCACTCTTGAAATCAATCTTCATGAAGTACTCAATGCCACTCAAATAATCCATACAATCATCCATTCTTGGTAAAGGAAACCTACACTTGATGGTAATATTATTAATGGATCGTGAATCTATAAACATCTTCCACTCACCATTATTTTTCAATGTCAAAACTGTGTTGATGGGCGAAATTGTCCGTCCATCAATTGAGAGAGTGGAACCAGTCCGGGGTTGTCTAAATAACCCAAGCCATTTGGAATGAACCACCCTGACGAGTTTAACGACTCTGTTGGCTGCTCTAAGGTCTTTTAAGAAAACCAAAGAGAAAACTAGCCTAAACTAACTAATCTATCTAAAACAAATAAAACTAACTAAAACTAACAAAAATAAACTAACTAAAAACTAAATAAAAGAAACTAAACTAATTAAAACAAACTAAAACTAACAAAAATAAACTAACTAACTATTACACTAATCTAATTGAAACAAACTAAAACTAAATATAATTATTCCAACTATTATATACAATATACTAATTACTATTATAATAACTCAAATCAACTATCTAATTACCAACTGCAATATTACTTATTCACAAATGTACACTATAAACAACCAACAGATTTAATTAAAACCTGCAAAACTCATGTGTTTTCTGCCCTAAGACAGCAAGATATGTTTTTTGATTTTTATATTTTATGAAAAAGAAATAAAACTTCTGAAATTAAACAATCTAATATAATTACTGAAATTAATATAAATCTAATTAAAATTATTCCTAAACTAAACTACTAAATGAAAACAGCAAGAAAAAGACTAACTGACCTGGAAGCACTCCTAGTTTGCCCTGCGTGTGATGACTCTGAAGCTGGTCGGAGGAAGTAAACTCGCACCAGTTAATCCCAAAGCTTCTCATAAACGATTAGCTGTGCTGCTCTTTGAGTGTTTTACAGGACAAACAAGACATAAAAAATCATAACAACTATAAGATGTATAAATCTCTGCAATAAGGGAAACCTGTTATGCAAAAACTTATATTTGATAATTCAATCAATGAAGAAGATAAACCTATCATTCACAAACTGAATTAAACAATTGTTATGTCTTTTATACAATTGGAAGAAACCAGATATGGATTACAGTAATTAAAATTATATCATTTGCACATGATCTAGATAGCTAAAGTAGTCATAAATCATAAACAAATTGATATACACAACATGAAACAAAATGTTGATATATTGAGAAGCTAAAGCTGTGACAAAACACCAAATTCTGCTTCAGTCTGTATTATAACTCCATATCCTTGTTCTCCCATGAATGAGGATGAACATTATTACAAAAATGATAAGTATATATAAGTCTCTTCACAGGGTAAAACATCCCTGTGGATAATATCAAATAGTTTTACATAATCAGGGAAATATCCCAAAATCGACTAAACTAGGAAAATAAAATGCAAGTGAAATCTTTGAAATATCCCCTAATTGCTCATCATATCCACTGCAATTTCGAATTCATCTGCAATAGACCAAACATATCAAGTTAGAAAGATATTTCATTAGAAAAACAATAAAAATTTGACTCTACAGACTTAGCTACAGAATCATCTGATTCTGTAGCTAGTCTAAAATAGCATACATGATCAGATAGAAATCAAAATGAAATCTTTTTAAAATAATCCAATTTAATTTTCTTTTAATAAAGATTGAAATCGAATCACTAATGGTTCAAGTAAATTTATCATTCAAATTAAACAAAATCGAAAGAGATACAATCGAAACAGGGTAAGAATGCTTTGTTTTCTCTTTTTAGTTGCCATAAAATCGGGTCAAATAGTAACCAAAATGTTTCATATCCAAATGAAATTAATAGTGAATCATATCGTATAAGATACGATGTAATACAATCATAATCGAACACAATCATAATTGATTTGTTACGACTGTAACAATGTGCATAAGATCCATGTTGTTTTAATCAAATACCGATATGGAAAGGCTATTACGATTATAGTCAAAATGAAACATGCATAACAGCATCAACCAAACTTTGCCATAGACTCCGATAGCTGAGCGTTTACACAGTCAACAGACAGGACCAAAAATAGTAATCGACAGAGATGATAATCGTAATCTGGGCAAAAATCGAATCGAATCGTGACTGAGTCAAAAATAGAAACAAATCGCAATTCTGGGCATAATCACTTTCGTTCGAAAATCAAATTTAAACAATATATTTGTTGCAATATGAATTGAACTGATAACACGGTCAAACAATGCGAATCGATTGGTTGAGTATAATAGTTATGATTCGTATCTATTCGCAATTTGGTTGTGCATAAACAGAATGGTATTCGAATTAGTCGAAAAAGACATGGAATCTAAAATCATAACAGCTAACCATTATTGCCAACCATATCGTATAGAATATGACCAATTCGAATTGAAACATTGACTGTGTTCGAAATTGACATACCAGAAACATCCTGTGTTTAGAAAAGATATTAACAACTTCAATAAGCAACAGAGTATTCAGTCCAAGCCAAATTAAAACAATCAAATCCATAACACGATCATTCGAATCAAAGCTAAATCCAATCAAAGCTAAATTGGGAAAACGACATTCGATTCATCAAAACAAAATTATATACAATAATGTATGCTTATGTGATGAAGAAAATCTACGCTGTAAACAGAGCTAAGAGTTTGTTATATAAATAGGTGATAGTCATACCAGTGAGGTTGCTCGAGCTATGCCAATTTTGAATTAACAACCGCTGTAGCTGACTCCACGTTCTTAAACAGAATAGAGCCGGTTGTTCGTTGTTTCTTATCGGTGGCTAGCAATTTAGCCTTCTGACTGGTGAGCGTTGCAACTTGATCCTCCAGAGCATGAATTCTGGACTGTAGCATTGGCACATCAAGGTAATACCTTTCTAACCATGAGCCACACTGATCACATGGTGGAGCAGCTGGTTGAGATAGAGCAGGAGGGGGGTTTGACGAGTCACTGAGGGTTTCACGAGACATTTTAATGTCGGGGTAATCAGGGTTATTTCGTAAGCAAGGTGGTAGGTTTTTCACAAAGTCGTATGAGGGTTTGTCACACAGACCTTCAGAATAGGGATACTCACTTGCCAGGTGACATTCCACCTCCGAGTCAGAATCTTCACTCACCATGATAGGGTCAGGGTTGACAGGAGGTCTCGGTTTGTTTCTTGCCATGCGAGAGATTAATCGGGCATTCTTTTTTCCTTTGGAATTCACAGTAGGTTTGGCCTTAGGCCTTTTAGCCACGGGTTTAACATTTTCCACATCCTTGGTGACAGAGTTGGGTAGGTCGATAGGTGAGTCGGGTAGGGGTTTAGGTAATAGAGCACTATAAGGGACAGGGGGTACAGACTTGCTCTCGCTCACTACAAGTTTGTCAACCTGTGGTGGGATTGAGTCCTCAAAATTATTGCGATTAAGAAAATCATTCCAACAGTCTCGGTGTAACCCCAAATGACAAACCACAAGCATTTTAATTAACCCAAAGTGAAAAAGGCTGCTATCGGCCTGGTTCCGTTTATATCTTTTAGACATTTTGAACAGACTCCTATGCAAGTAATAAGGCATATTAAGCTCATAGCCCATGGAAACCATAAGTAGCCGAAGGTGGTACAAGAAAACGAAACCATACCGGCCCTTGCAGGTGATAAACTGCTTGGTTATCATCAGCAAGTCGTGCCAACGTTGCTTGAGCATATTCGCGGGCAAACCTTTGTCACAGGAGCTTACCCTTCGTGACTGGAAGAGCAATGTCCACGGGACATCTTCCACTTTGCAATTTTTCGACCATTTCTGTCCAGTAGCAGGCAGACCGGTAGCTAAACTGAGAAATTGCTCGTCAATTTCCAATTGCACATCCCCAACCTTGGCTCGGCAGCCATCAAAGGTTAATGCGAATTGCCGAGCCACGCAAGGGTTAAAACCATCAAAATTTTGTATGAACGGAAGCCAGCCAAATTCTTTAAGGTCACTGTAAGCACCGTCGAACATCAACAATGCCTGGCCACCATTGGGTTCATCCCTCACGACCGGGGCCATGGTGCGGGTGCATGGTAGGGTTTGGATTGAACACAACAATACACGGGAGCAAAAATCGTTTGGGATAACAACTGAGAACGATGAAAGGGGAGGCAAATTAATGTGCGCGTGTGAGGGTGGTGGGATAGTTCACCGCCATGCAGAACAGTAATGACCAAGTACAAGGCTATCCAATCAATCATGACATCGTTCAAGCCATAATAATCGGCCAACTCAAAAATCAAGCGGTGGATGATATATCAATGCACCAATGTATTGTTTGAAACCAAGAATGTTCAATCTGAAATTGAACCAAAGTCAAATATGTGCCATTGTAATAATTAAAACCATTGTCTTTCAACGTTAAATCAAAACCCAAATGTTTAACCAATCGTGCCATTGCATAATCAAACATTCTAATCAAAGGTTTAAAAACATGGTGACAATTGATTTCAAAAATCGATAGGCCAAGAGCTTTAGGATAATAAGGATCACATCATATAAAAACAAAATAAAACCATGACCCTTATGCAATCGAATGACTAGGCAATTTCAAAACAATAAATTTTCGTGCTCAATGCCTTACCAGTTTAATAAAATTAAATTGCGTAATCAAAGTAAGGATAGGCAAAGTTTGAAAATTCATTCAGCCATACAATAAGTGCCTTTCAGAATATCAATGAGAAGATCATGACAGTTCAAATAACGATGGAGGAGTTTTCATGCTTTCAGTCGTGAAAACTAAATCGACCAATTTGCAAGTGTCGTATGAAATGAAAATATCGTCTATTTGCAAAATGCGATGAAAATTTGAAGTTCAGAAGACATAGGTGTAGGCAGCTTTTAGGGTAATTAAAAAAAATTAATTGGCTGCCAACAATGGTGACACACTAGGAGAAGCAGTTATCTCTGTCAAAAGAAAATGAATTCAGATCAGGACAGCAGAGAAAAATTCAACTCAAAAACAACAATCAGAAAATCTTGCAAACATCACCATTTACTATCTTTTCCAGTGATGTTTTAAAAGATGAAAACTAATAACAGTCTTAAGATCGGTAAGTCACAATATTAATGATAAAATCTTCAATAATGTTGGCATGGCCACTGCTGCCAGCAGGTGTCCATAGCCTCGACAGGGCTGCCATTTAACCCACTCTGATATCTGTATCCTGTCAAGAAGCTCTAGATCAGAGTAAAGGACTTTTAAAGAGGTTTCTTATAATTTTTTACAGATTTTCGTGTACCCAACATTGCTTCGCTTCTAGCGGGCCTGTTCAGTACCCCAGCGAAGTTGTATTGGCACCATGCTTGCATTTACCCGCTGCCAGCGGACCTGTTCAGTATCCCGGTGGGTTTACAAACACTTCCCACAGCTCTTATTAACATTTTTTATTTTGTTTTTCTTTTATGGATAACTGAGCGGGGTGACGCTGAAAAATCTTGATATTTTATCATATTTTTTAGACCTCATCAGAATTTTTTGACACTGTCCTTTATTCAGCTCCAGAAATGTTTTATTTACAAAACAACTTGTTATGACAGGGAGACATCCTTTTGAGTCATTCCTTTACGGAAAAGGGACAGCGTAAAAAGATAATAGATGATCATGACAAACTTCACTCAGAGATTGAAATTAGAAAACTTCTTTCAAACAACAAAATTTCCAACATAAATATCAGTTTTTTAGAAATATATCACTGATGTTTGTACAACCTTTCAGAAGTTATTTCAGCGAAGAAATTTTCCCATGGTCTCAATCTGAATGGCTTAGTGCACAAATATGCATATGTTTCAAACACACAAAAAAAAAGATGATTAATCAAATCAAAACCAAAAACGAAAACAAAGGTAAAAAAAACAAAAGGAAATATTTACATAATATACAAGGGTAGTAATCAAGCGAAGTATCTTTTCAGGGCTTGGCCATTCACCGGATAGGTGTCAAGCTGCCCTTCAATATTCTGCAATCGAAAGGAACTAGGACCCAACTTTTCAGCAATAAAAAATGGCCCAAGCCACAAATTTTGAAACTTGGTATGCTCACCCTTTCCTTCGTGTGGTTTGTCCCATTTTAAGACGAGATCGCCTACTTCAAAATTCCTATCAGAAACAAAATTAGAATCGAACTAGCTTTTAATCAGTTGTTGATGTTGGTCTAACTTACGCTTAGCTTGGGTTCTTACTTCTTCCAACTTCATCAAAGCATTAATACGGCTTTCTAAAGGGGAACAATCTTCTTCTTGAACTTTTTGTGACAATTGGAGCGAAGGAAGAAGAATGTGAGGTGGTAGAATGGCTTCTCTGCCATAAACGAGAAAAAAGGGGGAGTTACCTATAGCGGCTTTGGGTGTTACCCTATCATCCCACAGTGCATTTAGCAGTGCATTGTGCCATTTTTTGTGATTTTCAGCCACGGTTCTCTTGATAATTTTGATCAAGTTCTTGTTTGTTGATTCTGCTAAGCCATTACCCTGAGGGTAGTAACTAGCATAATACTTCAGCTTTATTCCTTTCTCTAAGGCGAACTCACTCATCTCTAGAGAAGAAAAGTATGAAGCATTATCAAAGACTAGACAATCAGGGATACCAAAACGAGTGATGATATTCGAGTTTAGAAAAGCAATCACCTGACTTGTATTAACAGTTCTTAGCGCGGCGGCTTCAGACCATTGAGTAAAGTAATCAGTGGCTGTCACAATATACTTGTGTTGTTGTGAGGATGGAGGGTTAATAGGACCAATGATATCAAGGCCCCATTGCTGGAAAGGAGAATCGACTGAAACGGGTTGCAAGGGGAAGGCTGGTTTTTGCAATCGCCCTAATGCTTTCTGACAAATGACACATTTACGGCACAAGGCATGGGTGTCCCTAAAAAGTGTGGGCCAGTAGTAACCGGATCTTAAAACCTTATGAGCAGTGATGTCGCCACCGAAGTGACCACCAGCTTCTCCTGCATGCAACTCAAGCAAGACTTTTTCTGCTTCGTCTTTTTCAAGACAACGCATCAGTACGCCGTCAAAATTCTGACGAAACAGTATACCATTAACTAGATGAAAGGAGGCGGACTTTAGTCTCAACGCTCTTCTTTTGGCTGGGTCAAGGTGACGGGGTGTTGATCCATGTTCAAGACAAAATCTAATATCGTCGTACCAAGGACTTACGAGGTTTTGTGTGCAACAAATCAAACTTTGATCGCGTTGTTCTAGGTCTGACGTATCACTATCCTCACGCTGCTTAGTTTCTGAATCAACAACCAACTTACACAATCCTTGGCCTCTCACGATTTGTGCTGGGGTGATTTCTAAGTCATACTCCTGCAAGGAGGTGACCCAGTTGGCTCTTTTCTCTCCTAACTCCTTTTGCACTAACAAGTTCCTTACGACCGGGTAGGGGACAATGACCTTCGTCCTTGACTTCAAAAGATAGGACCGGAAATGCTTAACTGCCTTGAAGACAGCGTAGGCTTTCCGATCAACCGTTGGGTAGTTAAGTTCAACACCTTTGAAAGCAGAGCTCATAAAGGCGATGGGTAATTCGTTATTCTCGGAATTCTTCTGAGTTAGGACCGCGACATAGGAACGATCAGAGGCAAAAGTATAGAGTGTAAAGTCTTGAGAGAAATCAGGGCTCATGAGAGACGGAGCGTCTATTATGGCCTTCTTTATATCATTAAAAGCTTGGCTTTCAGTGGGTCCCCAGTGATATTGGGTGTCTTTCTTAATCAGATTCTGGAGAGGCCTGACCATTTCGGAGAAGCTGGGGACAAATCTTCTCACGAAATTGATCTGGCCTAAAAAAGACTGCATGGATTTTTTGGAGGTAGGTGGGGGAAGTTTAGCGATGACTTGAGTCCTCTCGGGGTCAATAATCATTCCATCACTAGACACAATGAATCCCAGTAATTTACCCTGTTCTACTGCAAAGATGGACTTCTTGGGGTTCAAGGAGATGTCGTATTTACGACATCGTATCAGAATGGCTCGTAAGTGAGCTAGATGATCATTTTTGTTTTTAGAATAAACGGTCACATCATCTAAGTAGACTACTACGGAATGATTGATTAAGCCTCTAAAAGCAATGTCCATTTCTCTCTGAAAGGTAGCACCAGTGTTAATCAATCCAAAGGGCATTTTGCGATAAGCATAAGTGCCCCACGGGGTACGGAAGGTAGTTTTTAATTGGTCTGGCGGAGACATCAAGACTTGGTTGTATCCTGAGAAACCATCAAGTAAGGATAGCCTCTCGGAACCAGATACTTGTTGAAGAATCTGTTCCATGGGAGGGACAGGATAATTATCTTTGTCAGACGCTTTGTTGAGGTTCTGGAAATCGAGACAAAGTCGAATTTCTTCGTTTTTCTTCTGGACTGGGACGAGGTTGGATACCCATTGAGTATGTCTAACAGGAAAAATTATTTTAGCACTTAGGAGTTTATTCAATTCTTTTTGTACGGTTGGTTCTAGTTTAGGATGCATTTTCCTCAGTTTTTGTTGGAAGGGTAAGGTTTAGGGTTTCATCGGGATGACATGCTGTATAATATTAGGATCGAACGTTTTAAGATCATCGTAAGTCCATGCAAAGACATCCTTGAATTCTTTAAATAATTTAACAAAAGCAGCTTTTTCTTGTCTAGAACATCCCAAGCCTAAGTTGATACACTGAGGATTTTCACTAGTTCCTAAATTGACTTTTTCATAAGACAATGAGGAACTGTTGGTTTTGCAATTGACCGTCTTTTTGAATTTATCTTCAAAATCATAAAACTTTTCTAGTCTAACAACAGATTTGGGTATGAAATTTACCATGTCCGATATAGCTTCTGGAGATTTCGGATTAGGTATTACCGTAAAGTCGTGCAAATTGTCGTCGTGCGTTTGTTCATCTATCACAGCGCCTTGAAAGGTTTCTTCCATGTGCAGAAAGTTAATGATCTGATGATCATCGTCAAATACTCTCCAGTTTGTGATATTATCTGGAACGGATGGTCGAAACAATAGCTCTACGGAGAATGCGTTTGGGGATAAGCCTTCTGCAGGAAGAAGTTTAGAGGCAACATTAGCTAGTAGATCTGCTTCAACATTATTTAATCTAGGGATGGAATTTATATTAAAAGCAGAAAATTTGTTCATTAAACTCCATACCTCAGACAGGTAACATTTGAGATGTGGGGAAAGACAGTGTATAGAATCTCTTACCTGCCTGACCACTATTTTAGAGTCGCCGAATACAACCATATTTTGAATGTGCATGTCCAAGGATTTTTTGAGACCTTGTAATAAAGCCTCGTATTCTGCGATATTGTTAGTACATTCAAATTCTCATCTACAAGCCAATAATGTCTTGTTACCTGCCGGATTGATAATGATGCAGCCTGCACCAGCTCCTTCTTTTGACTTGGAACCGTCGAAATATAGAGACCAAATTTGATTTCCATCGAGCTCACAGGACTGTTGGATAGAAGCTATTGGTTGCGTATATGCTATAATCTCGGACTGTTGTTCTGGATTGTTGATAGGTGAAACTTCAGCCATGAAATTTACGAAGTAGGTGTCCACCCCTTTGACTTCAGGTGCATCAGCGGGAGGTGTGTATGGTTCATTTGGATTGTTCAAGTCTGTGACTGTGAACTTGAGGTAACGCTCATGATTCACCCTGATCTTATTGGGCTTACCATTTTCTGGAAGCCATAAATGAAATCAGTCCGTTGCGAAGTAACCTTGTAGCTGCTCCGACCAGTCCCTGCTCAGAAATAGACCATACACTTCTAGAATATCTACCACAATTATATCAATAACCTGATGAACCTTTGGGTTAGACGATAATCTAATCAATACATTTTTTAGTTCGCCTATAACTTTAACATCAGATCGATCAAGTTGTATGATTTTCAAAGAAGAGGGTTCTACCTCAACGTTAATCTTTTGGCAGACTGACCAAGGCATCACATTTGATGATGCTCCTGAGTCAACCATACAATTATGCACATTTCTGTTGAAGATTTCGAAAGTTAAAAGAAAAGGAGGTACATTCTTACAAGTACTTAGAATAGTAGCTTGTGGTTTCTTACTCGCATTTTCTAATTCTACTTTATTACTTGCGTTATTTACATTATTTACATTATTTACAGGTGCTATAGGAAGGATTCCTTTATCTTGAGGATCAGGATTATTTTTTGTGGAAGTCTTCTGCGGAACTTTTCTTTGCACAACCTTATTGCCATTTGAATTACCATTCTTGCCATTGTCTGAAATATTTTGCAACATCTTCTGTAACAAAAATGGAAATTTCAACAACTCATAAATAGAAATGTTAGCCCGTAATTTTTTAAGATCTTCAACAACATCAGAATCTAATTTAGGACTGACATTACTCTGTTTAATTTCTACTGATTTAGAGGGCTTTGGAGGTAAAGTTGTAGTGTTTTCAACAGGAGGTTTGTTTGTCGTCTTACTCCTAGTGTTGTAAGGGTGAACAGTCTCGAAGTTGGCTTGGAAGATGCTATCCGAGAGGTGTTCAAAGATATTTGGAGAAGACTCTTCTTCTTGAATGGTTTCCTACTCAAATTCCTCTTGGGGGATGTCAGGAGGGATCAAGTCATCCTGGGCTCCTAGAATTGTCTAGAGAGCGCATTGCAAACTTTCTAGGTTCAAGCCTTCGGGATTTGGATTAGGTCGGTTGGTTTGAAAAGGCTTTCAGAAAGGAGGTTTGTAGGGTCCTTTACTCGAGGAAGCTTCTTCAGTTGACCTTTTTAAATCTATAACTTGATTAGACAACTTTTGTACAACTTTAGTTAAATTTTCCAAATCAGAATTTTTAGGTTGTGTTTTGTTTTGCGTAGGTCTGGGGAGAATTTCAATCTTCTTTTTGGAAGAAGCAACAGTCTTGGTTTCATTGCTAGAAGAGTCCTTAAGACTAAGTATATATTTTTCAATCTGAGTAGCCTCTTCAAAGGCTTCTAACAACGTGGCCTTTTTAGATCTTTTAACCCAAATAGTTATGCTTTGATGTAGAGCTTTAGTGTAGTAAGCTATTACAAGACTCTCAGCAGGCATAGACTCTCCAGGGATTCGATTTTTAAGCATTAAGAATCTTTGATTAAAATCTTTAACTTTTTCTTTTGGGTTCATTTTTAAGCTTGAAAGATCCATGACTAAGACTTCCGGAGGTTTACCATCTCCGAATTTTTCCAAAAAACATGACTCAAACTTTTCCCAAGACACTATGGTATGGGGATGTTGGGCAAAGTACCAAGTGGATGCATTACCCTCAAAAGTGGAAGGGAACAACCTACAGACAACATCTTCGTGTTCAACATTACAGAGTAGGGTGCACCCTACTCTCTTACAGCCCGTGTGTACACGCTAGCTGAAGAAGTAGCAGTAGCGTGTAGATTCCAGAAAGTGTTAGAGGCAGTCATCCTCTTTCATGTTATAATCAGTTAATTTCAGGGGTTTTTTGGAACTCTGTCTGAGTCTTGGTTGATTGCAGTCTTATCTCAGATTGATTTGCTTTACGAAATTTTTTCCTTTCATTGTTTACTTTTTTCTGTTAAAAAGAGTGTTTAAGCCTTCAGGAGATACTGGATATCAATACCAGTGGTCTCTTCCTAGTTTGGATTGCATGTTTTTAGTTTTTCCATAGTTTTTAGAGGTCCACGCGGCCTGCATAAGGCCAACACGCGTGTACACGCCCTCTGGCTCTACACAGCTCGCGTGCACACGCTTGTTTTTGAATTGTCAGTAGCGTGCTTGTGCAGGGTAATTTTTGTTGAGGGTAAGGCAGTCATCCTTTCCCTTAATGAGAGTTATATCTCTCAGGTTTTTTATTCTCTGTCTTAGCAGTCAGTAGCTTAGGGTTGATCTTAGCCTTAGCTTGATTTTTTCATTTAAAAGTTGTCATTAAAAATTTGTTTCTTTAGGGTTTTTAGACAAGTATGAGAGTCATTTTTAAATTGCTCATTTGTGGTTTTTTGAGGTGATTCTTTGTGATCTGCATTTAGGCAAGAATTTGTTTTCTTGGTTTTTTACTTATTTGACATTTTTCCTTTTTGATTTATAAGCATTCAAATAAAAAACAAAAATCTCTTTCATTTTCTTGTTTGGTTGAAAAGTGTGATCTTGCATTAGTAACCAGGGAAAATTATTTTATTTCATAAGTTTTTTACAGTTTACTTAGATCATAAGTAGCTCATAGTCGAGTGAAATTCTTTGAGTTTGTTGTCCAAAAATCTTAGAAAAATCAAAAATTGAAATTTTGCATTAAGTGAAAGTTTTTGTTTCCATATTTTTATTCATCTTACTTTTGTCTTTTACACATCATCAATTTCACTTTCATACCCCTTGACATAAGACAAGCCTTAAAATTAACGCTAAAACAAAAATTTCTTAGACTTTTATGTTTGTAGGGTTAACCAACTAGTTCAGAATTAGGGCCTTGGATTAGGTTGGAGAGGAAACTCTTCAAGGCCATTAAAATCAAACATTGAAGTCTGAGTTAGGGAGTGTCCAAGTCTAGTATCGTGAAAGTTATTCGGGACCCCCCTCTAACACATGGGATAAACATGAGGTCGCGTGCGGAAAGGTAGCGGAGATAACCCCTCCAAAGCTAGACCAATCGTAATGGAGAACACATATAGAGGGATTGTTTTGAGATTCCGTTGATTTCATTTGCCACGGGGCTTCGTGGGTCTTGAATCCGTTCGAGGTCCTTAGTTGTCTTCCGGACCACTTGCTTTTGATACCCTTGACAGGTTTCAGGCTCGATACAATGCTCATTGTGGTCTACCTGACTTTCGGTTGTACCCACCTGGTGACTGTTCACGCACTGGTAACCTAGTTGCCCATCTTTTTAGGGACTTACACAGGTGATTGCGGGGGTATACCGCAGTACCTAGGACAGACATCAGGCCATGCTTTGCAGAGTATACCTAGGAATTTTTAGTGTGTGTTACTTTTGAACATTTAGACTACCCTAGAGTGTCTTTGATATTCTCACATAGTTGAGGATCATGAGCTCTGCCAGTCGTGAAGGCTTCTTGGCCTGCCTCTGGTTACACTAGAGCCACCCCTGCCACCACTAAGGCGAAAGCTAGACAAACAAGGGTCTTTTGAAGCGACCGGGTCGCAAGAAATTGTGTCTGACCAAAAGCCGGAGGAATTGACCATTTTGGACCTTGGAGTGAACACCCTTGGCCCGGTTGAAACCCCAACTACTGATCTCTTGACACCCTTCATCGTACCGATTTATCCTTACAAGTTCTAGACAATGTCGCACGCAACAATGGAAACAAATGTTGTTACCACTTCTGGGAATTCATCAATTCCCATTACGGTTGTCACCACAGGAGCGTTTCCACCTCCTAACCCACCGTCAGTGGATCAAGCCACCATGGTCTCGACTGCCTCTACGTCACACAGTGGTTCGATCCCATCTTTGGCGACGACCACAACCCCTTTCACACCTAGTGCGGCAGGCCCTCCGTTCTCATACGGGATGCCGAGTTCAGGTACAAATCCTGTACTTTCCTACTCCACTTTACAGACTTAAAGTCTGGGGGCAGGGAGCTCTAGAGCTCCTTTGCAAGGTCACATGGGGGGCACTCCTGCTCCTTTTAACACTTTCCCCTACGGAGGAGTTCACATTCCTCCTTCGTCCCCTTCGCTTGGTGTCTCGCATCAACAATCCGCTGAGCAACCTACACCCCATAGTTTATTTGGAGCGGGGAGTCAAGGACCACCTTCGCATAATATGTCGGTAGGTTCGACACCATTTTATTTGATTGGAGTGTTTGGTAACAATGCCTTCTCATCAGCCGCTTTCCCGACTAGGAGCTATCCCAGTTTTGGACAACCTATTCCTATGCAGGGTACTATTCCTGCACAGGGGGAAAACCTAGGAACTTCTTTCGCATCAGGGCTTTGGAATTCTTGGTAGAGATCCGTTCCCTCATCCAAAATTTTGATCTGTGGTAATTCTTTCCACAATCAATAGAACCTTGGACAAACTACCATGCCTATCCCCACGGGACAGACATGGGGCAACCCTTCCCAAAGTCCTTCGAATGTAATGCACACCCAACCATCTATGTCCTATTTTGGAAATCAGACGATGATGTCTCCACATACACAAAATCCATACATTGGCCAAGGCCATGGTTTCTACCAAAATCCAGGCCAGCAGTCAAACGTTTCCTGGCAACCAGGTGCTAGTCAAACTCCAGGCCCCATTTTCCCATCTTATCACCAACAACCCAAACTACCCTTCCTAGCGAATTTGCACTTGCCAGATTTGACAAGGTTGTTGAATGACCCTATCTGTCACGATCCATGTTGGCCTCCTATGCCAACGAAGTTTCCTTCAGACATCCCAAAGTTTGAAGCCAAGCCTAAAGAAGATCCAGGAGATCATGTGACTACCTTCCATCTTTGGTTCTCCTCTAAATCGTTGAAAGGCGATTTTGTACAGTTGTGATTGTTTCAACATACTCTCATTGGGAGTGCCACGAAATGGTACATTGATCTTGATCACTCAAGATACTCTTCCTTCGGTGAACTGGCAATGGATTTCCTAAACCGTTTCCAGTTACCTGTAAGATACAATGCTGGAACAGAGTTGCTTGCTAATTTCGAACAGACAATAGCGGACCATATCTCTGATCATATCCAAGAATGGAGATGCAGGAAGAGTTTAATTAAAGTGCCAGTCCCACCAACATTCCTTCTTGAGTGGTTCCTTAAGTCTTTGGTCCCACAGTTATCCAAAGACGTTGTGACATCGGGAGTATTCTTCAAAGAAGACGCCATCATGAGATCTCAACAATTCGAGCTCATCTATTCTCAGTCCGGTTTATTATACAACATCTTACCAGATGCGCCACGCTCAATACTTGATAAAACTAGATAGAGAGTTGGACCACATGCCGATGTTATTGTTGGTTCCGCACAAACAAATCCCACTAAAAAACTAACGAATCAGTTGTAATAGTTGTCTATACAACACACAACATCCAACCAAACTATTGCTTTAGTTGCTCCCCCTACCAAAACGTCGGATGTACACACTGTTCAATCGACTAACCCAAAGGCCACCCAACAGCCTGAAGGAAAGAAAAAACAACAAAAGAAGGGTAAGGGGGATAAGAAACCCACTGATAATGTTGGCGAGGGAAATACTGAAAAATGGAAGGCGAGGTATCCATGCAACCTATGCGCGCAAGACCATCCAACCCACCTATGTCCTCAGCTTGTGGAGGCCCAAAATTTTGTGACATAGCAACAACCCGCCATGTTAACCAATCCATTTCAACATGGATAAAATCTAACTCAAGCCTCTACAAGCACAGGAGGGGGCATTCAAGGACCCCCTCCATCTTCGAACAACCCCACACCCATGAATGTATATATGGTGAAAGGTGATGCTTTTCTATCAACTAGAGCACATGACTATAGTCAACCAAGAACTTTTGAGAAGGGCAAAGAAGTCGAACTCCCATCTCTTCCTCTACAGATTGAGAAGACATTGGGTGAAACAATGACACACATCCCCAAAGGTGCGTTCAAGAGAGCTTCTCACAACCCTAATGCAAGGGCCTCCCAGAACTACTCTATCGTGGAGGATTTATCACAAACCCCTTGTGCGATGTCTGCTTTAGAGGTCCTCCAAAGTTTCCCTTCCCAAAGGAAATATTTGTTAACTGCTTTAGGATCTACCAAGACTTGTAATCCAGGTACAATCATGCAAGATACAATTGACTTAAAACCTCGTCTGCCTTACCACGTAGCATTTCAGATAGTAGTGGCTCATCCCACGAAAACTTTTACAAGGAATATCTTTCGCACGATGGTGGATGAGGGTTCCTCGACATGCGTTATGTTGTTGGCATGTTAGAAGGCCATTGGTTAGCCCCTTTTGTCTCCGTCACCTACTCTCCTCACTTCTTTCGACAGTCGTTCATTTTGACCACATGGTATCATTCCCTCTTTCCCCGTCCAGTTAGGAGGGAAGACCGTGTGCGTCGAGGTAGAAGTAGTCGATGCTCCCCTTGACTATAATCTTTTTTTAGGAAGGAGTTGGAGTTATGCCATGCAAGACGTGGTCGCTACAGTTTTCCAGGTCTTGTTGTTTCCACATGAGGACCGGATTGTGACCATCGATCAATTGTCTTTCTCCAGACCTGACCCTTCATTGGGGGCATCCACGGTCCCAATAATTGATAATCCTCAACTAGGTGTGTTAACATAGGGGTTGGTTTGTGCCCATGTTTGATGGGTAACTTCAATTACCCGCCCCCTCAAGGCAATATCAAATTTATATCTAATAATCATAAGGTTGAGATTTTTCAAGTTTCGTCGTTCCACACGACTTACTTCGATGACCCGTGGATACCTCCTTCCCCATCAACCACGATGGATGAGACAGGGTACCCAAGTATGTCCATGCCCTTGTCCACTGCTGAAGTAGCGTACTCTTTAGTCCAGCAAGATTTAGCTAATGCTGATTTGACTCCTGCACAAGAGTTAGATCCTCTACTAGAGCCTATTTGGGCTCAGGGTTCTCTCGCTCACACCGATTCATTAGACTTAGTCTTGCCCTCTGATGAAGCAATAATTGAAGCAATGACTAGTCCAGATAAACCTTGGGAAGATCTTCATCACAGATCATACTTCCTCCCAGAGTTAAGCCGAATTGAAGCGGGAGAATTCACCGTGACTATGATGGGAAATCAATCTTGTCTTATTAACCCCTTAGCTACACATGAGGTTTATGCTGAGGGTAATATGGCAACTATCGCTGAAAACTTACCGATCAATATCTCCCAAAACCCTGGCGTCGTGGAGAATGTCTTCAATGGAGTGGATTCCTCTCCCGAAGAGATTCAAATTTACACGGATCTTTTCCAATATTTACGCGACGTTTTTGCCCGGTCTTATGAGGAAATGCCAGACATCGATCCAAATATAGTCAAACATTAAATCACAACTTATCCTGATGCCAAGCTTGTTTGGCAGAAGCTTCATCCAATTAATCCGAAGAAAGAAGCAACCATTAAGGTTGAGGTTGAGAAATTTCTAAAGGTAGGTTTTATCTATCCTATCCATTTGACCCAATGGGTGTCAAATCCTGTGCCGGTCAATAAAAAACAAGGAACGATTCATGTATGTACCATCTTCCGTGATTTGAACAAGGCATGTCCCAAAGATAAATTCCCAACACCATTCATCTACCAGATCATTGATGAATGTGCCGGTTGCGAGGCCTTTTCTTTCATGGATGGTTTTTCAGGATATAATCAAATCCAAACCAAACCCGAGGACCAACATAAAACGACATTCATTTGTCCTTGGGGTACATTCGCATATCGTAAGATGCCTTTTGGTCTTAAAAATGCTGGAGAAACCTTTCAAAGGGCCATGTCTTTTGCTTTCCATGACCTCAAGCATATAGTTAAGGCCTATTTAGATGATTTAGCATCGCGATCTCGCAAGAGAACGGATCATCCCACACACCTCTGACTTATCCTTGAACATTGTCGCTACTTTCAGATTCGTTTGAATCCAAACAAGTGCAGTTTCTGCGTAACGTCGGGACGTTTGTTAGATTTCATCGTATCAACAACAGGGATCATGGTCGATCCTCTCAAGGTGGAGGCAATAATTCAGTCCCCCCCCCCCCATGCACAATTCTTCAACTTCAAAGTCTACAAGGCAAGGCGAACTTTTTACGACACTTCATCGCCAACTATGCCGAGATCACCAAGAGATTTATACACTTACTGAAGAAGGATGTTCCCTTTTACTGGGACGAGGCTGCTCAATGTTATTTCGACGCATTGAAACATGCCCTCACCACTGCCCCTCTGCTACGGCCACCTAACTATAACAAAGATTTCTTATTATATCTGGTTGTAGCAGAGTCAACCATTGGCATGGTTTTAGTTCAGGAAGATGACTTGTTCTTAGAATACATGATCTATTACCTGAGTCGAGGCCTCGTAGGACTGGAACTCAATTATTCTCATATCAAAAAACTGACGTTGGTAGCAGTTCATGTTGTTCAATGGTTCCTTCATTACGTTCTATTTAGAAAAACCACCATCATTGTTGTCGTGAATCCATTCCAGTACATGTTGACACTACGAGTAATAGGAGGAAAAATCAGTAGATGGATAGTCATCCTCCAGGAGTTTGACTTAGACTTCATTTCCGCAAAGTCCAAAAAGTCACTGGTCTTCGCAAAACTTATTTCGGAACTTCCGGTTGAGTCAGGTGACATTGTGCCTGAAGAATCGCCTATCCGGGGAGATATGTTTTTAATCACATCTTCGGATCCCTGGTATGGAGATATACTTATCTATCTTCAGACTTTGAAGTGCCCCACTTCTGCTTCTCGTGACGAGCGTCGACGCATACGCCATCAGGCTAAAAATTATCTCATACTCAATGATACTTTGTATCGGAGAGGTGTAGATTGCATCTTGCGTTAATGTCTCACTCATGAGGAGGAAGTTATCATGTTTAACGATTGTCACACCGAAGCATGTGGCGGTCATTTGTCTGGGTTGGAAACAACCCAAAATATTCTACGAGTAGGTTACTTTTGGCCGACACTAATCAAAGATTGTATCGAATCGGTCAAGAAGTGCCACCCGTGCCAAATCTTCTCATGAAAGATGAGGGCACACCCAACTCCTATGTTTCCTGTCATCACAGTTGGTCCCTTCACCAAGTGTGGGATTGATTACACTAAATGAAACCCTCCTTCGGCAAGGGGGCACCGCTATATCATCGTAGTTGTCGACTACTTCACAAAGTGGGTTGAAGCTATGCCAACATTTAAGGATGACGGAGAGACTGAAGCTCTTTTTCTCTTCAACCAGATAATAGCAAGGTTCAGTGTCCCGAGAGAGATTGTCACTGACCATGGCAGTCACTTTCAAAACCAAATAATGATCGAGTTAACATCAAATCTTGGGTTACGGAAAGAACATTCGTCACTCTACTACCCCCAAGCTAATAGACAGGTGGAAGTGGTGAACAAAACTCTTAAGACCATTCTATAGTGAACTATCAACTCAGCCAAGTCCAATTAGCATTTGATGTTATACTCGGCATTATGGGCTTACCGAACATCTGTTAAGACTGCAACCAGTTTCTCACCTTTTCAACTCGTTTACGGGTTGGAGGCAGTCTTGCCCATTGAATGCCAGATCCCATCTCTAAAATTGGCAGTACAGTTATTGCCAGACACATCTCCACTTGAAGAATGGTTAGTATAACTTGAGCAGCTCAATGAGCAGCATTGTGATGTGGCCTTGGCCAACGAGGCTCACAAACATAAGGTTAAGTGTCAGTATGATAGGTCCGTTTGTCCTCAGATTTTTTCTGAAGGCGACCTTGTCCTGGTCTATGACCAAGATAAGGACCCCCTGGGGGCAGGAAAACTCAAACCCATGTGCTTTAGACCTTTCATCATAAAAGAGGTTTTAAAAAAGGGCACTTATCATCTGTTTGACTTTGAAGGGAATGCTTTGGCGGAGCCTCGAAATGGGCTCTACCTCAAGAATTATCACTCATAGGCAGGTCACTGTGGGTAACTTTTTGTAACATATGTATAGTCTTTTGTACTATTACTTTCTAGCTTCTTTTAGTATTATGGACATGTCATTGATACTTTCTTTCGTCATTGTGGCATATGTCAAGTGAATCCGAGGTGTTCATTGGGTACGCAGACGGTGCTAGCCAGCACACTCGAAGGCTTGCCTTCGCAGCTTGGGTAATATTTACACCTCAAGGCTAGTTGTTATCTTCCAGAGGGGTATGCTTAGGTGACACCACAAATAATGTCATCGAGTATAATGCAGTTATTGAGTTAATTCGTGATGCTTTTCCATTTGGTATCTCTCATCTCCGGATCTATCTCGATGCTCAACTAGTTGTGTCTTAGTTAAATAGAGTCTACCAGGTGCATGACCCGACCTTACACCGATGATTTCTTAGGGTACGTCTCTTAGAACGAAACTTTGAATATATTACATATTTTCATGTTCCTAGGAGATTAAAGCAAGTTACAGATACTCTAGCTAATCACATTTTAGATTGGCATCTTGCACACACATGAAAGGAAATTCACATAAACATGTAAATACATTTTTACACACATGATCCATAATACACAAAAAGACATAAAAATCCATATATAATCATAAAAGTAACCAGAGTATACAGATGGACGCAAGCACCTCAAAAATATACAAGTCACGGGGCTTATGCCCTCAAAATATATGTACAAGTAGTGTCCGTAGCACGTAAAGTGTCTAAAGAGAAGTAAGGGCCTGTGGGCCCTGTTATACTAGTCCACAGCATGGGCTAAATGCCTAAACAATCGGACCCATGTCCGAGGTTCCCCCACTACATGACGCTGCATGGATGGCGACAGGTCCTCAACCTTTGCCATCGGGACTGTGCGAGTGAGTGCAGTAAAGTTTTGCTCAACTCGTCTAAGTACCCTCTCAACCTCCCCGACTGGGAGATCTCCCGCTACTGCTGGTCCCCCGGTAGCGGCAGCTGTGGTCCCTGGCCGAGGACAATGCATGTTCCTTGCATAATCGACAAGTTGCACTAGTCCCACATCTGCGTGAAACAAACATATATCCATCAAATACTCTGGCATACAACAAAAAAATGATATATAACAAAACGACAAAAAAATTACATATGCCCCATAAAAAATAAAGACAGTTACAAAGATGAATACTTACCCATTTCTCCTCACTCCTCACCAGGAGGCATGGGTATCTCAGGATCCCTCGAAAAGTCTATCCCTGCATATGGGTAATCCTCAATCATGGGGATATGCCGTGACAGCCAGGCAAAAAAGTCATCATCGAAGGACTCATTTTTCCTTCCACCACCCTGTCGTGGTAGCAGTACGACCCATCTATGCAACGCAAGAAACGAGGCATGATGTCCTCATACCACTATCCGAGGACTAAAACTCAGAACTCTCTCGAAGAAGAATGAACACAAAATAGTCCCAAACCCGAAGTTCCTCTGTGTCCGCTGACGACAATCTGTCAATTGCCTCTTCATGCACTCCAGCAGTGTAGTACTCCAGTCGAAAATTTGTGCATTCAAGCACTGGACAACACAGTTTATCTGTGCACGAGACACCTGATAGAAGGCCACTAAACTGGTAATCCGCCCAATGAGCAATACTATCGCTTGCAGGGATAGGTTAGTGATCTTGCTTATAGGCACCTAGGAGCTCGAACGGTCTGTCCTAGCCTCACAGTATAGGGCTATTAGTTCCACTATGTTATGTGGCCCCAACGGAAACGTCCTGAAATTAACTGGTTCCCCTCTCCTTGAGAGGCCAGTCAAAAAGTAGATATCCTTGGTGGTGGGCACCAGTGATTGCCCCTCTAGCATGAAAGCCTCTACGTCAGGATGCCAATAGTCAACCAAGGCATTCAGTAGCCTCGGTTGTGCCCGCATAAAAGGACATAGGAAAAACTTTAGTAAACCACATTGCATTAACGCGGCCACAACATTCGGGTCTTCCGCAACCAACTCACCAGCTTCTTCATGCTCCCTTTCCCTCCAGTGGACGTACATCCTACCAAAACAACAAGGTTCAGGAGGGTGAGTGAGTGTTGTTTGATTTTTTATCTATAAAGGGGGGTCTACACATGTTGTCTAGGTGACAGTCGCGTGTACACGCGGGCAGGTTTTACTCTTCCCGAGTGTACACGCGGCCTGTCCAGAGACAACCCGTGTGGACCTAGGGCCAACATTTTAAAGGTCAACGCCCACCCAAAAAATGAAATGCAAAATAAAAGTAAAGAATTGAATAGCTAGATAGGGGAGTTTGTACTTACTTGGTCCAGACGGAAGTTCGTTTTGTCCACTGTAGCTCCCGGAATCACCACTTTTATCAAAGGGAGTCTTTTGGCTCCAGTGTCAATTTCCAAATTAGCAATGGTGATAATGAGTTGCCAACTTCTATTTATAGACTTTTTGGCCGCTTTTTGTCACTTTTTTGGCCTCCCTTATCAGTTTCTTTAAACCAAAAACCATTTAGAGTGATTCAGGAGTTGCAGGGGAAGGTTTTGATAAGGTATCGGGACCTTTTTATAAGTTTTGGGACACTTTTTACAATTCATGGAAAAATCTCAGATGACCAACTTGAGCACATAGGTTAGGTTTCTACCACGACTTTTGTATCTTGTTGTCTTTATCCCTCTACCATAGGATCAATCCCATCAAGCTGTGACACAGAACCATCATTATTGTTTTAGAAGTGTCACGAGCTGGTGGTAGAACTTACCTAAACATGGATGCCCTAGGTAGATCTTGGTTGCATTAAGGTGTCCATGCCATCTCTCATCACTGTCGGCTTGGGAGTCCTTTGTATTTTCCTTGATTAACGAGTTTGAGCCTCATTTGCATGATTCTTTTTCACTCTTGGCCTCACCCTCGGGACTCCCAGAAAACACAACGGGTGTTCTTTGAAGCCCTTTTCAGACCCTCTAAACATGAAAATATTGTCGAGCAATCTTGTGGCATTTCACGCTCGTTAAACTAAAATTTGAAGTCACGTCTGTCCGGCGGTAGTTTACCCCTTTTTCGGTCTAGACGGTCAACTGTACAAACAAAGGTATACTCTATAGAACTTTCGTTCTTTAGAAGAGTACCCTCAGATATAATTTTACCCCTTTTTCGGGCCTGAGGGACTAAACTTACGAAAAAGGAACCCCCACGGAGTCCATAGTTAAGCTCTTTTTAGACTCCCTAAAATTGAAAAGATCGTCGAGTGACCTTATTCTTTCATACTCGTTAAACTGGTCCAGAAGAACATTCCTGACGGAGTCCATAGTTAAGCTTTTTTCAAACTCCTTAAAAGTGTAAAAATGGCCGAGTGATCTTGTCTGTACCACACTCATTAAAATGGTTTTGAAAAGACATCTTGTCGGTGCTAGTTTACCCCTTTTTCGAACCGACTAGACTATCTTCGAAAAAAAGCTACCCCAATGGAGTCTCCTTTTATGCTTTTTCAGACTCTCTAAATATGAAAAACCACCGAGCTTACCTTCTCTGGGCTCATTAAACTTACATCGAAGGACGTTACCATTGTGTGTTTTGTTAACCGCATTTTCATACCTGCGTCTTTGGTATAAATGTCGGCTCCATGTTGCTCCCAACTGAACCATCTGAAGCATACCTTATACGCAAGCCTCATAGCACTTTGCCTTTGCATCTTAACACCCTTGGCCCACGGAGGATTTTTCTCAAGTATCATTATTCTGAACATCAGTATTATCCTTGCGCCTTGAACTTGTATTTTTGTAACACTCGTTCCTCCATTGTAACGTAACATTCCTTTATTCTTTCATCCAAAATTATTGAAAAAAGACAAACAAATCAAATATACCCCAAAAAGAGGAAGGGAAAAGTATTTTCTTTATTGGCAGCATAATGAGTCGCCCTTGGATAAATCACATCTATCTATTTGTTCATCAAACCCTAGGATTCAATGTGACCTTAGGAAGTTGTTTCCCGCCACATAGAGTTGTGTCCTCCTCCGTTTGGCTATTCTTCCAAACATATGGAGAGTTTGCGTTGTCTCCTGCCTCATAGACTTATGTTAATGCCTTACTGCCTGAGTCTCATCATTTGTCGTGTTGTTGTCCAAGGGAAGTTTTTCACCAAGCCTGAGTTGGTCCCTCTACAGTTGTCTCTTGCCCTCATACCTGGCCATCCTGAACGTCCAATCAAGTCCTTGTTCGAAATCAATGATGCTTTCAGTTTGATCGTCAAGATTCTCTAGTCCATGACTGACGAGTCGTCGAAGACCTCTGGGTAGTGAATTTGTACACTCATATTACACTCTTACCCAAGTTTTGAATATTTTGAAGTTGTTGCTCAAGCTCTGAAGCCCTCAACTCCAGCCATCATACCTTATCAGTTTCTACGAAGATGGATACTCTGCATGTATATCTTTTTGATTTCGAGATGTAGCTCCGTTGTGTACTATTCGCGGCTACACTTTATATAGTTGTATGACATGGATCTACAGTGTATTTGATTGGTAGCCATGCGTTTATTTTATCCTGAGCATGGGTATTCCCACCTCGTTGAGACATTTGTTATTTTGCAGACGACGCCTCCTGGTTCCTGATCCTTGGGTTCAATCGTTCGGCACATCAATAAAGATTGGTAATGTATTTCGACCATCGGATGCTCTTCTGACCTCACACATTAGGGAGCATCTGTTATAACCCTAAATTGCATCATACATGCTTACCTGGCATCAGGCCATATCATAGCCCTTCTTTGCCAAGCCACTATTGAACAAACTCTTTGAAAAAACTCTTTTATAAGGGCCCACGCGCCCTACTTCATTAATGTACGCGTTTACACACTGGCTGACCTAAAACAACCCGCGTGGACCGACAAAAGCACGAAAAAAGGAAAGTTGTCGACGGAACACACAACTTTGGGTGAGTTAACTGAAACTCCTAGCCATGCATGGCTGAGGGTTCATCCAAATACCTAGCTCCTTCTAGCCTATAAAAGAAGGGTTAGGGGTTCCATTTGGAAAGAGGAAAAATATAGAAAAGAAACTCTACCCATTTGCATATTCTCATTGTCCCAACCCTTTAGCCATTCTTGTGCCAGAAGAGATACAAAGAAAATAAGTTGGAGGACAGTGAAAGAGGAGCCCAGGATCAGGTTTGCGGAGCGGTGGCCGATCTCAATTTTTGTAAGTTGATTCATTCAAAGAAATAAAGAAAATGATTTTCCCATCCCAACTCATGAATTCTTCATAAGTTTGATTAGTATATGTTTGAATCTCTAACCCGTTAGTATATAAGTTGGATGCATGTGTAGTTGTTGCTTGTCTTGTATGCAGGTCAACTTTGGAAGGAGTATTTCGAACAAGTGATCAAGTACAACGGGGGATCGACATCAAACACTTGGAACAAGGTTGGTTGATCTTGCCATGCATTTACTAAAAGGAAAAGGGATTTAAGCCTAGGGACGAAGGTAGAAAGTAGTTTTTCTCTCGGTCATATCTGCATGCAAAGTCTAACCCTATTTGCTAGTTCGTAAGATGATTTCCCTCACAAGAGTTACTCCTTCTCTTTGCGGTGGAATCCTTACAACTTGTCTTGAATCCCTCACTCGGACGAACATTCACAGTCCTTACCTTCGAGAACTTTTATCTCACAACTTAGGAACCGGTCCTGCTCTAATAACACTTGGTGCGACATACATACTTGCAACAATTCTAACACCTACAGGACTATGCTCTACTTTCAGAATGCACAACAAAACTCATTTTTTGAACACACAACAAAAATTTCATTTAATGTTATTAAAGACTAAAATAGAAGAATTTAATTACAATCACAAGAACACAAACACGCTATGAATCCTTTCCTTTATTATTCATTGCAGAATGCCTCTCATTACAATGTAATCAAGAAATACATCTTTCCTCACCAGACTAGAACTAGTTTATTGTGTTATTCTTCTACATATTACACCATGTTTTCTTGTTATTGTTCTCTGTGGCAATCTCAATCACTTAAAGCGAACTTGAGATAAACTTCCCTTTCCTCTAGACCGAATTATCAACCCCCTCGACATATATGTTCCTCATTTTTATGATATTCATGTCTTCCGATTGGTTTCCCTTTCCATTTGGGAGATTAATAGTCATGACTATTCACTTCCCAGCCATTTCCCAATTCAAATTTTGTTTCCTCTTATTCCACCAATGATTTCCACTTGGCACTTAATCTTCATGAGTTGTGTGGACTAAACTTGGAATCATAATTTTGAGTAGTAGCATAAGAATTCCAGCATAAATCCTACAGCGTGGAGTTGCAGCATAGGAGTCGTAGCACTATCATTCATCATTTGGGCATGAGTTGCAACATTGTTTTTTGTAACAAGGAGTGTCACAGTACAAGCTGCAAAATATTCATTCATCATAATTGAACTTGTACATAATGGAAATTTTTTTGGTTGATGTTGATTTCCCATAACCAAATATTCTCTTGCATCATCGGCATTAGTTGTTAGCATAGGCTAGAATAGGATTTGATCCTGCATTTCCTAGGATTGCACCTTGAAGTCTACAAACTCTTGGATTGATAGATTTAATGTCAAGGGTTTATACATATAAATAACCTGACAGAGACATTATGCACTTTGTCTTACCTTCTAAATTGTGGCAAAAAAGCCATTTTTCCTTTTGTTGTCTTTCTACCTTCTCTATTTCTATCTCAATTAATATGTGAGTATAACTCTTCTATTATTAAAAACATAATTTATATTCTATTAAATATAAAATAAAGATAAGAAGAAATATGTTGTTTACCAATAGATGTTAAACATTCATTCAATAAACACACACCCAACAATAAATATTTTCAAGTGGGGGATCTTGTCCTCAAGTAGAATAAATAGAATGATCCAAAAAGAAACATTTGAAATTTAAATAGATTTGGATTTGACCATTCCAAGTGGATGAAAATATTTTCATTGGCACATATAGATTTCAAAACATGGAAGGGGAGTTGGATCTCCTCCCATTAAATTGTTGAATTCTACAACAATACTTTAGTTAGTTTCCTTTAAGTTAGCTAGCTTGTATTTATTAGGTTTTCTATTTCCTACAATTTTCTTGATTTCATATATTAATTTTTATTTTATTTTCATTTATTACTGTATGTTCTAGTTTCATTGTTTTAGATATTATAGGATTTGGATTTTTTTGCATTACTTTGAATTTGAAATTCTTAAAAAAAAAAAAATTATATTTGAAAAAACATTGGTTTGTAATTGTGATAGTGGAAGTTTACATTTGTTGTCTCCTACTTTCAACTCGGCTCGGGTCCATGAACATCAAGTACACCTAACGAATAATTTAAACTCCCTATGTGATACCAATTCATGGGTAGAAAAGGACATGATAGAACAAGAAATGTAAGGATTGTCAATAGTATTTAAACTAGTGGTGGACCCGAGACATTCAAAATGACTAATTCCTTGATGAACTGAAACATAAGTTGCGAGATAATAAATAAGTTGGTTAAATAATCCCATCCACTCACATTAAAATCTAATGACCATGTGAAAAGTGACAAGTCAAACATCCAAGGATAAATGCCTCGAGGTAAAATTATTATCATTCAAGCATGGTTAATCAATAAAATAATCAATAGAAGTAGTGATCATCCATGCCTTCTTGTAAAGATCCATTATTTTCCACATCCACTAGTCACTAAGAAATATATAACTAGTAAATAATTGGGAAAGTAAACTCACCTAATCATGAGAAGATGTATATATCTCCAGTGGGGATATGGATACTTACTAGCAGTAGAGTAACTTCTATGATGCTAGGGTGACTCGGGGATATGGATACATGTAGGTAGGGGAGTAACACTGGAGGGATGTGAAAATACATGTTTGAAAAATTATTTAACCTGGGATCTAAACGAGCCCTATGACTATGAATCTAACCTAAATCATTGGATCATGCTTAAAGGTCATGAATTTTACTAGTTTATCCCTTCAATTTAGTTGGTTGGTTGTCATAATTTGTGGATTGGACTAATGAGGGATACCATAAAAAAGAAGATATTTTATAGGGATTCACACTATAAAAACATGGCATCTTTACTAGAAATGGATTAAAGTATGTTATATGTTGGCATATGTCTTGAAATTACATTGTATAGATTCATGACTTCATCCAGCATGTCACCATTTGTTGAGGCATCAACTAGCCCCAATTACTCAGACTGAAGGACCCCTTTTTTCTTTTTATTTTTCTTTCCAATAGTTTCTTATTGATTTACATCATTTTAATAATCCTTGATTGAGAAGAGTTTGAATGTTGATGTGTTTTTAGGTCTTCCAAAGCTAATGGGTAATGACCTCCTTTATCATTTCCTAATATATTTAGTTACCCATGCATAACCTTGGGGTTTTCTTCATGAAAATTTACTTTCTAATTGAATTGTCTTTTGATGGTGTTTTCTCATCTTTGTGGTTTTTAAAACTAAACATATTTTATGCAATCTGGTATTGGAATTGATTTTTTTACATTCAAAGTGTTTTTGTTTTTCTTGGTCCATTAACCCCTTTATAAAATTAATATTTATGATTTTCCCAATGCATTCATCAAGCATCTTTGAAAGATACATCTTTCAAATTGGCATGAAAATTAATCAAGCACATTTGAAAGATATATCTTTCAAAAGAGCTCGATGGTTCATCATGCCATGATAAAAATTTCATATTTCAATTTTTCTAATCCACCTAATAGTCTATTAAACTCTTTTCAAAGAAATTATTTCAAATGAACATAATGATTCATCACGACACTTTCAAATAATCAGTTCTCCATTCTTTTGAATCTACTTGATATTTCATCTGTATCTTTTGAAATGTGTTCTTTCAAATCCATTCAATAGTTCATTAAGATATTTTAAAATATTTTCTTTTGAAATCCCTTAATAGTTTATCAAGCATATTTTAAAGTTACATCTTTCGAATGCACCTGATGGTCCATCAAGATTCCATTGATTTATTTATTTTTAATCCCCCTATAAGTTGATTATTTATTTCCCATTTACTCTTTTTGGTTCATCTTTCAAAGAGAATATATTTGAATTGTCATTGGGTCACCTTTTAAAAAGGTTTTCATTATCCTTTGGGTTTCCCCGACGAGTCTATCATGTGTCCTTTGAAAGTATTCTTTTGAATGTCCTCGATGGTTTATTAGGATTCTTCAAAGTGTTCTTTCAAATGTCTCCAATGGTTCATCCAACTGCAAGGAAATTTCGGATGACTTTCCCTTTAGATTTGGCATGACAAGCTATCAAGCCACCTTGAAATTTAAAACATTTCCATATTTTAAAATGTCCCAGCAATTTATAGGGAGCCTTTTGAAGATAATCTTTCAAATGTTCACGATAATTTATTAGGGACTTTTCGAAGTTAATATTTCGAATGTGCCTGGTAGCTTATCAATTGATTTTCAAATATATTTTGAAAGTGTAATAATTTATCAAGGTGAATTTGAACATTCGAATGAAGCATATTTAAAAATGAACCAATACCCTCATCGGGCCATTTTTAAATTTTACACTCCGCTTCTTTTGAAAGTCCTCGACAAACCATCGAGAGGTTGCCAACGTTCAAACAATACATTTGTAAGAATTCCTCGAAGACATTGTTTAATTTATATTGATGACATATTTGTAAATCCCTAATGACATGTTTTATATGGACTAAGTTAAAAAGTGCACAAACTCAACCATTTTTCAGTTGAAATTCTCTCCCAATCTAGTAGGAATTTTGTCGAATGTTATAGTTTCACTTGATTCACAGGAACTTTAACCACAGAACTTTTCACTTATGGTTTTTATTTCATTTTAAGAATACCTAGATCATTGTAATTTCAAAAAAGTGAGTGATTCAAGTGGAACTTTGCCTCACCCAAAAAAGAAACTCACTAGAAAAGTTGATTTGGTCCACTTTTTAACTCCCTTCATTTTAAATTTGTTATGACCCAAGGGGGGTATATATAGGGCTAAATGTATATGATATGAACCAAAGGGGGGGAATACATGGCAATAAGTGTATATGTAATGTGTAAATATATATGTAATAGGGTCAGTCTAATAGTAAAGGGGATTCATGTGTACTGTGTGAATAGGTATATATAGAGATCATGTATTCATTATTGTATACATGTGAATTGTCATGTATGAATATATTTGGTTATGTGGAGGAGGAACTCTCGTATTCTTTAAGGAGTTATTGTGTAACTTATCTATATTGGGTTTGTGTTCCATTCTCACATTCTATACATGGTGTGTACTTTTTTTCCTGTTATGATATTTTAAACATTTGAATCATTACATTTGGTATCAGAGTATCGGTCCTAGAGTTTTTCTTCCTCAAGTAGGTCATCTTGGAATTTTCACTATAACTTTTTTTTCAGGGGCACTTCAAAAATCTAAACTTGGAGGATCTTTAGAATACTTATGAGGGTATCCATGGTATGCATTCCAGCTTCTAGGTCATTGAAATTTTGGATATACACCTCATGGAAGATATGGTTTTTTACTAGTCCTATAATTAGTCTCAAACAATTGTTCTAGGTAAAGCAGTCATATCTTCTTCATAGAGTATACAAATTCAATGAGACTACTTTCATTGGTAAGAGGACAATATGTAGTATTTTCAGTGTGAATTTCAGAATCTGGTATTGAATATTTGAGGTGTGGCATTCTATACAATTTTTCTCTCCCATAAAGATCATAATCAACAGGGTTTGGGAAAGTTACCCTAAATTTCACTTGGCACATCCAATTTTGTTAGAGCTATGACATTTAAGAGAAGACATTTTAGAGTCCTACAAGTAGAAATGTCATACTCATAAGGGATGAAATTTAAGAAATACATCAGAAGGAAGGTTGGCTAGAAGGACAGACTCCAAATCAGGGTTTCAAAGGTTTGTTCACTTAAAACTATCATACAATTTGATTAGAATGTATGATTGAGCTTATTCAAAATCCATTGGAAATAAAACAACATATAATATTATATTCGAACAAGGACTATAAGTATTTTAGATCATTATTCTGAATATATTGAGTTTATAAGTTGAGTGTTGGGGTTAGACCTCACTTAAGAATCAATGAAAACACCTCAATTTATAGGAGATAAAGATAAAGATGAAATCAATCCTATGGAATGGTTGAGGATGGAAAAGGAATCTGATTTGACTACTTCAAGGGTAAGAAATTATTTTTTTGGTGAATCTTGGAATTGTTCGATAAGTATTGGTAAGGATAATAAATGGAAAAATCCATGGGAAGAATTTGAAGAACTCTTCTCAAATAAATGGATCATTGATACAAAAAAGGAGGAGATGTATAAAATTCAAGAGGAGATAAAAGAAGAAAAACAAGAGATCAAGAATAAGAGTTATGAGATGTCTAAGATACAAGACCTTAATGAAGCACTAGTTAAAGAATTTCAAAAATTAAAACAAGAAAAGACTAGCAAAGGAAGGCAAGAAAAAGATGAGTAAAGGGAAGATTTGAAAAAGAAAGATGAAGAGATATGTAGATTATGAAACCATAATAAAAAAATTATTGGATGGGATTAAGAGATGGAAAGAAGAAAAGAAGAATTATCAAAATCAAGAAGAAATGAAGATCTTCAATGAACAATATACCAAAAACTTGAAGAGGAAATTTGCAAGAAGGTTGAGGAATCCCTAAATATTGATGAGGTAAAATTAGAAATGCGATCCAGAATTGAAGAAGGACATTAGAATTTGATAAATGGGGTGATATTGTAGCTACAAAAGGATAAAGAAGAAAAGATTCAAGAAGGTCACCAGAAGATACTTGAAGAATTTGAAATTAATCTAGAGGATGTACATGCCAAATATGGTGGTATTCTCTTCAGGAAATATTTCAAGGAAGAAAAAAAGTTTGATATCAGGATTATCAAGGAAAAAGATGGAATACTTGTCAATATTCATGGAATTTGGAAACACAAAACCATTATTCAACAAGATATTATCATAGACCAACATCTGATACAAATTAGAGAATCTTCAACAACAATACATGGAATCAAGGGAAAGAAAATTATGCAACAACTAGCCACCAAGGATTATGACTGAAAATAATTGATTTTGGATGGATGGATCATAATCAATGGAAAGAATATAGGAACATAAGAAAATCATATTACTTGGTTTCATCACATGTGAAGCCTTTAATTGAAAATCTTTGAGGACAAAGATTTTTGAAGGAGGGTACTATGTTATAACCCAAGGGGGGCATATATAGGACTACATGTATATGATATGACCACAAGGGGGGGCATATATGGGGATAAATATACATTTAATGTGTAAATATATATGTAATAGGGTTGGCTTAATAGTAAAGGGGCTTCATGTGTAGTGTGTGAATAGGTATATATAGAGATCATGTATTCATTATTGTAGACATGTAAATTGTGATGTATGAATCTATTTGGTTATGTGGAGGAGGTTCTCATATTATTTAAGAAGTTATTGTGTAAATTATCTATCTTGGATTTGTGCTCAATGCTCACATTTTGTACATGGTGTGTACTTTTGTTTTGTTATGATATTTTAATAATTTTAATCTTTACAAAATTATCATGGTGAAATTCTTAAAAAAGTGCATGATGGATTTAACATTGGGTCTCTTTACAATATCATTTGTAAGGTTCAAAATGTTTCCCATTGGCTTTTCCATCAGACCACTTTTCAAAGTCAACCATCAAAGTTAATAAGGATCCAAATGGAAATCCATAGAGCCTTCTCTAAAATTTGATTGATTGAGTTTTAAAAGTCCCTAATGGCTAGCTATCATTCCATGAGGCCTCTTTAAAAATTCAAATGACAAACTTTTAGAAGTTCCCAATGTTGATCCATTAGGTTTCATTTGACTTTTATCATTTGAATGTATTAATTGAGCACCTTTTCGACTTTGTGATTTAAATAATTTTGAATGACCATAACATCAACCTTGCATTCAACAAATTCAGACTCCAACATGAGACAATTTAAAACTTCACACAAACTATTGGATTTTCTTGGAAAACTCTAATTAACATCTTATTATAATGTCTTTTAAGACAAATGATGATCTTCCAAGTATCAATATCTTAACTATGAATTATTGTTTATAAGCATTGTGAAGGGAATCTGGAACTCATACCCATCAAGGTATATTAGTTTTGAAGTCTTGTAAAACAAGTGACTATTGCATTTACTATTTTCACAAAACTTGGTTAATAGTAAATTAATATATAGGCTAATGAAGATATTTTGATGCAGATGGTAGCAAAGTATGCAATCCATTCTACTTGAACGATGTTGACATGAGATGAAAAAGGATAATAGAAGGGATGGTACCAAATTGAAAACAATCAATGAAGAAGAAGGGAAATTTGGATTATAAAGCCAAGATTGGAATTTCCTATAATACCCCCTAGATGAACCCCAAATTGTGATTGTACATGTGTTTTTAGGTTGGTGAGTCATGATGTGCGGGGCATGTGTGCCCATGTGTATATAAGTATTTTGGGTCCTACATGGCTATGTTTATATGTTTTGAGGCCAAAGTGTCTGTGTTATTTAGGCAAAGGAGCCTATGTGTTGAAACGCCAACGAGCCTAACAAATGTACTATGTAATCACACTTGGATATATATATATATATTTATAAAATACTTCACTATTGCAGACCAAGTAAGATGAAAGATTATGAGGGGATAGGACTCCACAAGAGGGAAAGGGGGATAAGGGTCTAAGACATAAGGCTAAGTTAAGGGGGATTAAGACAAGGAATAAAATAATATTATTCCTAAGTCATAAGTCTTACGATATGATTTTATCCTAAGTTCCTAAGTGAGGGGAACAAATCACCAAGTGGATCAAAAGGTAGTTCCTTGAGTGAAGAGTGTCAAGATAGGAAAATTCATATATAATGTTGGGAATTTATTGTATTTCTTATTCATTCATTCCATTCCATTATTCCATTCAATTCTTCCATTCCATCATTTGTACCATTGTTGTAGAGTGTGAGTTGTGGAGTTGTTGTTACCCTATAAATGCTTAGTGGTTTGGGTTGAAGAAGCAGGTGGTTATGTATGTGGAGCATTCTCTTTGGGTGAGATAATTATTGGGAATAGGTTTCCTTTTTGTTGGCCTAGTGGGTGTTGTAACTCTTAGAGCAACCTTATGTTCCAAATTCCACGTCATAGATTTGAGACTTCCTGGTTAGCCTATTGTTGAAGCACTCGAAGGGAAGTGGTGCAGTCAAAGGACTGTTAAACAGAGAATGGGTACACTTCCTAGGGTGTTACATGTTATGGGGAATGAGAGGTTGTGAGGTGGTACAACTGCTAGAGTTGGTGTCATTATCATTTTTCTGAGTTCTTTGTTGTGGGACTTTAGTTTGGCTTAGCTATCCTTTTTCCCTGGTGGAGTCATAGCCCTAGCTTGGGGGTGACCTGCTATTGGGAGTGAATGAAAAGAAAAGTCTATGACTTAGAGGAACGTCTGAGGTCTATAGCCAATCAATGATTTTTCATTAAAAGATAAGTGTATTTTATGTGTTATTGTGATTATGGTGGGGTTATTTATGTTAATTTTGTGATGCAGACCCCCTATCCCTCCCGAGGGCTGCGTGACCTCTCGGTCAGGATCTTCTGGTTCGGGGCCGAAATGGTTCTTCTGGTTCCAAGATGGAACCTTCCTTTTCGAATCCACAGGTCCTTCTCTGTGTTTGCCCATGAGACAAAGCATTAGGCTCACGTTCTCCACTCCTTGTGACCATGGGCACGACCATGGACTTGGCCCAAAAGGCATGCCACATTTCACGACCCTAGGATTTCCAATACGATGAATCCTTGGCTCCTCTAAGTCCTGAATGCCGAAATCTCGATGACACGATATCTACAGATTAGATCTCTCTTGGATCGATGACTACACTTATTTCAACGTTTCACGTTTCGCGACTTTGCGTCTTACGGAGATGTCCACTCCTCTTCCCGGTCGTTGAAACCACAAAATGTCCCCCACCACAAATCAATGACTCTAGACCCTCGAAGATCTGATGACTCTGATATTTTTGGGGTTCAACCAGTCGAGAGTCCCACACTGTTGACCCTTGTACTCCCGGTTTCCGAAATGCCAAAATCTTGAGGCACTTGATCAATGACTCACAATGCCCTCTAGATATACAATCAAATCTCTTCCCCACCACTAACCTCCTCGCAACACCACTTGATCCAACGGCTTGCAAGATTTCGTGACTCTCTTCGAGAGCTCTCTACCGTCTGTTTAGATCTTCAAGATATCCCCTCCTGGATCTACGCAGTGTTAAAGTCTGTGCTCCTACCTCAAATCAGACGGTCTGCGGGATTCTCCACCATGATCCAACGCTAGACTACATTCTTCCTCCTAAGCTTTTACTCACTTTAGACTTAGAATATTTTCTAAGTCTTCGAAGGCTCAACCTTCGCTTCTTCTGGGGAATGGGTTCCTGGATCTCGATAACACTTTCTGACATGTTGTTCCTCCTGAGCTTTGTCTGGTTCAGAATTCAATCTCCCACGCACTCCTTGCGTCTGAGGGACTTTGATAACTTAGATCCACAATATTTCTTGCAGAGAAATTCCTTCCAATTTCCTTGCGTTCCTCTATGGCTCGATGCACACCTTGTAGAGATTCGAATGAAGAGAAACAATTGAAACTAAAAACTAACAGTCACAGTTTCGTTCTCCTCTGTGGAGATTCATTCACTTGTTCATGAAAAACAAAATAACAGGCAAATAACAAATAACATTCACACACACGCATTTGGATCAATTTTTCTTCTATTCTATTCACAAGTGCCGAAACAGCTGCCAAATACATTCAAATTACAGTAACCCAAAAAATGAGATCTCATGCTAACTTGCAGTTCTCTCTTACAACTAATTTCTCTCTGTATTTCCACTCTCTCTCATTTGGGCGTACAAACTTCTACTTAACTCAAAAAAATTTCTAGGGTTTCCCCCGACTACTTGCCTACTCTAAAATTCATCCAATGCTATCTTAGTTTAGTCGCACTCCAGAGCTGTAGTGGAAACTCTTGATCCACTTGCGATTTTCAAAACATGCCTCAAAGGGTAAAGTTCGGCACTAGTTCAAGTGTGCCTCCAAAGGTAAATTCCGGTGTTGAGTTAAGGCGGATTTCAAAATCGGTTGCAACTATCAACGTTGAATTTCTGGAAGAACTCTCGTGTGTTGAGTGGTCCTGCCTCTGCGCGCTTTCCAACGATGCTCCTGCATCATACTCCCCTTGAAAAAAATTCATGGACTCTTGTCCATGAGCTCCTCTACTGGTTTTCCTTATTTCTGGATAACAGCTTCATTTTCCCAACTGGCATCTTCGATTGGGTGTCCCTTCCATTTGACCAGATACTCAAAATAGGTTTTCCTTCTGGTCTTCTTGTCAATCCTCTGATCAACAATTTTCTCCATCTGCAGCTTTTATTTCATAGGCATCTGTTTCTCCCATTGAATTTTTCCTTGAGCTTCTAACCCTTCTGTGTCATCTTTCCTGTATGAATACAGGTCTGAAACATTGAATATGGGAGAAATGCCCACACCATCTGGCAACTCGATCTCATAGGTGTTTGCATCGAACTTCCTCAAGATCTTACAGGGTCCTATCTTTTTCATCTTCAACTTGTTGTATGTTCCCCTAGGGAATCTTTCCTTCCTAAGATGTGCTAAAACTTGATCCCCTATTTCAAATTGAAGTTCCCTACGATGTTGATCAGCTCTGTGCTTGTATTTCTGATTAGAATTCTCCAACTGTCCTTTGATCTGGCTATGGAGTCGCTCCATCTCCGCAGCAAAATCCTCTGCTCCAGCGCTCCTTATCTCACCCTGTTCCAAGTCTCTCAACTCAAACACTCCCCTGGGTTGCATTCCATAGAGTATTTGGAATGGAATTCTTCCAATGCTCCTGTTTAGTGAGTCATTGTATGCAAGTTATTCTTGTGGCAGAATCTGATCCCACTGGTAATGTTCAGTAACTAGACTCCTTAATAAATTCCCCAAACTTCTATTTACCACTTCAGTCTGCCCATCTGTTTGAGGGTGATAAGTTGAGTTGAAGGGCAAATTCGTCCCCATCTTCTTCCACAATGTCCTCCAAAAGTGACCAACAAATTTTGTGTCTCTGTCTGAGAAAATGCTCCTCGGTAGGTTGTGAAGTCTCACAACTTCTTTGAAAAACAGATTTGCAACATGCGTTGCATCATCGGTCTTTTGGCATGGGATGAAATGTGTCATCTTTGAAAATCTATCCACCACCACAAATATGGAATTGAATCCTCTTTGTGTTCTTGGCAATCCCAACACAAAATCCATGCTTATTGCATCCCAAGGCCTCTCTGGTATTGGCAATGGTTGATACAACCCAGTGTTCTATATTTTCCCCTTAGTATGTTGGCAGATTCTACATCTGTTCACAAACTTTATCACTTCTGTTCTCATACCTGGCCAATAGTATGAGTTGCTCAACTATGCAAACATTTTATCATGGCCGAAATGTCTAGCAAATTCTTCGTTGTGCTTTTCCTTCAGAAGATTATCCCTTATTGAGCATTTTGGTATGCACAACTGATTTCCTTGGAACAACAGTCCTTCCTGAATTATGTATTATGTCCACTAACTTCTATCTCTCAACATAGGATTAGCACATGCCTCATATGCCTCCTTGAAATCTACATCATCATGATACATGTCCTTAAGGTGTTCAAACCCCAAGGTCTTCACCTGGAATTCCTGCATGATCAAACGTCTCTTGCTTAACGCATAAACAACCTTGTTAGCATTCCCAACAATATGTTTTATGACAAAAGTAAAAAATTTCATAAATTTAGCCTCTGATTCAGTTTTTCCTGTTTGGTTATGAATTATAAAGCTTGGTTATCGCTATACAAGACAAATTCTTGCGGGACAAGATAACGCCTCCATTTCTTCAAAGTTTGAATTATGGCATAAAACTCCTTGTCATATGTGCTTAGTCTCATTCATCTTCTCATTGAAATAGGCAACAGGTTTGTTATCTTGACTCAAAACTGCTCCTATCGCAATTCTGCTCCCATCACATCTCACCTGAAATGTCTTTTCGAAATTCGGAAAGAATAGAATTGGTCGTTGCATTATCTTCTCCTTTAATATATTGAAGCTCTTTTCGGCCTCCTCTGTCCATTTAAAAGAGTTGTGTCGCTTCTTTACTATATCCATCATGGGTGCACAAATCCCACTGAAGTCTCTAATGAACTTCCTATAGAAGCTCGCTAATCCATGGAAGCTCCTTACCTTGAACATGCTTCTTGGTGACGACCATTCTCTGATGGCTTTCACCTTCTCTGGATCCATCTTCAGTTCATTCGAAGAGATCACGAAACCCAAATAAATGAGTTTTGTCTTCATAAAAGAGGACTTCTTCAAATTGATCACCAGCTTCTCCTAATGTAGCCTCCTCATTACTAGTGTTAGGTGCCTCAAATGCTCCTCTTTAGCCCTGCTAAAGATCAGTATATCGTCCAGATATACAACCATGAACTTGCCAATGAAATCTTTCAGAATTTCATTCATCAACCTCATAAAATTACTTGGGGCATTTGTTAAGCCAAATGGCATAACCAACCACTCGTATAGACCTTCATTTGTCTTAAAGGTTGTTTTCCATTCATCACCTTCTCTCATTCTAATCTGGTGATATCCACTTTTCAGATCTATCTTAGAAAATAAATTTTCTCCACTTAAGCAATCCATTAAATCATCCATTCTTGGTAAAGGAAATATGTACCTGATGGTGATATTGTTGATGGCTCTCGAGTCTGTGCACATTCTCCATCCTCCATCTTTCTTTGGGTTCAACACAGTCGGTACTGCGCATGGACTCAAGATCTCTTTGACCAAACCTTTGTCTAGCAACTCTTGGACATGGTCCTTCACTTCTTCATTCTCTCGAGGTGTCAATATGTAAGTTTCTTTGTTCGAAAGACTTGCTTCTGGTATCAATTCGATATGATGATTGATACTCCTAATGGGCAGAAATGAGTTTGGCAGCTCATCCACCACTATATCAATAAAATTATCCAATAGCTCCTGAACTTCTTCAGGAAAATCATCCATTGATGTACTCACAAGGACGACTCTGGGCTTCCTCACCATAGCGAACTGCATCTCCTGTTCTTCCTTGACTTCTTCCAGGAGTTCCTTCCCACTCATGAGAAGTATGCTTGTGTTGGCATCCTCCTTTATTCGCTTCTCCTTTATTGGCAGCAACATATGCGTCCTACCATTCTTTTCTAATGTATATGTGTTTTTCCTCCCATCATGAATGACATTTATGTCATACTGCCATGGTCTTCCCAACAGAATATGGCATATGTCCATGGGATTTACATCACATAGGATTTCATCTTTATATCCTCCAATTTTAATTTTAGCCAAGCATTGTTTAGTGATCATTACCTGGTGTCCTTTTTGAAGCCATGAGACTTTGTATGGTTTTGGATGTCCGGTTGTCTTCAGCTCCAATTTTTCCACCATCTCCATGGATACTAGGTTGTCAGTACTCCCACTATCAATGATCACCTTGCACACTTTATCCTTAGTCTTGCAAGCTGTCCTGAAGAGACTGTTTCTCTACACTAGCTTTTCAATTTCTGCCTCCGGTTTCAAGAGAAATTTTCTCAACTTTAGGGAGGCTCCATCCTCTGCTCCCTCTGCTTCAACATTTCTTCATTGGGCTTATGAAATGTGAGCTTCTCCTCCTTCCTTCTTTTTCTCGGGGCATTCCCAAGACATGTGTCCTGTCTTTCCACAGGCATAACATCTTACTCCCCCTCTGCCTCTTCCTCTAAAAGAGTTTCTTCTACCACCCTTCCTTTATAGAGAACTTCCTCCTCGTTATGAGTGATTGTGTGGTTTCTCAGCCTTGTCCTTAGACTGATGTGCTTTGTCACGGTTAAATCCGTTGTTTTTTCTTGGGACCGAGCCTTTACCTCTTCCTCACTGGTTCTGTTTTCTGGCCAGCTTCTCCTCTTCCTTCAGCGCAAACTGATAAGAATCCTCCATGGTTCTAACTGACATCATGCTGAGCTCGTCCTGGATCTCATATCTCAAGCCATTTATATATCTGGTGAATTTCTCTTAGTCTCTCTCCCATTGTCCAGTTCTGATGTTCAACTAGTAGAACTCCTCAGTGTACTCCTTAACTGTCATCCCTTTTTGTCTTAGGTTCTACATTTTCCTAAACTAATTTATCTGATAATCTTTGGGTATGAACTTAGCCTTAATCTTGGCTACCATTCTGTCCCAACTCTTTATCCTCTGTTTGCATTTTATTCTTCTCTCATCCTGTAGTTCATCCCACCATAGTGTTGCATGTCCTTTTAACCTGGTGACTGCCTGCTTCACCTTCTTCTCCTCATCGACGTCTTCATAATCGAAGTGTTTGTCCATGGATATTATCCAATCCAATAGTTCTTCAGCATCTAGGTTTCCCTCATACAGGGGAACATCTATTTTTGCTCTGCCTCCCAGTCTGGAAACTGCTCTCAACAAACATCCTTCTGCAGCATCCTCTCCTACAGCTTCTTCAACTTCAACCTCTTCACTTTCTGCTTCACTGACGTCTCCAGTGTCAGGTGCTCTTTTCTGCACTTCTTCCATTGTTTCCAATTTGGCACAAACTTCTCGCATCTCCCTATTTACAACACGGTTGGCTAAAGGTACCTCTCGTCTCCTTGGCAGCATTGTGTTGACTGCTTGTCACACATAGAGTACAATTCCAAGTTCTCTGTCTCTTCCTCCTTATTTCACCTGAAGTATACAGATGAAGAAATTATTCTCTGATACCACCTGATGTAGATCCCCTACCCCTCTTGAGGGATACGCAACCTCTCGGTTAGGATCTTCTGGTTCAGGGCTGAAATGGTTCTTCTGGTTCCAAGTTGGAACCTTCCTTTTCGAATCCACAGGTCCTTCTCTGTGTTCTCCTGTGTGACCAAGCACTAGGCTCACGTTCTCCACTCCTTGTGACCATCGGTACGACCACAGACTTTGCCCAAAAGGCGCATCATGTTTCACGACCCCAGGCTTTCCAATATGATGAATCCTTGGCTCCTCCAAGTCTTGAATGTTGAAATCCCGATGACACGAGATCTATGGATCAGATCTCTCTTGGATCGACGACTACGCTTATTTCGATGTTTCGCATTCTGTGACTTCACGTCTTACGGAGTTGTCCACTCCTCTTCCCAGTCGTCGAAACCACGAAATATCCCCCACCAGAGATCAACGGCTCTAGGCCCTCGAATATATGACGGCTCCAATCTTTTCAGGGTTCCACCAGTCGAGAGTCCAACACTATTGACCCTTGTACTCCCGGTTGTCGAAATTCCAAAAGCTTGAGGTGCTTGATCAATGGCTCACAACGCCCTCTAGATCTATGGTCAGATCTCTTCCCCATCACTAACCTCCTCGCAACTCCACTTGATACAATGGCTTGCGGGATTTCACGACTCTCTTTGAGATCTCTCCACCGTTTGTTTAGATCTTTGAGATCTCCCCTCCTAGATCTACGCAGTGTTAAAGTCTGCACTCCTACCTCAAATCGGACGGTCCACGAGATTCTCCACCGTGATCCAACGCTCGATGAAATTCTTCCTCCTGAGATTTTACTCACATCAGACATAGAATATTTTCTAAGTCTTCGAAGGCTCGGCCTTCTCTTCTTCCAGGGAATGGGTTCCTGGATCTCGATAACACTTTCCAACGTGTTGTTCCTCTTGATCTTTGTCTGGTTTAGACTTCGATCTCCCGCACACTCCTTATGTCTGAGGGACTTCGATAACTCAGATCCACGGTATTTCTCGTAGAGAAATTCCTTCCAATTTCCTTGCGTTCCTCTCTGGCTCGATGCACACCTTGCAGAGCTTCAAATGAAGAGAAACAATTGAAACTGGAAAACTAACAATCACAGTTCCATTCTCCTCTGTGGAGATTCATTCACTTGTTCATGAAAACATAAATAATAGGAAAATCACAAATAACATTCACACGCATGCATTTGGATCAATTTTTCCTTTGGTTCTATTCACAAGTGTTGAAACGGCTACCAAATACATTCAAATTACAGTAACCCAAAAACTGAGATCTCCTGCTAACTCGTAGTTCTCTCTTATAACTAATTTCTCTTTGTATTTCCGCTCTCTCTCATCTGGGCGTACAAACTTCTACGTAACTCAAAAAAAATTCTAGGTTTTCCCCGGACTACTTGCCTACTCTAAAATTCACCTAATGCTATCTTAGTCCAGTCGCACTCCAGAGCCATAGTGGAAACTCCTTCTCCGCTTGCGATTTTCAAAACGTGCCTCAAAGGGTAAAATTCGGCACTAGTTCAAGCATGCCTCCAAAGGTAAATTTTGGCGCTGAGTTAAGGTGGATTTCAAAATCAGTTGCAGCTGTCAACATTGAATTTATGGAAGAACTCTCACGTGTTGAGTGGTCCTGCCTCTGCGCGCTTGCCAACGATGCTCCTGCATCATTTTTTTATGATTTAATTGTGTATAATTATGCATGTAATATATGTTTTTAGGACTGCATAATTGTGTTCATATGCAAGGAATATTTATTAATTAATGGTATCAAAGAGAACTAATGGGTTGAATTGGAGAAAATTTGAAAATTTATTTTGTGACAAAAGTCGGGTTTTTAGTGATGGTGCCAAGGTGGGGTCCTAGGTACGTTACATTGTGTTCTCAAAGCCACGGGTTCAACAATGAGCCTAAATAGGGCTAGACTCAGCGCACATAAGCTGAATTTGTAGAATTAAATCTCATAGGACATCTACAAATTCTTTGTAAAAAATACTCCAGTGAAATTGGGGGAAAATTCATGAGGAATTTGAAGAAATTCATCTTAAGGGTTAAAATACTCAATTATAACATTTGTTTGGGAATTTTTGGGCATGTTATTAGTCGCATTTTGGACATTATAGAGCACCCATGGTGAAATTGGGAGAAATTGGGCAAAATCCCCAGTTTCTACGATGAAATTCATTGAGAATTCAATGTGGGAGTGTCAAATTTCAAGTGTAGAGGTTGAATTGACATGCACAAGGAAAAAATTAGCCATTAGAAGATTAATTTCAGAGTTTCATGGTGGCCATGGAATAAATTTTGAAATTATACACTTTTAAAAAATTTAAAAAATTATGAATTTTGGAAATTTTGGCGATCTTCCATACATGTTGTCAGGGATAATGTGGTACTACGTGTCAGGTGATGTGGAAGTGGTGATGTGGAATGACACAATGACAGGTTGGTGTCAAGGTGGTAGGCCCTATGGTGAGGTGGAATATCATCGTGGCGAAGCGATGGGTTGTGGTAAAGAGGAAAAATCGATAGTGGTATTACATGGTTGGAAGAGCGGTTTTGAAATATTTGTTAGTGATGTGAAACTAATGAGAGTGTGACACATATCATGGGTATTTTTTGGTATCACATCACAGAGGGACATTAACATTTTTGCATGTTTGCAATGCTATATCAACCATCAATTGTTGATTGCTTCGATCATCCTCCACTATTAGATCTGGAGTGTGCATGTGACGTGCTAGAGGTAAATGCATAGGATGGGACTCTCCCATCCTTGCAACCAATAAAAGGGTTCTAGGTGTAGGTATGAAAAAAAGGTGGGACCCTTGTCCCATCTAAGGTTAGATGTGTTCCAGGTGGACAACTAGTATGCGTGGGCCCGTAAATAAAAATATTTTATTATTTATAAAGTGTAGTGTAAAGGTAAAGAAAGAGAAATAAGATAAAAGAGAGAGAGAAGGTGTCGAAGGTTGATGGGGTAGGTATATGGTGGAAAATGGGATTACATGGCATCACCTCAGGGTTCCATGTGAACCCATAATGTCACATCAACAACCACATCAACGAATATTCCACATAGGTAGAATTGCCCAATAATTAAAAAAAAAAACAAGTATGGAGCCAAAATTGTATTTTGGTCATGGAAGGAGCATAATAACTCAAAAAGAAAATATTGTTTTCAAGTTTTTGTTTGTAGTGTTGATGGATACAAAAAATCTAAAGATGGCCACTAGCCAATTATGCTCTGATGTTCTAGAAAATGCAAATTACATGGTTTTGAAGATCAGGGTCAAACTCAGTGGAAAAAGCACAATTATTGTTGAGACTTTTATGGAGTGTCATAAAAGCATACATGAAGATACTTTGGGAAATTATTGGTCATATTCTAATTATTTTGGAGTGGAGGTGCCAAAAAAGGGCAAAATCCACTATTTTGGGCCACTTTTTGGGGATTTTTGGGATTTTCAAAGGAGGAAAAGGGTCCTTAGATGGAAAATATGGAAAACATTATTTACTCAAAATTTTGTATACTCATCAATGTAGACAAATTTGGTTTAGTGTATTATTTCCATAAGCACACAGTTTGGGCGATATCCAATTTGGCTAAAAAGTCCAGTCTGAAAAAAGGGGTGGAAAAGGACAATTGTCATTTCAAAATTGTTGCAAATTTTAAACGGAGCATCAGATGAAAAATTTGGGAGTTGTTATAAGTTCTTGTCATTAATATTATGTGGGCCTCATACAAAACTTTTCTTGGTTCCTGACAGATTTTCTTCTACAAGTGAAAAAAATTGGTGTCTGGGATTAATTGCACTTGAAATAAAAGTGCACAAAAATGAGTAAATTAGAAAAAATCAGATGACTATAAATTTATGCTCAGAGCCCAGATTTGAGCAAGAAAGTAGTCATTGGAAATCTCTTGGATAGAAGAAGCTAGATGTGCACTCAGAACTATGAATTGAGTAGCAAAATTCATAGGAAGTATTAAGGAATATGACTAATGACCCAAAAAGGAAAATTATGCATGTTTTCTAGAATTTTTGAATTATTGTCTTGTTCTAACAAATTATGTTGCATGCACATTTTACAGACTTAAGGTTATTGATAGAGAAGAGTAAACTTAGAATGGGAACCAGAGACATGGAGGATTCATAGAGAACTAACAACCATGAGGAGGACTTTGAAAGGTTGTATGCCAGCATGGGTAATGCAGGGGCTGAGTCAAATGGTTCTATAGAAGGAAAACTTGAAAATGTAGATTTAGTGGAGACAATGAAAATATTTCAAAGAGATGTGTGGAGCTATAGAAAAGACAATAAGATAATTATGTGAAATCAAGAGTAGAATAACAACATCAATACTCAGTTGTTGTAAAGTTTAAACATGCCACAAAGGAGGATGGATAACGAATCAAATTCAAATCAGGAAGAAGTGCACAGACCTCATGCCAAAATAGAAGATGTTAAAATTGCCAGGAACTCTATAAGTACTAGTAGACGTCATCATCATTCACCAAGGAACTCAGTTGTTAGAGCTCATGCATTTGTAAAGTCATAAAGTAGCCCAAGTATGTCTCTTGTCAAACATCGTAGAAGAAGGTCCGGGTAGATGAATTGCAGGGAGATTTCAAGAAGATTAAGACTCATAAATTTGATGGTGAGTATAATAAAGATGAAGATGCAAAGTCTTGTCTATTGGGAATGACAAAATACTTTCATCTACACAAGTGTTCCTCATAGATAGCAGGTAGAATTTAAATTTACCAACTAAAAGGAAAAACATCAATGTGGTGGGACCAAATCATGCAAGTCCAACACATTGATGAGAATAAGATAACTTAAAGGAAGTTCAGAAATTATTTTCAAAAGAAATACTTGTCCAAGCATTATTATGATAGGAAGATGAAGGAATTCTTTGAACTCAAGCTTGGGAGCATTACCATGGATGAGTATGAGAGAATATTTTTAGAGTTTCTTAGGTATGTTTGCTTCATTAAGGTTGAGCAGGTCAAGATTCAAATATTCATGAGTGGGATACCTTCAATATTCGGTGATAAGATACAAAATGATGATCCCAATACGTTGGAGGAAGCAATAAGGAGAGTTGATTTCCTTTATGATTAGAATAAAGGAGGATCAATCTTTCAGAGAACTTGGGTTGAAAACAAGAAAAGTAATATGGAACAGAGAAAGAAAGGGTATAATCCACCATTCTTCAGAAATAGTTCTCAGGGACAACCAGCTCGAAATGAATCTAGAATGACAGAATCATTGGGAAAAAGGCCAAGGAAGTAGCCGATAAAATGTTGTGGATGTGAGGGAGACCATATGCATAGATATTTCCCTCACACGGGAGAAATAATAAGGATTTTTCACAATGTACAACAGGTTGATACAGTTGAAGATATGGAAAGAAGCATGCCAAGAATCTATGCAACCTTGGACAACAAGCAAGATGAATTTCAGTCTCATATGATTGAAGTGGAGGGTAAGATTAATGATCAACCTATAGTCATTTTAATTGATTCGGGAGCTAGCTATAGTTACATAAATCCTAATCTTGTTGAGATATTTCATTTGCAAAGGAGAAAAAATAGGAAATCTTCATTGGTTCAGCTAGCCATGGGAGATAAAAGAAGAATTAGTGAGTTGGTTAAGGTTTTTCCAATGGAAACGAATATAATGAGCACAAATGAAGATTTGGATATCATACCACTGGGTTCATATGGTTTCCTAATTGGCATGGATTTTCTGGATAATAATCATTTTGTCTTGGATTGTTACAACAGGGAATTCACTTGTTTAGATGAGGAAGAGAACTTGAGAATAGTTTAGGGTATTCCAAGGGTAGTATCTATCATAAAATATGTCAAATTTATGCAGCCCATATGGAAGAGGAAGCTAAGGATAAAGTGCCAAGTATTGAAGATCATCCAATCTTGAAATATTATGAGGTTGTATTTAAAGAGATATTGGTTTGCCACCAAAGAGAGATATAGATTTCTCCATTAATTTGGTGCTCAGAGTTGCCTAGTGTCCAAGACTCCTTATAAGATGAACACACAAGAGCTGAAATAATAGCAAATGCACCTTGAAGATATTTTGAAGAAGGGGTATATACACCCAAGTATGTCACCTTGGGGTGCCCTGGTACTATTTTTGAAGAAGAAGGATGGAACCTTGAGGCTATGCATTGATTTCATGTAGATGAATAAGGATAGATGATATTTTTGATTAGCTGAAATATGAAAATACATTCTCCAAGATTGACCTCAGGTCATGCTACCATTAGGTGAGGATTGAAGAAGAAGATTCCAGCAAGGCAACATTTAGAACAAGGTATGGCCATTATGAATTTGTAGTGGAGTCATTTGGGTTTTCAAATGCACCATCTGTCTTCATGTGTTTGATGAATGGTATTTTCATAAATTATGTGGATAAGTTTTTCATTGTATTCTTAGATGACATACTTATCTACTCTAAGTATAAAGAAGAGCATGAGAACCACTTGAGGATGGCGCTACAGGTATTGAGGGAGAATTAGTTGTATGTCAAGCTGAGAAAGTGATCATTTTTTCAAATGAAGATACATTATTTAGGCCATATTATTTCAAAGAATGGAATAACAGTGGACCCTTAGAAGATAAAATCCATTAAAGGATGACCAACACCAAAGAATGTCTCAGAAATGAGATCGTTCATGAGACTTGCAGGTTATTATAGAAGATTTATTGAAAGACTTTCAAGGATTTCACATACAACCACTTCTTTGCAAAAGAAGGGTGTGAAGTTCGAGTGGACCTCTGAATGTGAATAAATTTTTCAACACTTGAATAATTTGTTGACAAGTGCACCAATATTGAAGATTGTTGATCCAAATGAAGATTTCATTATGTGAACTAATTCCTGCAAGGAAGAGGAGTCCTTACTGAAAATGGGCATGTGATATGCTATGAGTCAAGGAAGTTGAAGGAACATGAGAGGCATTATTCCAACATGATTTAGAATTATGAGGGCTTCACCTTATTGACCAATATATTATCATGTTCATTCATAAAGAGGGTTTTTTAATTGTGAAAAATAGAGTCAATTGTTGGCCCTTGACCAAGTTTTGAGGAAACTGTTGGACACACCTACCACACTTAGAGGTGGGGTGAATGAATGTGGGGATATTTTTCCCAAAACTTCCCTCTTGCACAAAACTTATCAATTACCATTCAACATTTATTCATTACCCATTGCTATCATTTATAACCAGTTAGATGTAGGCACATATCAACAACATATATCAACAATATATCATCAACAAGTCATCATCACAATGAACACAAAGAACACAAGATGTATGTACAATTTTCTTTTTATTACTGACTACAATCCTTGGGTTTATCAGCAACAAATAAATAGAGTACAACTCTACAAGAGAACCAGATCTATATGCAAGACTCAGCTTACATTCTCAAAAACAACTGAGATGAGGCAACAATCCTCAACAGATATCAATCTTTCAACAGGTACGTGACCTGTCAGTAGTGTAGCCCGCGTGTGAACATGCCCTGGCTCACTACAGCCCGCGTCTACTTCTAAGCAAATAGGGTTTTTATTTTCTTCATATGCTTAGAACCCTTCTTTCTTCCACTGTCCAAACTAACCCACAGCCAATCACAATACATCCAAGCTCTCCAATAGCTTGCTCATGCTCCACAACAAATCAATTTGAATGCTATCTCAATCATGTATAAACAACAAGTATACCATAGAAATCATGTCACTACAGAATCACAAGAGTGTTTCTCACTCCATCAACCAAATCAACCAAATTGAGCCACATCATAGAAGCCATACCAAGAATTCCCTAAGCATTCACAATATATCAAACATTAGTATCTATCAAGACAATAATGTAACCATACTAGTGTCTTAGTGATAGATCTAAGGCCATAGAATGCATATCTGGAACCTGCCTCATCATCCAAGAGCTTGGCACCATCTCAAACACAAATCTCCATGAGGTTATTCAGTCCACGATCCCTGTACACAGTCAGCCCGTGTGTACACGCACCCTATACACAGATAGCCCGTGTGGGCATCATAAAATAGGGTTTTCTGTGACTCCGAGACTTTTGTCATCAAGATCTCTGACATTGCTGAAACTTTGATGCATTCATGAGATCCTCCTCTTGCTCTCTTCCTCAAAATAGATCTTTAATCATGCTCAAGAGATTCACACCAATAATATTCTCTCACAAGAATCTCTCCATCAATACTCCAAAAGATATTACCAAGAAGCTCTCCATTGATCCATAAAGGATTCTCTTCAAATGTACATTTTACAAGAGATCCTAGCTTCTTATTTATACTTTCATCTTCTAGGTCACTTAACCCATTTCTAGGTCACTTAACCTATTTTTCCTTATTTTAGGGTTAACCACTTTCCATGAATAGAAAGTTCTCAAATACTTTATCATTTAAATATTCCTTCTTGATTTTGTCATTTTACTTTATCATTTAAATAATCCAGCTTGATTTTGTCACTTTACGTTATCATAATGATATCTTCTTTTCAAGCATTTTTACTTCTTTGACCTTTTGGGGCCTCAAGCCATCATATGGGGGTCCTCCAACTTCATAAGGCCATAACTCTCAAACCGTGAGGAGTTATGTACATTCCACATACCACCAGAAATGGCATGTCAAGCACTATCCATCTAGGATAGTTTCACCAACAACTTCATTGATATTCATCTCATTATTCCACATACAAGCATGGGTCCTCCAACCATTCTTCTAGGATAACACATTCCATAAAGTGTCTTCCCATGAGGGCTTTCACCATAAGGGGACCACTTTGGAGTTCATCCATTTGTGCACCTTATCAACCATGATAAGATACTCATGATTCATCTTTGCATCGATTGGTTTCCACTTGGACATATATCATTCTTATCAAGGGCATCATATCAATCAATTACTTGACATCAATAAAACCAAATCATTTACATCAATGACATATGATCCAACAATATCCCAAATAATCAAACCATTGGCATCAATGACAAACTATTGGCATAAATGACAACATGATCCAATAGAAACATTGGTCATGTTTGACCATTTTTGGGACTTTGACAGACTGCTTGAAGATGGAGTGTCCAGGCGAAGTAGATATCATGGGATATCCCTTATTTTGCGGGCTTGTGGACGAAGAAAAGCCTTATTAGGGTTTATGTACTAGGTATGGGATGTCATCCCATGGGTTTACCCATGTTTAGGCCTCTTTGTAAATGTATAAGTAGTAGCTAAGCAATGTATGTGGCCATTGTATTAGTGCATGACTACTCAGTGTTAGTGTTAGTTATGTTCAAAGAGTATGTTTGGCTTAGTGCAAGAAATTGTAAGTGCTCTATGCAGACAAACCGTGTAAGGCTTTTTGCTATCAATGAGTTGGCTCTGTGCCTTGACCTGATTTCGAGGAAGGTGGATCTAGTGCGTTCTGCACAGATCACCTATCCAGTGCGAAGCTAAGCTCTGTGGCTTTGTGCACAAGAGAAGATAAATGTAAGGATATTGAAGATTAATAAAGAAGAAAAATAGTTGGTGGATGTAGCCCCACACTGGGGTGAACCACGTAAATCATGTGTTTGATGTGCTCTGTGTGATGTTGTTTACATGATTATTTCTTAGTGTTGTTGATGTTATGTATAATGGATGCATCTAATATTGTAGCTTAGTGCTTAATGATGAGAATGAATGTTGGATCTAAGCTGATGCTATGTGCTAAATGAGTGGATGTGCTTAATCTTGATTTCTACTGTGCTAATCTGTAATAAGGGTTTAACCTGCGATGTCGATAAATTTGAAGAACTAATGCATGCTATTGGCTAAGTGCTCTGTCAAGTTTTGTAATCACAAATCTGTGTCCCAGCCTGGTTTTAGACACCTAAGTCCTTCAACCCCCCATGCCTCTACCTCGGGTGAAACTTCATCTTCTTCATAGGTGTTTCTGAAAGGGCTGATAGTTAGGGTTTTGTTGGTGCGTTGTTGAAGCGTTGAACCCTGGGTTTTCCCCTATGCCAACAAATGGTACTATTTTCGGGACCTGAAACTGTGATTTCTAGGAATTGAAGAAAAGAGAAATATATGTGCATAGATATGTTGTTGTAGTGTACAATATTTTACTTGACTTGTGAAGCTCTATGCTAATAAAGGAACTGGATCTGAAGAAAAGAGGTAAGATCTTAAAGCTTTTTGCTCTGATAAAGGTAAGATAAGTGGAAATTTTTGCTTCGAAAGTATGAATCTAGGTATGTTTGATAGATCTTGTCCTAGTCTAAAAGCTAGGTAACAGTTAGTATAAAGAGTTGATCTAAATAAACTTGATAGAAATAGAGAAAAATATGTTATTCCTATGCATAGAAATAATTTTTGGACTAATAAGTGGATGCAGGAACCTAAAAAGAATTTTTGCAGATTGCAGGTCCAACACTATGATCCCAATGCGTAGTATAAGAGAGGTTGGGGATCATTTAAAAGAAAGAGAGTATTGACATTGTGTTATAATTGTAGAAGGATGGAACATCTTGCTAAGGAATGTTGGTATAGGTCTTATTTGTATTTGTTGTAAAGCTATTGGTCATGAGGTTGAGGATTGTCCAAGAATGATTGCTAAAGTTGAAAATATGAACAAGAGACAACAAAACCATAAAGAAGTTCAAGAGACTAAAGATATTTTAAATAATCATATAGAAAAAGAATCAGAGACTATGTTAATACAATTAAAAGAAGAAATGGATGATCACAGAGACATCAGTTTACCAGAGATCCTGAACGAAAAAAAACACATAGTTACAAGAATATAAGACTTTGACATAGACTGTGTATTGGATGAGGAAACATATGTGAACATTATGCTAGAAATCACTTAGGAAATTTTGGGAAATCCTGCTATGATACCTTCATTGGGATGGATAGGCTTGTTTAAAGGAAAGATGATAACCCTATGTGGAAGAATTACTAATATACCTATGATCGCTCATGGAACTGTGATCGAAGAGGACTTTGAAGTTATTAGGCTTGTTGAGAATAACTCCCCTTTTCCACTTTTGTTAGGAAAGACTTGGATTGAGAAGGATCAGATCAGAAGGAAAGTAGAAGAGGAAGACACAGATAATAAAAAGCAAAAACTAAGGGATAGCATAGCTCGAAGAATAGATCGAATCATAGAAGAGCGAGAACTTGAGTCGAAGCAGTAGAATGAAAGAGAAGTAGTTGCCAGCTTTGAAAGAGCGCAAGAAGGGTTGAAGGACCTATCCATGCAAGACAAAAGTATGTCCACCCAGGACCTAGTAAGAAAAGATTTATTATCTTTGAACCCTTTGAAAGAACATCAGCAACGCAAAGTCACTACTCTAAGAACAAATAAGAATAAGAACAAAAAGAGGAATCCAGAGACTCAGACCACAGGAAAGAAGGCAAGAAAATTCAGTAAGAAGAAATCCAAGTTAGCAAAACTACAGGGAGTCCTAGAGAAGACTTCATAGGAGACAGATCTGCAGAACTTGAACCTCGCCGGAATAGCAGAACCACACATAATGGGACTTCGCCACAGTGAAGTGATATGATCGTTGTTGTAATGTTCCCAAGCCAATTGTTTCACTTACGAACACTAACTTACTCTTGACTTAACAGTTTTACTGTTGTGTATGCAGGTTGGTCACTGATATTTCAGACTTAGGGTTTATTTCAGTTATTCAGTCACAGTTTATTCAAGATGCATTCAATACATATAGATCGCACAAATACATAAGATATGGAACCACAAACAAAGATATGATCTTTTATTATGAGAAACCAAGAACCTGGTACAATATAGAATCATATCTGGAATAACTTCATACGGCTTCAAGACAAAGATATGAGCTACTACAAAAATCTCCCAAAAATGCAGGATAAGCCTCCCAAAGGCTGAAATGTAAGATGAATGCTCCAATACAAAATCTAGGGTTTGGCCTAACCCTCAAGCTATTGTTACTTCCTGCTGAAGACTATGAAGACCAAGGGTCACGTCCTCCTGGGTTCATTGGAGGTCTCTGATCTCTTCCTCCTATGTTAAAAGGTTGTCTAGGAACAAATTTCGGCTTGGAAGCTGGTCCTAGGTCTCTCATCCTCCAAATACCATCTTGTAGGTTGGTAGGCTTAAAATCCTTTACCCAACCCTTCAAGGGTTCTATCAGCCCCTCAATGAAGAGCATCATGAGTCTAGTATGTGATACGTCCTGCACCATGACTGCTAGCCTCTGGAATTCCTCAATGTACACCTGTGGTGCTCCTGTCTGTTTGAGTTGTGTGAGCTACCAGAAATGTATCTCAGGATCCCCCTGATCAAATCTGTCCATGAGTCTTTGAGTGAAATCTATGTATGCCACTATCTGATTCTAGCCTAGTGTGGTTAGTCCATGATACCACCAATCATGAGCTTTTCCATCCAAGTACATGGTGGAAAACTTGATGGCTTCCATCTCCCTCATGGGATTAAGCTGCAGATAAGTGTCCAACTTTTCTACCCATGCTTGTACTGTCATCTTGTTCGTACCATCAAAGTAGGGAATCTCCATCTTCTCTGCTATGCGTTCAAACTCATAATTGCTCCTATGGTCCATCCTAGTCTTGTTTCTGAATTTGAGTTGACAGTATTGATCCAAGGACATCTGCCTCTGAATCATCATATCCAAATCATTGTACTCCCTGGTACACCATGCCATCTGCTCAACAAAGTCATCCACCTATTCATGCTATGCCTATTCATCTATGAACATGGGTAAGTATGGTCTAGTGGTAGCCCTGCTACCCATCTGTCCATGTGAAGTGCTCCCTCCATGGATTCCCTTAGACTGATGATAGGGCACATGTTCTGAATTATACCTGTTTCCACCATGTCATCCACCCGTCTCCCTATTTTCATATGTCTATGGACCTTTTCCCTTGTGAGTCATCTGCATCAACAGCTGGGCTATTCTTGATTGGTTCTCATCCACCTTCTTCAGGTTCTCATCTACCTTCTTCAAGGTATCAGTGATTTCGTTTTGTCCTCTGTGGTTTGCATAATAGTTCTCCTACAAGTGGATGACCAATTTACTTTTTGTTTGGTTTATGGATTTATTGAACTCTTGTGCTAAGAAGGCCAAGTGCTGGGGCTCATCATCATCACCCGAACCATCCATCTCGGCCTCTGTTTCACTTTCTTGTTTCTTCCTTCAGCCCATATAGATACCACTATACCTCTGCATGCGCTAATCCTCACATGATGGGAGAATCAGAGCTCGGATACCACTGTAATGCTCCCAAGCCAATTTTTTTGCTTAGGAACACTAACTTACTCTTGAATTAACGATTTTATTGTTGTGTATGCAGGTTGGCCACTGATATTTCACCCTTAGGGTTTATTTCAGCTATTCAATCACAATTTATTCAAGATGCATTCAATACATATAGATATCATAAATACGCAAGATATGGAACCACAAACAAAGATATGATCATTTATTATGAGAAAGCAAGCACCTGATACAATATAGAAGAAGATTTAGAATAACTTCAGATGGATTCAAGAAAAATATATGAGGTGCTACAAAAATCTCCCGAAAATGCAGGATAAGACTCCCAAAATATGAAATGTAAGATGAATGCTCCAATACAAAATCTAGGGTTTGGCCTAACCTTAAAGTTGTTGGTATGTCCTGCTGAAGACTATGAATACCAAGGGTTCGGCCCTCTTGAAGAATAATACTTCTAAATGCCACCAAACTCCACCAAGAGATAGATCAAGGTGATGGTAACCCCTTCCTAGAGTATGAAGCCCAAATATTAATTTCTCCTCCTCCAAATGTTGAAACCCTAAATTGGTACGACCCTCCTGAAACCCTAAATATGATCAACAATTTGGCCTGGATGAATGAGGTCTTTGAATCACTAGAAACTATCTAGGATGAGAGATCAGGTAGTCACAAACCCCCAAGAGAAGTTTCAAGATCAGATCTGAGGTAGAGCCTCCTAGATATGAGAATCATTGAATTACCAAGACATCTTCTCTCCTCCAAAACTATCCCAACCTGCAAATAATTATCTGGATGTAGTAACTCCTCAAGAAATCATCCAAACATATGAGCAAGGTCCTGCAAGAAAAACCCTAATACTGGAATCTCCCAAAGCCCTCTCAATAAGTTGGATCGAACTGTTCCTCAATCAATGATGTGCCCTTGATGGAAAACCCTGAATAGTATGACCTTGTTGTTCTCCTGAATGGATGAAGGAACCTGTGGTGAGTGTAGAATGGTGTGGGTGGAGTATTTCATCCCCGAGACCAATCTTGGAACAAGTGAGTGGGATATTTCACCACTGAGTTTCTCTCTAAGGTTTGTAAACTCAAAACCCTCAAAACTGTGTGCTCAAGAGCTCAACAAGAAAATAACAAAATATCCAAGATGATTGAATGGTGCGCCCTAGCCTTTCCTTTATACTTATTTTTTGTTTCCATGTTGATTTATTTTAACCCCTTGGTTTAACCCTAACTCAACCTCCAATGCTCTAATTCTTCATTGAGTTACCTTTTTCTTCTTTTTCCCTTTTTTCTTAAGTCAACTTCAAAATATAACATTAGTTTGGTTGAATTTTCCCCATGCTGCATGAGACTATGATCTAGTGGGGATACCTAGACCACTAAGTCTTCCCAGACCTCTTCATCAAGAGGTGGGGGACATTACAGTCTCCCCTACAAGATATTTCTTGTCCTCGAGCAATTCCAAACCTGTTTCGCGTACCACCTGCTCACTCTCCCACGTGGCATCCTCAATGGGTAGGTCCTTCCATTTGATCAGATATTCCTTGATGCTTCTATTGCAGAGTTTCTTCTCTCAAACCTCCTATTGGCGATGGAAGTCACTCTTGGATTGCTTGCAGGAGCAGAGCCCGACACCCATCAGTTTATGTCACAGTTTGTGTATGGAAGAGGTGATCGAATGGAAGTAAACTCAGACAATATGTTTCGACTTCGAAACTAGGCCCGACGTGCATGGGTAGGTGAGGTCTTGGACATACTTCAGACAGTGAGTTGTAGTAAGGGTGAGTAGGGAGGAAGACTTGTATCAGAGAGATGCAAAGGTCTGTTGTCAACATCAGGTTTCTAGCAGACTGTAGGAGAATGCATTTAAATGCGAGATCATCTTACATTCAAACGCGGAAAACCAGGGAATACAATAGTGTCACAATAAAACCGTTATCATAACGCAACTGCAATAATTCATGTGAATCAATCAATCATGAACTCCCTCAGTATGAGATGAAAACTAGATGAAACATGGAAACTGTCTTTCATAAAACAATAAATCTTACATACAGATGCACAACCAAAAAACTAGAGCGTCTGTTAAAACATTACAATCGAGAGCCTCACTCTACCATCGATTCTTACAAAAATGGCGAAAATGCCTACATATACTCAAAAACCACAACAACAACAAAAACAAGATGTTGCATTAAAGAATTATGTCTGCATGGCTTCTGACAGCCTTCCCATGCAGACTCAGGATGATCGTGCGCCTATGACAGATGCCATCAGATTTCGGATTGTCCTTCTGCAGGTGAGTCGACGTGAATTAGTCTTTTGCCGGACCTTCCTTTTATGGTGGAGTTGATATTCAACCACCAGCAACTGTCGCAATAACTAATTTTTGGGATCGGGGATGGCCTTGGTCAACTCTGCCTTCTGGGATGTAGAGGTCTCCTAATGGTTCCACTTGGATCAACCGAATGGTCTTTCTTTGGATGCTACTTCGCTGGACTACTGGGAGGGACCCCTATGGCTGATGTGGATGAGGGTGCGACGGGGGTTAAAGGCGTGAACACTGTGGAGGTGATGGAGAAGAAACGGGAGCTGTCACATCAGTTGAGGAATGCCACGTGGTTGGAATAGGACATAGGAGGAAGGATCATGGAGTGCGGGAGTACAGGAGGAGGTGACTTGGAGTGAGAGGGACACATGGCGGGACATGAGAGGACGACGAGCTGAGGCGGTGGGCAGAGAATAGGTGGAAACGAGGAGGATGATACCAAAGGTGACACGACAGGCAAGGGACCCCACAATAATAACACACCATTCCAGACACCCCCCTCTTTCATTAAAGACAGGATGGCAAAGGGGGGCCAGAAAGGCCTGAGCATCGTTGATCTAGGTGCTTCGATCCTGACCTTTGAAGAGTTGTGTGTTTGATTCTAGACCCCCCCCTCTGATTAAAGGAAGAAAGGAAAGGGTGGTCCGGAATGAAGCCTCAGCCACTGATTTAGGCACCCAGATCCTGACCTTTTAAGAGTTGCGCACTCGATTCCGGACCCCCCCCTCCGCTTAAAGGTAGAATGGCGAGGGGCCTCTGGAATCCGCTCCTGACCATAGGTCTGAGCACGCAGATCCTGGCCGCCCAGATCCATGCCCCCTTTAAGTCCAATGCATTCGATTTTCATCGATGGATGGACGACTAAGATGACTTCGGCACTTTCACTATGAAAATCCCGAAAGGCCCCACCTATGGCTCAAATCTTGCGCCGAGTATCCTTCAGATGAACGACCGAGATGGCTTTGTCATTAAAAAGGGGGCTACCTCCATTCTCGGGCTCGCTTAACGTGACCTGGTGCTAGGACTGTGGGCTCAGATTTGAATAGCGCTTATCGGCATTTCAGGGTTTGGGGTTTCGAGATGTAAAATGATGAGGAGCTCTTACCCCTCGAATCCCCGAATGCCGACATGACATGATCGTGCACCACGTGTCCTTTTGGATGGATGGCTGAGATCCTTCATGAATGTATATAGACGCTACCTATCGCGCAACTCCACTAACCACGATTTCCCGCCGACCGTCGATATGCTTTTATAGATGAATCTGGGCCATTGACAACGTAATTTCACCCGCTTGCTCGATTGGAAGCCTTAGAACGAGATTTTTCCATGCTGCGCTCGGGCGCTTCTCGTACAACTTGCAAACCCAAATACTCTTGTCCCTAGTGTTAGAAAAACAGGACCGCGGAGCAATAAAATAAAACAAATGCAGAAACAAAAACACAGAAGACACACAATACAAGAGAGA